>CM022487.1:14493548-14551697 GCA_011952105.1 Coreoperca whiteheadi
GTGGGTGGGTGGTTTTTTTTTCTTTTTTTGTTGTTTATAAGAGAGAGGGATAATTAAAAATTTTTTTTTTTTTTTTTTTTTTTTTTTTTTGCAGTTTTATTTTTCAGAAATGACAAATTGCTGATGTAATTGCAGTGTGTCTTTTTCCAACAGAAACCGCAGTTGTCCAGATGCAGAGAGGTGCTTTAGATAATCCATTGATTATTAGCTGTATTGGAATTTTGTAAATATATTTTTTTTTGCTTTCTTTATTTAAGAAATTAGTGCTTCTTTTGCATCGGAGACTGGAAAGATAAGGTAACGGAACATTGCAAATAAAGGACTTATTAAGTTGCTGTGCAGAGTTTTGCATAAGTGTCTGAAACGTGTCGGAAACGTGCCCAGTGAGTTTTATAGTGGGGTATGGTTATGATTGTGTAAAAGCTTGTCTGATACTAACCTTATTAAAGGGACTGGATGTCAGCCAACATGTCGCCAATCCACATTAAATACACTTTGTCAAGGTCATTATAAAAGTCCAAAGCATCATTTATCAGTTTCAGTCATTCAATCGACTCAATACAATCCCAGGACTCGCGTTCTCTATACATTAAAATAATTCCAATGAGTGGTGTTTGGGGAATAATAGCTCTGGTATCTGATTGGTACTTTAGCATGGGAGAGAAAAAGTTTGATTGGTACCTCTATATAGCAGTATAGGTTGTATCATGGCTGGAATAACCCACTAGTTGAGGACAAACTGAGCTATAGGCCCCCCACTGACCATCTTTTTTTTCCCCATTATCTGTGAGTTCTGTATGTAGTCTCCTTCAAGTGCCAATAGGCACAGTGCACACAGCAGACTATACATGGTAGCTTTATTACATGTGTCTAGGTTTGTATGTGCACTGTTCAGTGTTTAAAATGTCCACCGGAGATGACGACTTCAAATTTAGTCTAAAAGAGCCACAACCCCCCCCCCCCAAAGATATTCAATATACTATACAATGTTACAAAACGGAGTAAAGGAGCATTTAAGAAGGTGGAACCAGAACATGTTTGACATTTTTGCCTGATAAATGACTTAATTATCAAAATTGTCTACTGATGAATCAGCTAATCACATCAGCATTACTAATTTGCCTGGTGTCCCAGATACAGTCAGAACTGGTATGGAAATCTGGTGCTAAATTAGTTTGAGGTATCAATTAAACACAAAGTTAAGAATATGTTTCATGTAAACCAAATATGCGATAGAGGTTTTAAAATTCAATTTCGCACAAGACTACCAATATTAATAGTCACTGTACACTAGAGTTTAACCCCCCCATTTATCATTTATATATAAAAGAGAATTTTTCAGTGTTTATTGATGTTTTTTTCAAGAGCTATAACTCCTTGTCAGAAGCATCCATAACTGACTGCTTATGTAAACAGATAAGGATTGAAAATAGTAAAACACAGTTGTAATAATATAAAATATGTCTAGAAGGTAAAATTGTTGAAAATACTGTTCATCATTGTACTGAGCATTTAGCAAAACTATTAAATGTCCTTATGTCTGCTTACAACTACATTAAAGTGTGTTAGAAACCATTTATTAAATGTTTATTATAGTACTTATAACTGCTAAACGAGGAATGTGAGAGTAAAGTGTTACCAAAAACTTATTTGCACTTCAAAAAATTACCACAAACCAGCAGACAGACGTCTCTTGTTGTGTATTATAATGCGGGCTACATAACAGGACTAATAAGGTCAAATTGGCATCATGGCAGTCTTCTTCTTTTCATCACAACATGATTTTGGGATCTTTCTAGCACGCAGACTGCAGTACATTTCCACACGTCACTTACGCCTATGTCCCACCTGCACGCGTCCTATGAATCTGTTTAGCAAAATATATAAAAATATAAATGTATAGCCTATGACAAGGGACAATCAGCTGCAGTGCCTTCCAGGGTCAAAGCTGCAGGTTACTGTATCTTGATCTTGGCTGCATGAGGGGGGGGGGGGGGTGTAGGTGACACCGCCTTGCGTTGATGACGCTCGCCATCGGGAGACATTTGGACAGCCTATGTAACCCATATACCGAGCAACAAATGTGCTGGAGAGCTAATGCTGGAGTTAGGAAAGTGTTTCCGCCGCCTGTGTGGCATTAATGATCTCCTGCAGGAGCTGCAGCAGGACGACAAACCGCGCGGTGTCATCTGTTGATCGGACTGGAGACAATTAAGCGCATTATCATGAGCCGCTGCGGTCTGACTTACAGGTAGGTACCGCGAGAGAAATAATAACCGCACGAGCCTCGTTAGGAGATGCGAAGGTGCATATAGAGGGCAGGGGGCTCTTGGCATTTCCGTCGTGTTTTTCCGATGCAGGTATGGAGCTATTGGTATGCAGATGGAGACTTCAGAGGTTGCCAGGAGACCCGCTGCTGCATCCGCGTCTCTCGTGCGCTATTTTCCCCATAATTGCAGGCTACAGGCCTGCACCCATCAATGGCGGGGTGATGTGTTATTCAGGCGTCAGCGTGTCGCTTGAATTAAACCCTTTCCAGACACAAAAAAAACCTTCATCACACCGGCACTGCAGCTCCGTCCATTCATGCCAGACACAGACTCGGAGATAAAGATGCTGCAGTCAAACTGGCTTAACTCGATCCCACTTGTTGGTCCTATAAGTCACATCAGTGGCTCTGTGGATGTCAGATCATCCTGCTAGACACGAGTATGCTCATGTCAAAAAGAAAAAGCACACATCTTTCAGATTCTGCAGATAGTGGACAAAAGAATACGGACACAGACTTTAAGCAACGTAATTAGGCGTGCAACTGGCAACGCTGCTTCACGTGCGGTTGTTAGGATGAGCCCCAATTAGCAGCATTTTGCAGCTGCAAAAGAGGGCTGGCAATCAGCATGTTGAAGTGTGAGTTTTTAAAAGCAACATCACCTTATTAACAGCTCCAGGGAGGCCAAATCATGTGCAGGTGCACTGGTTATAAATAACATAGTCAAATATCAAAGGGAACAGTCTCGAAAATTCAACTAATGATTATTTTCATCATTGATTCACCTGTCAATTATTATTCTATAAAGCACTTAGTCACATCATTCATTTTGGGGGGCATGTCAGCCAATGACTTCTTTTGTTCAGTCAGCAGTCAAAACCCCAAAGATATTCAGTTTACAATGAAAATGAAAAACAGAAGTCCTGGATATTCGAGAAGCTGCAACCAGTAAATATTTGGCATTTTCAGATGGATAAATGACTTTAACCATTAATCAGTTATCAAAATATCTTGACTTATCAATAATCCAATCTTTTCAGCATTAAACAGATAAGTGCATCAATAGACAAACAGCGATCACAAGTTTAATCCAAATGTAATGGATGTGACCTACATACTGTTTAGAGCAGTGGTCCCCAACCGGGTCACAAGACAAAGCTCAGTGGTCACGAGATGATTAGAGGAAAATAACATTGTTCGGCTGTATCTAATTAGATAAAAACAATTTCGGACTTTTCTCAAATTTTTACCTTTTTCTTGTGGGGTAAAAAATGAGCTAAATGAAACGATCAGTCAAGAACATTTGGAGGGGAAATCAGTACTTGGCAGAACTCATAGACATATGTAACCTGTGATGAGGGATACTGCTATGTTTTTAGGAGGTTGGGAGGTGAACCACTGGTATGCAGCGTGTAGGTGGTGACAAATGCTGCCAAACTGGCACATGACCTAACATAATGCACATTTCTAACAGCGCTTGCAGTCTTTATTTAGTTCAAAGTAAAAGTGAATCTTATTTGTCCACATGATTTAAGAGGTGAGCTGTCCATGGTGCTTACATCCGTGTGTCTGCGCTCCACATGCTGAACATGTGGTGTGTTTATCAGTGTTGAGCATGAGTGACGTATGTGGTGCTCACAGGTGTGTGTTTTGCAGCTGAAGCTCACCTCTTGAGGAGTGTTCAGTGTCGCCTGGGTTGTGAGAGCTGTTTGCACCTTCATATCGCCGCCTCCCAGGTCTCTACCTGCCTGTGTGCCGCTTGACATACATTAACTGTAATTTTTGACTTTTAAAGGGACAGTTCACCCCAGAATTAAAATTACATATTTTCCCTCTAAACTGTAGTGCTATTTATCCATCTAGATTGTTATTCCGGCCATAGAGATGTTTGCCTTTTTTGAATATAGTGGGACTATATGGCACTTGGCTTGTGGTGCTCAAAGCACCAAAAAGGTACCTTTGAAAAACTCAACAGCAATGTCTCTTTTTATAAATCATGACCCACAGACCAGTAGAAAGAAAATAGTCCCCAGAAAAGAGGAAAAATAGGTAGTTTTGATTTTGGGGTGAACTGTCCCTTTGACGTAAGACTTTAACTGCAGTTGGGAGCCTCTTCTCTCTTAGCTGCTTCTAGAGCCAATCTGCTTAAGGATACTCATGCACGTGTTCAAAGTTGTGATCAGGCTCACCTGTCCTCAAAAAAAGGGATATAGTTTAAGCCACTCCCATGTACTGCAGGCACAGATTCAGCTGACCCACCAGAAATACTAGATGCAGCATATATGTATTTATATTTTGATTTTTTTTGGGACATGGAGTTAGTTAGGTAGAGCTATCACTTTCATGGATCAGCAGCCTTGGGGTGAGCATGCCTGGCTGGATCTGCTTACCAGAGCTGGTCACACGCCATATGTTTGCCCGGTCGCGTATGAGACTGTTACCACTGCCCTCAACTCCCTCAACCCCAACCATTCTAACCGGTTTCACCGGCTTACCATGGCTTTAGCATCTGTGCAGTAAATGTAGGGCATAGCTGTTTGCTTGTCTGCCCGGTGGTTTAAACTAGTAAACCCAAGCTGTGACTTTTAGTTGTGGTGGTTTGCGACATCGTCTCTGCATGTCCACAATGAGGCTGAGGTTGAGGAGTAGAGAAAGAAGGGAGAGACAACGAGAGGAAGAGGTAGGAAAAGTCTTTTCATTTTGTGTAGATCTCCATTTTTGGAAGATTCATATATTTTGGCATGGAGGCCACAGTCTTGTGTTTGTCAGTATGTTTGTCCTGTGATTCATATTTGAATTTTCATTTAGATGCTATTAGAATGTTTCTCAGGAAAATTGGACAGTGTAAATATTGGCAAAGTAAACATTTACTGTTTTGGGGAAATACTGAAATAGCTGAGGAGTGCTGGATGCGACAAACAAACGTGGACAAAACAGAGCTTATTTGCTGCTTTCGTGCATTCAGTGTTGCTCAAATCGAATCTGTCTTGCAGGTGAAATTTGAGGAGACTGAAATGATTCCAAAGTCAGGAAAATCTTCAGCAGACTCGAGGAAAAGTGTCGGCATCCAAGAGTTTGCAGCACTTGCCAGATCCTCTTTAAATGGTAAAAACCTTTTTATTTTTTGTATCTTTTTACATTTATTTTAAATGTCTTGAATTTCTTGAGTCACAACCTCAGACTCTGACTTCTACCTCTCTCTCTGCGTCCAGGTATCTCTCAGGCAGTGAGGGACCATGTGACGAAGCCCACCTCCCTGGCTCAGGGTCGGGTCGCCCACCTCATTGAGTGGAAAGGCTGGCCCAAACCTGCAGACCCACCACCGGCCGCCCACTCCCACTTTAGCTCCTACTGCCATCTGACTGAAGGAGAGAAGGAGGCCCGGTTTGCTGCAGGTATTCATCTCTGTGACCTTTAGCCAAGGATTTGTTTTGTATCCAGCTTTTACTGTGTAACTAGCTGGTGTCTGTATGTCACTTGTCTGTTTGTGTGGGCATCCTCTTACTTAGCTTGGTTTAGCCCCAGCATCATCTGGCCGGCTCCCACCTTCTGTCAGGCACCTAATCCCTTCTGCATGTCAACGGTTGGCCCCGCCCACCGCGCTGTCTCTTGGGTGATGGCTTGTCTTGGCAGCAGATGGTGGCCTATTAGACACTCTCCCAGAACACTTCACTGCCCACCAATCGTACAACAGCTCCTGTTGTTTTGCTGTGACTCATCCTCTCTGGCGCCGGTGACATCGGCGTTGTTTGATCAAGAGAGAGAATGAAAGAGAGAGGAGGAGGGAAGTAGGGTACATAGTGAGTGTACATCATGTACATTATGAAGTCTTTATCTTTTGTCGTCACATCTTGATCAATGCTTCTTGCTTGGCAGATTTCAAAAAAGCTTGTGACAAGAGCTGAAACTATTAGTTGATTCATCGATTAGCAGATGGACAAAATATTAACTCTAAAATATTAGTTTTGATAATTGATTAATCGTTCGAGTTACTTTTCAAGACAAATCTCAAACATTTGCTGATACCAGCTTCTTAAATGTGAGTATTTTTGGCTTTTCTTTGATCTTTTTCATTGTAAACTGAATATTTTTGTGTGGTCAGACAAAATGAGGAATTTGAAGTTGTAACCTTTGGGAAATTATGATGGCCGTTTTTTAAACAATTTTCTGATATTTTGTAGGCAACACTATTATCAAGCACATCATTTGCAGATTATAAAGCCCTACTTTTGACATAAACTTTGCCTGATCCTAAAATTGATTGAAAATGGTATAGGGGAAAAACACAGGACATAATTAAAACGATGTCATAAATAGAAAAAAGTGTTCTGTATAAGCTGGCAAATTAACTTCCAAAAACAGGTATGGGACAGGGTTGCAGTACTACTTGGCCATTCCTTCATTTTAAGGAGTCACGAGCCAAAAAAAAAAAAAAGGGAAACCTCTGCATTAATTTATTGGATGTGTGTTCCTGCTAGGAGTGGCTGAGCAGTTTGCCATCGCTGAGGCTAAGTTGCGTGCCTGGGCGTCTATGGATGACGACGATGAGGAAGACTCCAACGACGAGGACTCCCACACCAATGGACAGACTAACACCTTCTCCAGCCAGAGCTCAGGTATCCACAGTCGCGGCCATTTTCTTCATTTCATCTAATTTCACTCATCGTTTCTGTATCATCACTGATAAAACGCCTCATCTTCCCGTCCCCTCCCCCAATTGTCCATCCATCCCCAGGTGTTCTGACTTTTTGCTCCTCCCTCAGAAGCCGCCACATCCAATCGTATCACCGGAGCGCCGTGCCAGCCTGAGGTTGACGGTGGCGAAACACCGCCCTCCGACTGTGCCCTGGGATGCAGCGGCAGTCTGCTCTGTGGTAGGCCTGCGTCTCACAATGACCCACATTCATCCCAGACCAATTCACCTACTTTACCCAGCGACTGCATGAGTCCCTTCCTGGAGGAGGAGGAAGAGGAGGAGAAGAGGCTGGATGGTCGCGAGGAGCCGCCAGCGCCTCTGCGGGAGCAGCGCAGCGAGGTCTGCATCCACCACAAGCCTGAGTGGAGGCCCCGGGCCAGGAGCAGCAGGTTCGACTCCTGCTACTCCACCTCTCACTCCGAGTCTCCTGGAGAGGAGGATGAGGAGGACGAGGAGGAGGAAGGCAGCGTGTTTCATGAGGTCCCAGTGTGGCATTGCAGCCCCAGAAGCTTCTTCTCTGACCGGGCTTCCTCTGGAGTGGCGTCATTCGATGAAGAGGAGGAGAGGGATGAAGTAGAGGAGAAGGAGGAGAAATAGTTTTTGATGTGATGTGTTGTCCATCTTTATGTCTCTTTGAGTCCGTGTTGATTCTGGATATGACATAAGCTATTCTGCTTTCACTGTTAACCGCTCTCCACCTCCTCCTCTTCCTCTTCTCCTTACTCTGATAATCTCTTCTCCACTCGCTGCCTTCTGTCTCTCATCCTCCAGGCCTTTCATGTACTGATCTCGCTCCACCGTTTATGGCTGCTGTAAACAGTACATATATATCAGAGAATTCAAGCAGAATGTAAAGCTGTTGTTCAAACTGAGTTTGTACATTTTTGTGAAGAGTCATGTGTTGCTATTGCGTTGATTTTCTATGGATATTTTGTAGTGTTGTATTTTCTGGGTCATGCTGTGTCATGTGGGTTGGGCTATGTTTGATACCTAATGTCTGAATGTCCTGCATACCGGTATATAAATATGATTTTTTTTGAAAGAAGATTTTGTCTCTTTTCCGGACCACAAACACAAACTGAAAACACGAGGAAGAAACACAACTTCTCAACTTATCTTTTAAAGGTTTTTTTTAAAGATTTTTTTTAATTTACTCATTCACTCATGTACAAAAACAATTTCATGTTCTCTGAAAAATAACAATGGCTGTTGGATTTCAAATGCATAATTCTCAAATGTACAATAGCATGTACGTAGATCTCATCCGTGTATTTTCATATGTACAAAGCATATACAGGCCAGTGTCATATAAAGGGAGATACTACAGACTTATTGCTTAACTAGATACGCTGCAAATTAGCTTATACACTCTCTAGATTTAACTTCTTATACGTTATCTTATTTGGCGAGCACTACTTCACATTCTATATGCAAACAAAAAGTTAAGACGTTCATAAATCGTTGTTTACACGAATGTTTACACGGTGAAAAATGAGCCAGAGTTGGTGGTGCTGCGATGATATCACATAAGATTAAAATATGGCTCAAAATTGTTGCATGAAGCTAAAATACTTACATCCATTTAAAGGTCGTAACAAGGACTCACACACACACACTTTGCTCTACAACAGTTTTTGAACTTGTGGGTATCACTGTGCTTCATACAGTAGTTACATTTCTCAGCATTGCATTAGAGGCCAGGCTGGATTAAGATACGCGTAACATATCACGGTGTTAATATCTACAGGCCGCATACATGTGTGCGTATAAGTGTGTGTGTGTGTGTTTTGTGTGCTCTGTACAACAGCCAGTATCTTCCTTTCACGCGGAGCTCAAGTGTTGTTCCTTTATCATGCTAGAAACACGTTAAAACACAGTCAATTCACATAGCAGAAAATGTAGAGGCAGTTCAAGTGACAAGACTCACAGTCTTCATTGCCCTTATTGAATCAGCCCCTATAAAGCCAAACAAGGCTACATGTGCAGTAAATTATATTCATGGTAATTACAATGTGCTTCATCAGTATTTGGAGCGCTGTACTAAGCTTAGTGGACCTTTGGAAGCTGCCTTTGTCATCGTGTGAACAGTAGATCCCAGGGGGGATTTCTGGGGCTGATATGGACAGTGATATTTGGTAGTAAAATAAAAATAAATATTGACATTCTGACATGTAACTCTGCAAAGTGGTGTAAACAATGGAGTGTGGACAAATTAATGATGACACTGTTGCTGTTAAATGACCTTTTACTGCATTATTACTGTAAATTTATTGCATATCAGCCAACATATAACCAACACCACTATATCTTAATATTACTAGCCATTAAATCTGGCCCTCTGATGTATTAGTCCAGTGCTTCTGAATAGGTAGTAGTTTGAATTCATACCATCATGTGCTCATAGAATAATTTTCCACATCTTTGTTCTTCTGTGCTTTTCTTCTCTATTATTTGCTTCTCCTTTCATTTTTCACCTTTGTTATTTGCGTGTGACTTCTTTCTCTCCTGGTAATGTCTGAAGTCGTCTTTACAGGATGTTATTTTGGCATGATGTTATTTCACACTCACTCATGTTGAAGAGGCTGGACCAGATTTGAGTATGGCAAAAACACACACACATCTGCATACACACACATTTAAAAGATGAAACTGGCAATATTCTATATTTTTCTTATTGTCAACAAATCCCATGAGCCATTAGCATTTTTTAACAGTGAGTCACACCCTCATCACAATGAATTTGGGCACTATAAGGACAACATCCTATATACATTTTCCTGGTGCTGTAAATACTCACCTGAGTAAAAACATATGTTAACCCACAGCTGATAATAGTAACAAATAGCCAACAAATAAAATGTTTAGTCGTGTTTGAGTAATATAACCTACAGTGCTCAGCTGTTTTAGGGAATTACTTGGCTTTTTTATTTTTCTGAAACTATATTGACAAAATATTTTCACCTAAAGGTCCATTTAGTGGATGTTTACTTAGTTGTCTTGCTATTGAGTTTCAAAGGTCTTTCTTGACCTTTGTTACTTGTTTTTTACTTCCTTTTAAAAGACGTCTCCACTGATTTAATATTGCCCTCTTATGACACTGTTGGACCAAAAAAAGGATCTAAAACGATACAGCAGAACCAGATATATCATCTTTTTTATTCAACACATTCTTCTTCCGTGCTCAAAACCTGCCGTCTACATTACTCACAATGCAACGTGCTGACAGTTAAGTCGAACATTCAGTGGCATTATGCTAGTAGTGGTTATTGTAGCCATGAGCTGCTAGCCTCAAGCAGAGATGAAGAGCGAGCTTTTCTAACTTCAGACCCAACCTATGCTGACTCAAGTGACATCACTAGAGGCTAAAGTTCAAACTCCACAAAAAGCCTGATTTAAGATATTTAGGGGGAGGGTTAACATATTGTAATTTTTGGTGCCACTGTTTTATTTCTATATGAATGTGTTTTTTCTTGTAAATGTAGGTTTCTGAACTAAATAATGGGCTAATTGTAAAGCAAATGTCAACATGCATGTTTTTTGCAAAATAACAATTAGCAATAATTTGTGTCTAATAAGCACAATCCTGTGTATTCCTGCTGTGGCCAGCCATGCGTCGGGTCGCACTGTTTTCTGTAAGACCAATATTTGAGGCTGTGGGCATGTTCCTAATTGTAATGGGATGCAACCTAGATCTGGTCTATGTAACAAAGTAACACAAACCGTTGCCTGTCCACTGTGTGTTGGAAGTTTTGTTAAATATATGGCTAAATATTTTCTGTATGAACTGCAATGTATTGATAGTATATTTTTGTACATAGGTGGGTACAGTACCCTCCCACCCCCCAAAAATAGGGCTCCCCCAAAAGCCACCGTGTAATTTGAACACTGCTAGAGGCAATTCATCAGGCTTCACATTGCTCCCTCTGGAGCCACAAAAGGCTTTATACGACTTTACTCACATAAGCAGTAGTACTCTCCACTAGACTTGTAAACAGACTTTGATGCATTCCCCTTTAAAGATGTATGTCTACAATAGGAATGAAAGAGCCACAGACAGGGCAGGGAAGTCAGAAAGTGTTAAAAGACAGAGAAACCCATTGTTGATTTTGGTCTTTTCATGGGATTTGTTGGCCGTAATTAAAAAAATATAGAATAAAACCAGCTTGATCCATGACTACACGCTTTATCCAGGCACCTGCACAGTTTGAAACACAATACTAAATGTCACACCTACTCAGGCTCACTCTCGCTCGCTCACTCACGCCACAACAACATTAGAAACACGCGTATCTAGGCTGGACTTGTAGGTGAGAGTGACCCCTAAAAATGTAAGAATTGTCAACATTCATGAGGCGACAGTGTGGATCCCCTCTGATCATTTGGATTGATCCTCAGTGTGGGCGGGGCTACCCTCTCCCTCCGGTTCTGATAGGTCCTTGTTCAGAGATGGACTCCCCTGCTCTTGATCTGTTTCGTCCGGCTCAGGTGTGTGGGTGGGGGGGTCATAGTCACAGGCCAGCTCTGATTCCTCAGTGTGGGAGGGGCTGCAGTCAAAGGTAAACTCTGATTGGTCCTCAGTGAACGAGGGGCTTTCCTGGAGCACCGACTCCAACGACTGATTTGTGACGTCGCCGGCGCTGGTTTCAAACTGCAAATTCGATTGGTCCGAGAAGTTGACAGGGATCTCTTTGTATGGGAGATCTGGCTGGTCCTCCACGTCAGGAGGGTTGGGTTCCCGTGGCAACGAGAGCCCCCTGTGGCGGATGCACAGCTTGTGTAGTTCTGTTACCTCAGATACGTTCGTGCTGTTCCCACAGTCACGGAAACTGGCCAATGGAGGGCGCACTTTTACTCCAGTCACTGTCACTGAGCCCTCTATGGCCTTACGCAGCTGGAGATACAGAGCCATAGCCAGCAGGAGAAAAAAAAACAAAGGCAGCAGGGCCAGTGGAAGTAAAAAAAATAATAGAGAGGATGAGCATTAGTGATCATATACTTCAAACATTTTCATATCTGAAGCTTCAACAATTGAAGGAAACACAAAGATGCACACCTCTTTAAGAGAGACCACTCCAACCAAACGTCCCATGCTGGTCACATAGGCATGATCCAGACCCAGCAGAGAGAAGATAGTGTGAGTCTGTGGAGTAAGAGGAGAGATGGGTCATGGCCTGGATACAGATGATATTTTTGCCTTTTGAGATGGTCACTGTGTCGGCTAGGCAAACTACACTTTGGACACCAACCTACCATGTATGTAATTCACAGTTTTATGAATAAAAGTTAACCTCAAACCATTCAAGGTCACTCTGCGCTGAAGGTGGCCTCTGTCTTTTTCCCTATAATGCTCCTGACCCAAGGGTCATAGTCAAATGTTTGCAGGTACACTAAAGTTAACTTTCTCCTCCTCATGTTTACAGGTGTGTATGGAGGAGTGCTTTGTACTGTACTATGGGTTGACCTCACGTAAAACCTTGTGTCAGTTTGTACGGGTGTGTAGGCCACGCTGTCTAGATAAATTATATGCCTTGTTAACAGCAAATAAAGTCATTTCACAGTTATTTCGTGCTGTATGTCATTAATTTCCCACCCGTCTTGCTTTCATTTTTCACATAGTTCTGTTGACAAACGCATTACTTGAAGCCTTCCTGGCACAGAATAGAAAGTATAATCAGTAACTGAAGGCGTTTCTCTTTCAGTCGTCTTGAGTGCTCGCTCTCTAAATTTGAACAATAACCTATATTTTGTTAGCTAATGTATAAAAAAAACAATCTCTATGTTTTACAAAAAGCTTCAGCATAATCTTTCCATGACCTAATGATATGAGAATAACAAATACTTAACTAAAATAAAGCTTTGTGTGGGAAACACACTCCCTCATACACATCAAATAAGATCTCAACAGATGATTTCAGGTGCACTAGGTCAAAGAAAAGGCAAACTTAAAAGTATGATGGCAGTAAACAGTTTCTGCTTCCATAATCACTGCTCCTCCTGGTGGATAGATAAAGCATTGCAACTCGTTTCCATACATGGTGCTTGGAGAGCGCGAGGCGCCGCTGCGTTCACGACTTCATCGAGGGGGGATCTCACACTATCAAGTGCTGAACAGTGACCCAGCAGGGATCAGCCTGGGCCCTGTCACGGCCCAGCCAGCAATTTTAGATGTCTGCATCTGTACTACGGGGCAATGTGAGCCATCGCAGATGTTGCACAGATTGTCTTCCAATATGACACACAACCAGTGGAGGAGTACATTTACTTAAGTACTGTTCTTTAGTACAATTTTGATGTACTTGTGATTTACTTAAGTATTTCCATTTTCTGTTACTTCATACTTCTACTCCACAACAATTGAGAGGCAAATATTTTTACATTTACACTACATTTATTTGATAACTTTAGTCAGCTACTTTAGTTACTTTGCAGATTCAGATTGATAATTAATATGTCTTCAACAAAAAAATATGATGTATTATTATAGGTCAGATGAGATAAGATTTTATTGATACCCGGGGGGATGTCAGCAGTATATACATAGTTAAATTAGCCCCACCTTTACCGGCTGCAACATTAAAGTGAGGTACACATTAATTAGAATCCGATAATATAATATACATTATACTGAAATAGGCCATTCTGCATAATAAGTGTATTTTCATGCTAATACTTTTGTATTATGTAATTTTGAATGCATGACTTTTAGTTGTAACAGGGTATTTCTACACTTTGGTATTGCTACTTTTACTTAAGTAAAAGATCTGAGTACTGCTTCCACCACTACGCACTTGTGGGATAAATGAGCAAGTGTCCCACCTGACGCTCATTTTTCGCCCAGACACCCTGGGTCTGTCGGGTCAGGCCATTATCAGGCTGATATTGTATAGTATGATCCCAGCATTAGTCAAACCATTAAAACAACATTTGGGAATAACATTATAAATAAGTTTCATTAGCTACGCACAGTCATTAGAAGCACTGTTTCCATATTCAAAAGGTGTTCATGGATCTCATAACACGTGTGATGTTAGTGTCATGTCCTGTTAAGCTGTAACACCAGGGGCCATTTAGGCTAGTGGTCAAACTCACAATGAAACTGCATTTTGAAAGCATGAAGTTTGTGTAATATGTTAAATATATTGTCAAAAATTAAAAACACTAAAATATATGAGGTTGGCACATTTTCTGGGCATTTATTGTCAAATACTCATATCGTATGATGAGAAAATTGGCTACTACTTTAAAAAGGTCAATTTAATCTCACAGTGTGTTCAGGGCTTTTCGTTGATGTTGTACCTTATGCAGAGATGTTTGCTCAACCAGCTGGAAGGGGGCAGGATCAATCTTGCAGTTCTTGAAATCAACTGGCTCATCGAGCTGCTGTTCCTCCCACTCCGCTATCTGCAACCATAAGGACGACAAGACACTAAAACATCTATACTTTAAATTGTAAAACTCATTTTTGTATATTTTCTGTTAGTGCAGAGTCTCACGTCTGATGGGGTCATGCAGTCTTCCACTTCAGAGTCCTAAAAGACAAAATATAATAAGACATACATTGTCCCTGTACACACACACACACACACACAGGTTTATAGACACAAAGTAAGATTGTACACCAAAACTCCACATTATGATGTACACTATATACATAGTGTACCAACACATACATATTACATAGGGATCGGTCTGTTTGTTGGAATCAGTGTAAAATACAGAACTGCAACCTATTGAATCATTTATATCGTTTCGGAGGTAAAGGTGACAGTGAACCCAGTACACAGCAGATTATACTAACAACACCAGTAACACCATTACCTTAAAATTCTCAAAAACACACGATCACACAACCCTTACACAGAACAAGCATTAACAGCAGCTTAGAGTGAAAGCTGATGAAACATTTGGTTTAACACTGATGATGAAAAGACAATTAAACCTTTACCACTTTCTCTCACACACACTCACTTTCTCTCGCTCTCTCTGCAAAACCACTCTAATGCTTTGATTGGTGCACCACAAATATTGTGGTCCAGCACTCACTACGTGCGTGTTGCAAGGCAACAGTTACTAAGCAACAGTCTCTAGGCGGCAGACAATCTTACCGCCATGGAGATCCTCACTCGTTTAGGCTTGGGCTTTCTTTTATCAAGAGGAGCCGGCCCAGCCGGGCTCTTCCAGTTGGGGAGAAAAGGCATCAACACAGCACAACATTAAAACAGCATCAGCGAAACTGGACAGTTTTACCCCCTTACATGGTGTCACGGCAACATTGGATCCCAGTCTGACTTTTACTGGGAGAAGTCTCTGTGATGTGAGCACAATGTTGCTGAAAGGGTATAATTGCTACACCACAGATGAGGGTGAGAGCACAACATCTGCACAAGAAACCCAATGTTAATACAACATTGGATAATAGATACACTGCCAGAACAAAGGTTTCTGAACACCTTACATTTTAGTTAAGCACTTTGAGCCCTTATGTTTTCCCTTCGCGTAGCTTTAAGGTAGAAAGAAATTATCTTATTCCACACTGTCTGGCAGTATCACACACTATTACATCAGCTTGTTCCAGCTCTTCTTTAAAGCTCCTGTAAATTAGTGGTTCCCAACCGTTGGGAACAGAGCCATTGTTTTTGGTTTCTAGTGAAATGTCTCGACAAGTATTGGATAGATTACCATGAAATTGTGTCCCCCTCAGGATCAATCGTAATAACTTTGATGATCCTCTGACTTTTCATCCAGCCACCATCAGGTCAAAATTTTAATCTGTCCAATATTGTAGTTAATTACCAAATAAAAATTTGCAGGATGTGGGGGGCTTAAAATAGTTTTGGCAAAGGGGGGCATGGCAGAAAACGTTTGGGAACCACGAACTATATGATAGTTTCACTGTGAAATATTTAAACCCAAGACTCTTTTTACTATTTTAATGGCTGCATCATGCCACCAAATGTAAATATTGTTTGTACGCATTTCCCAAAAACTTATCCGGACATATTTGGCATCTTTGTAAACTTTGTGATTCTTCACTAGAATTTTAATAATTTGAACAATGTTTAAGGGGTTAAATATAGACAAAACAGTTTTTTTTACTGCATGACACCATCATGCATTGCTTAAAAAGTACCTCAAAATGCTAAAATGTAGGATGTTCAAAAAGCATTTGACTGGCAGTGAATGTGTTGTGTAGTGAGGGGGGTAATGACTCACATAAGTTTTAAAACAAAAATCCATGACCACAGCATGAGATCACACAGGAAAACCCTGCTGACTGTGGGTGGAGGAGGAGGAAGAGGAGGTGGACAGCATATGCGTGGACTCAGAGAGAGCACACACACCCACGCATACGATACGTGTCACATTCATACAGTACACTTGCACCCATACAAATATTATATCTTTCTCTCTTTCTCACTCTTGCCCTCACCTCCAGCAGCTGATTGTCTTGGTCAGTACAGGAGAGGGTCTGAGAGCCTCGGGGAGAAAACAAAAATCAGTTTTCATTCAATCTGGATTTAAAATAATGCTATTTTAAATCAGTTTGTTCTCAGTATCCCATGTCAGTGTTCCTCGGTGTGTGTCAGTGTGAGTGTTTTTGCAGTGGTGTAAAGTACATACTATTTGGCGTCTCTGTATCGCTGATGGCAGACACAGTTTTCAAGGCAGATTTCAGAGGAAGCTGAACATTGGAAACCACTGGGCTGAAGGAGGAAGACTCCTCTGTGGAGATCTACATGGAAAAAATATTAACAGAGGAAGCCAGACACAAGCGCACATGCACGCACACACAAACAGCAGAAAACACAGAAGACAAATACGAGCACATGCACATAAACAAACATGGCAGCACAGGTAAGGGCACAGACGACAGAGACACAGAAGACATGTATTAATGTAAATGTAGAAAAAAAAACATTTACACAGTTTGTATACACTTACCACGACAGCTGTCCAAAAACTCCATCTGTGCCTTTACCTACTGCGACATGCTTCACACATGCTGTGCCTGATCCACTTTTAATCTACCGCTACAACCCAACCCAAGCCAGACTTCGCCCCAGCCCAGCCCTGGCGCCCCCGGACGCCTCACACCTGTTGGGTGCTCACCAGGAAGCGGACCGCTTGGCGGGCGTTGGTGTTGGTCGAGGAGTTGATGTGGGTGTGGGCGCAGGGGGAGCTGGGTGTGCTGTCGGTCGTCAGGCTGGGCAGGAGATCTTGGGTGCCGTTGTCCTGGGCCAGCTGGCGGAGGTACTCCAGCCTTCGCTGGTGGCCCAGCTGAAGAGAGAGCAAAGACTGGAGCTGCAGTCGCTCTATGGAGCCCAGCAGAATCATGGAGTCTGAAGGAGGAGGAGAGAAGAAAAGGAATTTCTTTACGGAACTAGATAAAGGTGACAATGCAGACAAAGCTCACAGAGGTGAAGTGAAATGTGTTTCTACTACCCTCATTGACATAAATGGGATGGAAAAATAGTAACAACCTGACCTACCAGTCAAAAGTTTGGGAAAGTGAGTCCAAACTTTTGACTGGTACTAGACAAAATAAACTGCCAACTGAGTGTACTGTAGGTTAAAAATTACAATTTCTTCTTACAATTTTTTTTAATAATCATATCAAAGGGGTAAAGTCATTTCAGCTAACTGCAATGCAATGAAACAATTGAATACTTTGTCATGAATAGGGATATCAAAACTGTCAAGTACCAAATATGAATTCTCTTCTGGACTTTTTCTTGGAACAGACAGTTTCAGTTCACTTTCTAAATCATAATTTTGCTAATTAGACAATTTTGTTTAGACCACTTATGTTGTGAAAAAATGTAACTTGATAATTTTGGCTTATTTTGTTTAAAAATATATATTTTTGTAGAAACAAAATGTTTATATTGGTAAAAGTAAGGTATCAGTCAAGTTTTATTTTGGTTTCAGTACTGAAACGCAGGAATAATATCAGCACTAGCATCAAAACGTTTTCAACAATACCAGCATTAGTCCTGATATTGATAGATAGATTTTTGCACTAGTATCAAGTTGAACCCAAGACTTGTTAAGATGAATTTTCGTACTTACCTCTGGATTCAACTAGGGCCAGTGTTTTGAGCTGACCAGTCAGCAGCATCTCCTGCAGGTCTCGATAGGAAGAGTTAAGAGTGATGTAGCGCACGTCTCTGACCATGATGTCCTCCACACGGATATTATATTTCCTGAAACATGGAAGAGGGGAGGAAGAAGAAAGTGGTTAAGTGATGAGAAGGGGGATAAGAGAGACAAGGAAACAATAGAGGGAAGTAAATTAGATTCAAAAGAGGTAGAAAAGTGATAGGACATAATCACTTAAAAAAGAAATTTGAAAAATAAAGAAACACGGTAAAAATCCATTACATTCATTAAAACAGGTTGTTAATGCGAGCACTGCACGCAAAGACTCACTCGTGATGGCCCATGCCCAGTTCAGGTAGATAAGGAAGTTTCTTGATGCGGATGATGGAGTCGTACAGCGATGGTTGGAGGGACTGGGCCACGGCGTTGGCCAGGATCACAGCGATCATCACAGGCAGGATGTGGGAGATCTGACCAGTCAGCTCAAACACTATGACCGCTGTGGATACAGTGTGGGTGACTGCTCCAGACAGCGCTGCAGCACCTGTGTAGGAGGGAAGTGAATTAAAGAATAACCCTTTTTGTGTCTAGTCTCTTTAAAGAGTCACATACCGCTAATAGAGGAGGATTTAATGTGTGATCAGGCATGTTTTTAACAATGAATTGGTTCAATATGTGATGTTAAATGTGCAAACTACTGTGTGTTATTATTCAGAGAAGAGTTTATTGCAAGGCAGCAAATCCAAACAAGATTTTCTATGGATGTCAGTCTAATTCATAACATTTAACGCCATCTTGTCACACTAACCAGTGAGTCACGACTGTGGCAATTTGGAATTCAACTTTTATCTTTTTTTACTTTGGTCCAAAATGTAGTGTTCAACTTAAGTGGCATTTTCATCAGTCATGTTGTATAAGCTGGTATGAAATAATAAAAATGGCTGCAGCATTGCAGCCACATCGATTTCAATCACACAAGTGAAAAGTGGCCTGAAAATTTGTTATCAAGGCAAATTAGATACAAAATGGTGAATTAAAGTAGAGTGTGTAAAAAGAGATTCTCACCAACTACAGCATAACCACCAGGAACTATGGGATATACGCTGCCGTCAGCATGTATACCATCAGGAAACATGGTTGCCATGATCTCTCCAACAAGTCTGCCAAATGCTGCACCTGTCCGTCACACAGATACAGCAAGAAGTTATTTTAAGGGGTTCTCACCACTACAAGAGAAACTTCAAAAACATAGAAACATTTAGAAAACACAGTAGGTTTTATTTACCAATTAGAAAAACTGGCATGAAGGCCCCGCATGGAACAGGCATGGTGGTGGCCACAGCGGACATCCAGAACTGAGAGACAACATGTGTGAGTGACAAATCATAAAAGGTCCTCCAATCCTACACATTTTCTGGACATATGTTGAAGGACTACCTTCATGATGATGAAGAGGATGAGTGTGATAAAGACGTTGACCTGGGGGTGTTTCCAGGCGTGGTGGTGGCTGATGTAGTCGAACTCTTCCGCCACACCCTGACGGCACCACGTGCGGTTATCGAACAGCGCGACCAGTGACTCGTGCTGCGTCAGCTGACAGGTCGACACAAGAAAAAAGTTATCTGAGTGTCTGTTTCCTATTAACCCCCCTACCTGACAGACCTATTTAGAACCTGTCAGCATCAGAGTTTAGACATGTTTTAATTGTTTTATTGTTGCATTAACAACACTGAGTGGATCATCCTGGTGAAATGAAGTATATTGAATGGAGTTTCATCTTTATTGTAACCTGTGCACTGCAAAGGTACTCCATTTTAACTGGTCATTTTGGGTGTAATTGACTTTTAAATTCTTAATTTTCTAAAGCAAGTGGAAAAAAATAAATCTGCTATCAGGGTGAGATCATTTCACCTGCTTTACAATACAACTGCACTCATTTCAAATAATTTCTAGAAACAAGTTTAACTTTACTGATGCCAGTGCAGCAACCTTGTATCTTATTCTGTTTTGTGTCAGGATTTCTCAATAAATGAGCATCACTGTCTGAAAACAAGGACAACAGCACAGGGGCAAAATGAGATCCTCTAAGCCCACCTGCAGATTTTTTTTCTTGTTTTGAGAGTCTGAAAGAGTGAAACTAAATGGCTTGTTATGCAGGACGATTTTGCAGTGCACTAACACTAGCAAAAAAAAAAGTGTGCTCTGCATCTCAGCTTAAAAAAGCTCAAACTACATTTCACTTTGTAGAGTCAATTGTTAAACATTTCCAAGGGCAGCACAAGGTGTCCGCATCCACTTCATCTTTTTATTTTTGCTAACAGATACTACAGTGTTCCATAGCAAGTTTTGTATCTCTTAACATTAATTTTGTTGGCTGTATTTGTATAAAAAAGGAAGCAAACAAGAAGATATTTATTTTAATTTCGCTAACATATTTTAAGCTCCAAGTTCTACACACATGCTCTTTGAGCTGTGACTCTGCAGAGAACATCAGGAAACATGACAGCTAGTGAACAGCTTATCAAATGAGAGGATCACAACCTGACACCAACTCTCACCTCATTAAAAATTACCATCAGTAGTCTACCAACAGTCAAGGCATGCTTTCATACTGTCAGAAGAGTGTGACAGTATTTTCTCACCTGTCCAGCCATGAACTGCCCGAAGCCTGGAGGGAATGTGAGTGTGGAGATCAGCAGGGTGACGAGTGCGGGATACACCAGACGCCTGACAGGGAGAGATGGACTGCGGGGTCATTAATGGGTGTGCCTGTCAGACTGTATGTGCATACTTGATTTCTGGGTGGCGAGGATAGAAGACCTATAAATAGCTCCCTGTGGTGTGTGAAACTGACCAAATTCATACAAGGACTTC
This sequence comes from Coreoperca whiteheadi, assembly GCA_011952105.1. NCBI lineage: Eukaryota > Metazoa > Chordata > Actinopteri > Centrarchiformes > Sinipercidae > Coreoperca > Coreoperca whiteheadi. Next base: position 14,514,488 of record CM022487.1, read on the forward strand.
ACCTAAATTCTCCAATAATACATTAACATGTGACATAAGACACCAAACCAATTTCAAACACAAGTTTAGGGGCACATGAGCAGGATTTTCATCCTTCTTTGGTTTAGTTACAGTATAACTTCTTAAAGTGTGGCTTTTCTAGATGCATAATGAACATTTATTGAGATTTTAAAGGAATAATTCAACATTTTGGGGTATAAAAGTATCCACTTTCTGGCCGAGAGTTAGATGAGAAAATCGATACCACTCTCATATTTGTCAGTTAAATATGTATGCAGAGAAACTCCCTTGCACTTGTTATGTTGGTTCCCTGGCTAAACGTGTCTGGGCAGTATCTTCACTCTTACCGTATAGACATGAGAGTGGTATCGACCCTCTCATTTAACTCAGCAAGAAAGCGACAAGTGCATTTACCAAAATGTTGATCCACCAAAGTGTAATGGTTCTGTGTATCATCAGGGATCAGATACTCACTTCCTCAGCAAGAACTTGTTAATAGTCTTCTGTTTCCTCATGCACTCTACAATCAGCCGGTTCAGGTAGACAAACAGAGCACCACCAAAACCACAGGCAATCCTAGAAACAGACAAAGACACACATGTTTAGTCTGTTGAAGGTGAAACGGAACAGCATCCTGGCACAAAACTAAACCAGCTACACTGAAAAGGAATAACACTGCCACTGAAATATACCTACAGTTTTACTGCGCCTGGTTAATGCAGTCACTTTTCTAAGGCTCTTTGACAGGAAGCCAACCAATGTTAATTTATTGTTTTTCTCTATTAAAACGTTTTGGCATCAAACAAATCAAATTTGGCATGTGATGATCTGGATACGGTCTCTAATTGTAATCAGCAGAGTAAAAAGTTAATTTCATGCCCCATTTATTGAATACAAATCAACCTTTAGACTCTCGACAGGATTGTGAATGTGACTAGGAGGAGAATACAGAGAGAGACAGGTTGAACGAGAGCTCACATCTCTCCAGTAACTCAGACGCCAAACTGCTCTGGGATCAGTTTAACGTGGTGTCAGTCCAGAGAAACGCACTCACCCGAGGATGGCGAACGCTGGCAGCTCCTGAAGGTCAAATGGGAAGTCCAGACGGAAACGAGTCTTAAAGAGAGCAGTGATGGTCTCTGAGGAAAAAGAGGATTGTTCTTACCCTGTGTAGTCTGTACAGCAACATGTCATATACAGTATATCACACTGACTTTTGAAAGGGACTGCACACTAAGCACTGAATCAATGTTTATATTGGTATACTGTATTGAAATACCTGCTTATAAATATAGAATGCTATAATCACATGACAATTCAGTCACAATGGGAGGGGGGGCTTTAAATAATAATATCGACCCATTGAAGTGATTAATAACATAAAGTATGATAAAACCAAAATGTTCAAGTAATATTCCCTAACTCTTGTCAGATCAAACTTTTATGAGAGAAGAAGACAGACAACATAACAAACCACATCTCAGCACGGGTAAAGTCACAAATACACACAGATACACAAACACACATTATTAAAAGAGATGGAATAAGGACTTTGACTTTTACCTTCCTCCTGGTTCCACACAGCCAGCACTCTGAATATGAAGGCACTGAAGGTGGCAGCAAAGAAGCCCCTCCAGTAGTTCCTCACCGCAAAAAACGTTGAAGTGACCTCAATACTAAACAGCACACCTGCACCACACAAACAAACACACTTATAAGACATTAACCGTAGTCAAATATCATATTTGACCAATTGTGTCATTTGGCAACACTGACAGTTTCTCCTTGAAAAAAGCTACAACACGTAGCTCTCAAGGTGTCCACATTTACAAGCACGTCTGTGCCATCATCTTTGACATGTAGCACACCTTATAATGAGCTAACAAAACATTTTCTAACACCTCGCATGCTGCCTGTGATTGATTCTACTCTACAGACAAGAATAGAGACACATATTACTAGACTTACAGTCTTGCTTATGGTCCCTGAAACCTGAAGTGTTTATATTTCTTCCCACAATAGAAAGGTTTTGGACTGAAAAACAACACACTCATATTTTTGTTGCTCTTTTGCCAATGTGTCATTAATAATCAAAACTGTTAAATCAAAAATATGTTAATGTGCTCAGACAATTTCACACCTATCTTCTTATTAGATATTGAGATACCTGTCCACAATACACAATATGACTTCATGTTGCTGTTAAAGGAAAAGTTCAAAAAGTGCCCATAAATGGAAAAAGATCATCCTGCGGGAACCATGAATGTACTCAGTGGATTTCATGGCAATCTTTCCAAAATTGGCACTAGAAGAAAAGGTCAGGAAGTCACCAAAATGATAAAGATTTATCCACTGAAGGCCACAAATGTATATATATTTGGCCACTTGGGGGCAGCGGAAACAAGTTGCGAACCCAACATTGACATTGATATGGCTAATGGCCTTCTACGGATGAAAATGATGCTATGAGAGCAGTGAGTGAAGCAAAACAACTTAGTTGTGGGCCAGACAGCTAACGATGAGCTGAAACTTGCTATAAAGTTATGTAAAGCAGAGTCAGGTGATCATTCTCTGTAGGTTCAACTCTTTCTCATTGTTGTAACACATTGTCATTTATAACTTATAACATCCTGGTTTAATATTATTAAGTATCTTATTCTCAATATTATAGTTAGGATTCCTTACCTGCAGCACTTACTTATGTTTCTTTATACTTCTTTATATTCCTACTATGTTTATTGTTTTGCACCAAACCACCAAAGCAAATTCTTCATATGTGCAAACCTACTTGGCAAAAGCTGTTTCTGATTCTGTGTCATTTTATACACTGTTATTATACAAATTTTGATCGCTGCTTTAAAGATTAAGTCTTACGTTAAGTTACTTTTTTTTTTAACCTGACAGTGGCACTACAGGAAAAGGTCACAGGGTCACCTAAAATAATGTCAAACATCCTTGCCATGAATATTCATGTTAATCTGGTCAACAGTTGCTGAGATACAGTAAGAGTTAGATGGATGGACTGACCAAGATTGGCACCTGCTCTCCTGCTAGCCGTAATTATCTAACATAATTAGACACCATTCAATCAGAGGCTGCAGCCATGTTGTCTTACCTCCAATAGGGGCAGCGAAGCAGCAGCCCACACCCACTGCACAGGCAGCCGACAGCATCTCCGTATTCCTCAGCTCGTTCTGTCAGACAAGAATCAAATACACACACACACAGAGCCATGCATTCAAGCAAATACACACACACACACACACACACTCAAATCCCAACAGGTGTACATGTACATGCAAATGCCACAAACACACAATGCACAACAAATGCATTTCTCATAAAAAAAACAAACTCACCAACTGTTTACAAATGCAACAGTTTTACTGTAAAGCTGCTGCTGGATTTTTTTTTTTTACACATTCGATGAAAATACATATATCAGCGGTGAGATATGGGAGGCCATAATTGAAAAACCCAGGATTGAGTGTTGAAATCATGGAATGGGATGTTTGTATGGAAGCAAAGGTAGCACAGATCGATGCCTCGCTGTGACGGTTCACTGAACAGAATCAAACAGCGCAGACAAATGAAAAGGCATCAATCTATCTCAACTTCTGAAATGGACAGCATGGATTATTAATGTTGATGAAATTGGCAATAAAGAAACTATCTGACTCATTCATTCATACCTTGCTTCCCTCAAAGGGCTCTTCCTTTAGCAGTTAAAGTGGGAAAAAAAAGACAGAAATATGTGTGAGTGCAATTTGTGCGAGTGTAGAGGTTACCTTTTATTTTGGCTCCTGGAAGACATCCAACTTATTATCCAAACCACACAAAAATCAAACAAGCAGAGAATGAGCTTTAGCAAACACAGTTTTGAATCCAGAGTGAACTGAATTAACATTTTCCCAGACTGATTATATTTAACGGCTGCACAGTCGACCCCTGGACTATTTTAGTCTTTCTAACTGTGCTGACATGAGTTTTTCTTCCTCCACATCACTGCCGTCTATCTTCCTCCATACTGATGGCGATGCCGGGGCTGTTGGTACATGGAGGAGAAGCAGAGCACACTGTCCAGTGCCGAAATAGACAGTCGCCCTGGGTGTGGTCTCACATGAGTGGAGGTGAGAGTGAGTCCTGGGGGACGGCAGAAAGTCAAAGAAACAACAAAGACTTTTTAAAGAACAACTGTGAGTGTGTGTGTGTGTTTTTCTTGCAGCTTCACACCTACGAGGACCAAAGGAATGTTGCCCATCCTCATTTTTTTCAGCAACTTTTTAAGCCTCAGGTTTACAATAAGTGTAAAGGTTAAGGGAAAAATAGACCCCACAACAACAACGACATAAATCATCAGTGGTAAACGTCATCATTTATGAACCTTCAAGTCAGCAGAAAGAAAGACTTTCTAGAAACCATGATTTATAGAGCATAAATGGAGCAGCAGTAGCCTAAAGGCTAGAGAAGTGGGCTGCTGCTGCCTGTTTGTACTGGGCAGCTTCCCGGTGTGAATGTGTGTAAATAGGGCGATCCTGAAAAAGATAGCTTTGGTCATTATGAAAAGTCCCTCGATAAATAAAGGTTAAAAAAAGAAAAAGATGATCGTGATGGTGCTCGTGTCTTTTAAGATGCACCATGTAACTGCGATGATCCCTGTCAAATGGACCCAAAATGCCTTTAAAATCTTGCCCATCAGCGCAATTCACTTTTAATCATTTAGAAAAAAGTTAGAAACAGGTTGTTCTGTCATTTTAAAAAATCATGGCACATAAGTAGATTATGGGGAAGTGGATAAAAAGTTAAAACAAGTCTGGAAAACACTGAGTGGATTTATCCTTTAATGCACAAACATGCATCACTCTTCTCAGCTCACTCTTGGACATAAAGCAACATTTTCTAAAATGGTAAACTATTCCTTTAAAGCTGCAATCTGCACTGTGATGTTTGTTTCACCTCGTTGTTGATGTTATTGTTGTTCAGTGTCACTGAGTTTGAACTGAAGTGATTAAGACATTATTGCAATATTTCTAAATATTTTAGTGTAGAGAGCACCACCAACTACTGTGAATACACAGTTTTGAGTATTTCAACACATTTCACCATTCACAAGGATAAAATAAGGAGATTTTAATTAAGAAACATTAATGTTTTAATCTTTAAGCGATTGCATTTAGTTCATGGTGAATTTGTGCATCAGTGTGTCTGGAAATCTGTGTTCCTTTTTTAATGTAGTTACCATTCTCACCATGAAAATCCCACCAAAGAGAGCGGCCATGAATTTGCTCAGGAGAGCAGCGCACAGACTGGCAACATGAACGAAGGGTCCCTGAGAGAGAGGATAGAGAGAGAGATTAGGAAGTTAGTAGACAGGATATGACTGAAAGCACGTTTTAGCACCGAGTAGAGCATGCTGCACTCAAGTTCAGGGGCATTACTCAGACACCTTGTACAATTAAACCCTGCTCAGATTCAGATTCAAACAACCTTATTACCCCCCCGAATGGGAAATGCAAGTGTTATTAGCAGTAAATCACTTTTTTTATTTCCCCAACCAGGACTTTAATGAGACTAGATGACGCAAGAATATTTATTAAATGATCCCGACAGGAAACTTCAAAAACTGTCAGGCAATCTGTCATGTGTAATTAGTACAGCCAAGAAGAGCTGTGATAGTAAGAAATTAAGGAAAAATAAACCCTCTACCTCCTTCCCCAGAGGCATCCCACTGCCCAGAGCACAGGTCAGACCAATGACTTTGGCCACAAACGTCTTAAAAGTCAGGTACTCCTTCAGGACCACCCCCCTCAGTATCGTCTTCATCTCAGGAATACCTGAGCCTGGGAGATGAAAGGAAAGCGACGCCAGGTGGGATGATGGAGTGGAGAGAAAAGATGAGTTGAAAGAAAGCAATTACAGAGAGAGGCATGAAGAGAAGAAATGAAGAGCACGGGCGATGGGTGAGGGGAAAAGCTTATTGATATTCATATAGTTTTCTGTATGCACATCGTATCAGAGGTATATTTTATGGATTTCCTGCAGACGTGACCACTAAGATGTACAGCGCATGTCCTTGGGGGCCCTGTGGTGCATTATAGAGCCAATTACATTATTCAAAGACAGAAATAGGGCCATGAATTAATTATTTGAGATATGAATACACATGTTTATTCATTAATTGCATAAATGTGTGTAACTGTGTGTGTCTCTCTTACCCACAGCCTGAGGCGACAGTATCTGTGTGAATCCTGCTGAGAAAGTGATGAGCACTACAGGGTAGGTGACCCAGGCGATGTACTGCAGAAGCATGTTACTGTCCAGTCCACCATACATCCACTTCTGTGCTGCACACACACACACACACGCACACACAACTTCCTCTCAGTATAATACAGTAGAGAACCAGTTTCCCAAACTATCAAGATGAATCTGTTTTGAACAGATTCACCTGATTCCTCTCCTCCTCATTACCTCCCTTTGACCCCCCCATCTCTGCCTTATTCATACATTTGTCTTCACATTTTAGCAGCTCAGTGGCCTCCTCCTGCTCATTCATCATTTAGCTCTCTTACTATCAAATTTACCATTTCATAAAACCCAATATATGAAGCGTTCCTGGTTTTAAGGAAAATATTCTCTGTCCATGTTATGACGGCATTTGTTTACACCTAAAAGCAGAGCTTTTCCAAAACAATCTCAATAGGGGATAAATTAGAAAACACCACACTTGCATTGGTCAAAGCAGTGGAGGAAGAAGTACTCAGACCTTTTAGTTAAGTAAAAGTACCAATACAACAATGTAAAATTATCACATTAATAAATAAAAGTACTATGGATATATTTATTGTATCAAAAGTAAAAGTATGCTACTCTTTACACAGAAACATGGCCCCTGTGACTGATATATTATTATAAATGACTTCATTAGATTTGTTAATGCTGATGCAATCTGGTGTAAATAGCATTTTGTGGCTGCTCGAGGTGGAGCTAGTAACTATTCTATATACAGTTAGGTATTTTAGTCCAGTGGTTCTCAACCCAGAGGACAGGCCACTCCTAAGTTACTTTTCATCAGTGGGCACAGAAAAAAATGAAGGTTTTGGAAAAAGATGGCAAATACCTGCTCAGTCAAAACAGGTTGGTGTTGCAGTAAAATTAAAATTGTCACCTCTAACCTTATAATAGCACTCATTTGACATGTCAATATAGGCAACCACACAATACAGGTGTTGTCATTCAGCTGTTAAGACGACTTTGTGATCATTGATAAGTGATTTGAGTCGATGTCTCAGCGCCTTGATACAGGTGGGTTACCTGATTACAGAGAATGTGCTTTTTTATTAACTCTTAATCATTTCAGATGATTGAATTTTTTACACTCAAAATTGTATTTATAGTTATATATAATTACTTATATAATTATATTATGCATATTATTATTATATATTATATAATTAGTTTAGAAAACCATCAATCAGCACCTGGTGAATCAATTCAAGTGTCAGTCTTAAGATTGGTGTATTTGAGTACAAATGGTATTTATTGATCCTTTAAATATTCATGAAAGCCACTTTGTTTCAAGATCCATATAACTCAGTGGGAAAATTTGTATTATTATTTGACCATCTATGTTTATTCCATACCTGACAATTCCTCTTAGCTGTTCATTATAAAGCACGGCTTCTCGTGGATTCATTATTTTACAACTTTGCTGCCTCTGTGAGAACTACTCTTTATTCACTATCCATCTGTCTTTGTAACTATTTCCCCTCTCTGTCTCTCTTCTACCTTCTTGGCAGAAGGCGATGGCGTAGTCCATGACCCAGCTGACCAGAGCCATGAGCAGCCCCAGCAGAATGAGGAAGATCCAGTCCTCCCCCACCCGCGAGATCAGGAACTTCTGGCAACGAGACGCACACACTGAGAGCACACAGACAGAAAGAGACAGAGGAAAGCAAAAGTTAAATCTCTGAAATGAATCTTCAAGGTGTGAAGAGAGAGGGGATTGAAGAGATATCTCTTGGTGAGACTGAAAAGAACCAGAGAGTAGGGAAATGAAAGAAGCAAATATGTAGTGACAGTGGAGAAGGGAATGAATGGAAGAAGGAAGCCAAGGCAAGAATAAATGTCATACACAATGGCAATTCAAAGTGCTTTACATACTGTATTGCATTAAATACATTAAACACAAATTAAAAAGGATACAAATCAATTTATAAGAAATGTAAAATCTAAACAAAAAAACCTCAACAAAATAGGTTACAATATAATGCTTAGGCAACAATATATACTGTTCGACTTATATTTAATATATATTTTCATTGATAGCTCTTTATTTAATATCGCCAGTTGAATTAGGCCAGTGTACAGTAGGCAGTACAATTCAATGAGCAGGACTGATGAACAGGGATACTAGCTTTAAAGTATTTATATTGCATCAATGTACAATTGTCAGATATTTAATTAACTGGATAAGCCAAAAGAGACATTAGTGTGTCTCAATTTCATTTCAAGAAATATTACAGTATTTGTTATATTAACTGCAGTATATCATGATGTCACTTGTGTGATATAAAATGCATATTTTGTGAGGAAGATTTTATTCCTATTGCCCACCTCTAGTGCAGCGTGGAAAATAATGAGGGCTTTAAAAAGGCCCCTCCACACAATTTGTTTATGGTCACTTCACATGTTTGAGCTTCTCTGTGCACAATGATTTATGTGCAGAGTTTGACACTAAACGCTGTTTTTACAATCATGTGCTGAAGGGAGAAAGTATCTCTTTACTCACCTTAAATCTGATTTTTAAAATGTGTACATATGAGCATGATTCTGTGACATCACAGCAACTGCGGAGCCAATCGTAGTCCAGTAAACAACTTACACAAGCGTGATGTGGAAGCCTCCAGTGCACAAACGCTGAGAATGGACTTTTCAGTGAAGTAGGAAAGATCTTGCGACCAGCAGTTAAACATATGAAATTAAAAATACTTGCATATCCATAGATTCTGGATTTTTCAATGTGGGAGGAGTAGATGTAATTAAGATTTATTTTTTAATGAGGTAATATATATTTTTTGTGGGAAAACCACATCAGACACAAATTTTCAACCAAGATTTAAAAAGGTAATCAAAGTAAAGACAAGTTTTATATCTTCTGGAAAAAAAAATTCAGCTATGTGGTGTGTTGTAATGCTGCTTCTGTTTAGTTTAGCAGACCACTACCAGATTACCTGAGAGGCCAAGATGTTTCATGTGGTTAAATGCAGTCAGAAATATTTGTAATTTTGTATTAAACTATTGAGAGATTTATAGACAAAACAGCAGCAACTTAATCTGTTTCTATTTTACTCTAGCAACATAATTATAAATTAGCTGAAGGTTCCTTGGAAATAAAAGTTTAAAAACAAGGGTTTGCCATGCCAGGACATGAATCCTCTGAGGAATACCGAATGGGATGGGGGGGACAAATACTTATTTTCATGCTGTGTGAATAAATGATGCGGTTTCCAATGAAAAACTAAAGAATGGGGAATTATGAACACAATGAGTAGAGTGTACAGAGAGATATCCATATCCATTTACCAGGCACGAGTGAGCAGCGGAAGAACAATAATAAACTAAAAGGAGGTCAATATGTGGTGAATATGTTGAGAGTGAGAGCATCCCTTCATTATCTTAATCCACCTCAAATATGAGAATACAGGGAAAAAAAACAATGTTAGGTCATGGTTATAAATGCTGCTGTTACATTATAATCTATAACTCTGAGCTAGGTCAGCTAAAAGAAGCATCACTGGACTAATTTCTTCTCTCTTGTCTGCGGACATTGCCAAAGCCTGGAATTCACTTCAACATCCAGAGCATTCATAGATGTGCCCGTCCCTCGAGAAGCTAAAAATGTGCTACTAACACATTTACCAGATCCATATTTCCTAAAAATGCTACGGTCGTCACATACACTCATATTGTGACGTTCGCCAAGGAGAATACTGTTGCATTATAGGAGCAACCAAGAGAGCAAGAGATGTGTGGATGACAGTGAAACAGGGTGATGGGAGCGAGAAAAAGGAGACACACAGGAAGACAGAGATCAGACAGACAAAGCTGCTTAAAGGACAGGTTGGTGATATGGTTAATTTTCTGTGTTCATGAAAAGACCAAAACCAACAATGAGTTAGCCAAAGCCAGAAACAGCTTATTTAGTTAGTAGTTTTTAGCAGGCATTACAGTAGTAAATAGTGCATTTGTTGGGGACTAATTACAGTACAGTAATGGAGGTCTGTGACACAGAGGTGTCAGTACTGAGCCTTTTATTTTTACAAATTTTATATTTTTGACCAGTTTGTGACCAGGTTTACATCTTGAGTAGGAAGGCTTGGGGCTGAGAGCCACAGACAGGGTAGCAAAGTCAGAAAGTATTCAGAGAGGGATTAACATTGTCAGTTTTGTTTCTGTCACAGTTGACAATAAAAAAAATTTAGAATATTGCCAGATTTATCCTTTAAGGCTGAATTGAACTCTTCTATCTGGATATTGTAGATTATATTATGTGGAAAGTTTCAAAAAGCTTTAAAACTGAAAGTATGGCTCCAAACTATTTCTAAAACCAAAATAATTTATAAAAAGAGCCAAAAATAACAGATCCTTTGTAGTAAGTAAGCTATCTGACCACTGATGATATGTTTTGTTTTAATTTACTTGTTTTAACTCTTACAATGGCACTTTTCTTTTTCTATAATTTGTCAAATGCATGACTATGCTGCTTGTACAATGTTTATAATTATAGGAAAAAAGCCACGCTCCACCTTCATGATCAAGTTAACAATTTTTTCTTGTTGTTTGAATGACCTTGCTATTGTATAGAGATAATAAACAATATAATGAACGAAAAAGGGCAGATATTGCAGCAGTCTTTCTAGTGCAGGATTGAGGTCACGGTGGGACGCTGAGTCTCCTGAGGGAGGCGGGGCACAACTGTGTGCATGATGGGGCAAGCTGCCCAGGCACCAGGGTACCTGCTGAATGGCAAGTTGCCAGCAGAGAATGTACATGGAGAAACACACAAACACACTCATGTGCAGACAAACCTGTCACACAGTGGACAAACACAAAGTAAAAAACAAAAAAGGGAACATGTCAGAGAAACATTTAAAGTTATATCTGTGCAGATTAGACTGCAGTGTTCATCACTGGATCTATAATTTTGATTACATTTCATTGGACGTTCCCATGTGGAAGAAGCTGGGGAAAATTCCCATTCCCACAGCTTCTCTTTATTTATTCCCCTCTCACACACACACACACACACACACACACCCCTTTTCTAGCACCTGCAAAGCCACATACTTCCGTGTGCATCTTGGCTCGCGCTCACATCCGCAGGCTCTGTAGCGTTCACAGATGTCTTCTCCTCATTCCGTAATATCAGGATTTTTTTTTTTATTTTTATAAATCACACCCAAAGCCAGACATTTTCTCCACCTCTGCTAGTCCTGCATTGCATGACCTGAAGACAACTAGCTGTAATCAGGAATAATAATAAAACACAGGAGACTTTTCACCTATAAACAGTATATTCAAAGCCACTGAATGCAAAGCTAAACATGTGATAGGATACATTAATACTGATCCATGAAGTAACGTAGACAGATCTGCTATACAATCGAAGAAAGATTCACTCTATGAGTCAAAACAAATACAATGAGGCAGTATGTATTTTTTTAGCTCTTCATTACGACTGGTGGCAGAGCCTTTGGCTGCATGTGTAGGCTGTCTTGTTCAAAAGCTGCAGCTTCAGCTACTGATCTGAACCGAGGCACACACTCGTAGTCCATCACCCACAGAGATGATGTTCCCACACAGATACATGAGAGGAAAACTCTGAAACTACTGCTTTCACCAAATCTGAAGCTCCTCTCCTTACACATTACAAGACAACAGCACAGCCTGTCCAGCCTGAGTGTCTATCTAAAGACAAGTCTAAAAATACAAACACCTCTTGAGCTACGAGCACATGCAGCGCACAGACAGCGAGCGCACAAATCACTCTGGCTGGCTCCTGATCTGAGAGTGATTGTTTTAAATGGCTTCCATTATAGCGAGCAAGCAAGGCTAGGCTGATATAGTTTAGCTTTCACCTATGGTGCAATCTATCGAGCTTTAATCAGATCGCTAGTCACAAGGGCAACGAGGCAGAGACAGATGCTGGAAAACAGCCACACTGGCTCACTTGTGCAAGCACATGTAAAAATAAATGCTCTGCCTTTCTCTTCTTTTTCCTGACACTATCTTGTATGTTTTAAGACTTTATGTATTGATTTTTGTATCTAAAAGAGTCAGTTCAAGCAAATCTGGGGACGCAACTAACAAATATTTGCATTATCAGCTGGACTGTCAGTTATTTTCCCAGTTAATCGATTACTCATTTGGTCAATAACAGGGGTTTTTAAAGACTAAGATTGTCCCAAGAACGAATCAAAACAGCTGCAAATGCAACTACATTTCCCATAATTTGGGGGATGTAAACAGGAAGTATAATGTTGGAAGTGAATGCCATGGATTCAATGAGTTACACTGTGGGCTAAAACTTGAGCCCTGTTTTTTAGCCTACTTTGTTGACATTTTGGCACCATTAAAAGTAGACTGAATTAGCTATTAGCAGTTCCTGTTTGCATTGTAACCGTGAATGTATAGACAACTACCACTGGATTACTTTGATACTGAAGAAAACTTAAAAACGTGACGATTCTCAGGTAAGTTCTGGAGTTATGAAGAGCATCTTTATTGTATGATTTTTAAGCGGATTTTACTAAAACCTAAAGATATTTAGTTTATTATAATAGAAGACCAGCAAAGTCTCACATTCAAGAAGCTGAATTTTTGAATTTTTAAAAAAGACTGACAAATTATCAAATGGTGTAAATTTAAATAACAGTTGTCAAACATTGGCAATTATTGACTAATCGACTACACATTTCAGCTCTAACCAAAATCTCATTCTCCTCTAGCCAGGCAGATGGATGGGTTTATTTCATTAGGTTTTAAGATATCCGGCACTGCATCCACCACATCAATACAATGCAGATGAGGGGAATTTCATTTGTGGAGCCTACTGAGCTCAAAGCACTGAACAATGACATTGCAATGTGTCTTTCCAAAAACTAGGCCCTTTTTAAAGTTAAAAATTCCCAGACATGAGTGTGACTAGGGTTTAATAGGAACTGTTTCTATAGCAAAAAGTAGATCTAATGTTAAAATTTGGGTTAACTGACCCTTTAAGAAATGCATTGCTGCTCTGTTGACTTGCAAACAAATCTCTTTGAATTTATGCATGTTTCAACCTTTCAACCATTTATGTTGTTTTTAGAAACATGCATAAATGAAGGTTAAATAAAAAAAAGATAAAAATAAGAAGGGAGGATGCAAACACACAGAGTCACAAACTGTCACTTCCTTATTGTTGAGTATATCAGTCTGAAGTGGAGCTCTCATCTGATGCCACTCCCTTATCTGCAGTCATCTGGGAAAACTAGACATAAAATAATCTGACAGTTCAGATCAGAGTTCTGCTCACACAAACAAAAATACACACACACACACAGCAAATCAAGATCTCCCCACACATACGCGCACATGCACACGCACGTGCACACTTGCAGCCAGCAGAGGGGGCTGTCTCAGTCTGACATTGAGACTGCCCTTATTGGCTAGAGGTCATTGCTCAGATCAGTCACGTTTAATCGTGTTCACATGCTCTCCTGCTCCCTTGTGTCAGGTAGCCACTCTGCTGTACGTTAAGAGGTCAATGTTTTCACACAACTTGCTGGAACGCCACCGTCTGCTGCACGCACACACACACACACACACTAGATCCACTTTGCTTACGAGCATTGAACACTGCTTTGCTCTGACCTTCACAACATGTCCGAGCACATCACCACTTGCACACTTTGTCCCTGCAAGAAGATTTAGGGCTTGTTTCATGAGCCGCACTTACAATGGCACTTTGCACAGGGGTCTTTCTCATACTCCAGCAAATCTGCAGCACGACTACGAACACTGGTGTTCCTCCGCAGTCCTCCACCATCCCGCACTCCTCCATCCCGTAGGCGGGCTGCTTCCTCCTTGGCATACACACCCAGCTCCTGGGTGTACCGCCCATACATCTGTGTATATGAAAGACAGAAAAAAGAGAGCTTTTATACAGGTGGTGCAAGTGAGAGGCAGTCAAAGAGATGTCAGTGTGAGGCAGCAGGTTTTTCACTTATAATACAGTATCGGGTCACAGAAAAGATAGTCAGCTTCTGTAAACACACGGAGGTTCAAACTCAGAGTAAACAGGGCCAGGTGTCAGAAAATGCACTGACTGCAGCTCACAGATCCACACATTCACAGCTTTTCTCAAGTCTTTTTTTGGAAAAAAAAACAAAAAAAACCCCACTCAGCTTTGACTCAACAGTGGTGTAATGACTTCTTTTCAGACAGATGAGCAGACAATAAGCTCCACCTGTCAGCTCCCAGTTGATTAACTCTGCAGGGCTGTCACACAATTGACTCCTAACGATGAGCAGGGAATTCTTCGCAAACTAGACATAATCAATCATGTATAAAGGCTGCTACTGAACTACATGTGCTATCATTGCAGGTTTGACCAGTGTGTAGTTACTATTACCACAATGGAGCTTGTCAAGTGGCTGTTTGGTGTTGTGGTGGTTGTTTTGGCTTGTGATGTTACTGCCCAGCGTCACTGGATGCTGCCTGTGCAGAAACCCCAACCTCTTCCTTCTCAACCACCTAAGCAACAGCCGATGGTCCCTCCAACTGCAGCTCCCTCTAATAAATGCCAGGTGGAGGAGGGTGAGAAGATTCGGTGTGGGACCCAAGATATCACAGCTGAGCAGTGTGAAGACATAGACTGCTGCTATGATGGGCGGCAGTGCTACTATGGGAAAGCAGGTATCTAATCTCTATAATGTAGTTTCTAGTGCTTGTCCTCCAAATGCTACATGGTGAATGTAAAATATCTAATGCTGCAACAGAGAAATTCATTCTTCTATTTTCTTCTCACCCAGTGACTGTGCAGTGTACCAGGAATGGCCAGTTTGTGGTGGTTGTGGCTCAAGATGCCACTGTGCCCCACATAGATGTGGATTCAGTCAGCCTGCTAGAAACAAATGACCGCTCCTGTACTCCTGCTGGCTTCACCTCTGTTTTTGCAGTCTTTCAGTTCCCTGTGACTGCATGTGGTACTACATTCAAGGTGGTTAGAACAGTGTTTTCTTTAACTAATATGTGGTACTTAAACATGGTTCAAGTCTGACTAAAGCTGTAGAATACCCAGCATGGGGTTTCTCCTGCCCAAGGGGGGGGGGGGGGGGGGAAATCCAATTGTTTGACTACATTGGGCCAAATATTCAACTTGCAATGATGTAAACCTGGAAAAATCAGGTTTGAGAAGCTTGAAACTTTTTGCATCACAAATTAACTAATAGTTTCTCAATTTTATTTAACTTGCGAACACTCAAATGTTTTTCCACCTGCAGGAGGAAAAGGGTTACATGGTGTACGAGAACCACATGACTTCGTCATATGAAGTTGGAATTGGACCCCGAGGATCAATTACCAGGGACAGCCATTTTGAGTGAGTTTGTGTAAAATCAACCTTTATTGCCTATTTAACCACTGAGATTTCCTGCAGCGTAAAGTCCTTTGCTCTCTCCCAACAGGTTATTGTTCCAGTGTCGGTATTCTGGCACAGCTGTGGAGGCTCTCGTCATGGAGGTTAATGCTCTTCCTCCACCTGTGCCGGTTGCTGCTGCAGGACCCCTCAGGGTGGAGCTGAAACTGGGCAACGGACAGTGTCACACAAAAGGCTGTGTGGAGAGTGAGTGACACAGGAGGCTTACAATGACGCCAGCAAGTGCAGAATCTTGTGTGTACTAACATGGCACTACTTTGCTTGCAGAAGAGGTAGCGTATAGCTCCTTCTACACTCCAAAAGACTACCCAATCACTAAAGTGCTGAGGGAACCGGTCTATGTTGAGGTGAACATCCTGGAGAGGTCTGACCCAAATATCATTCTGAACCTGGAGCACTGCTGGGCAACTTCCACCCCCAATCCTCACAGCCTGCCACAGTGGGACCTTCTGGTTGACGGGTATTTTTAAAAAATATTAACATGGCTTTAATTACTTGTTTAATTGACAGCAACTTTTGGTTTGTTCTATTTAAACATGAGCTCTTGTTGGCTTCAGGTGTTCCTACCATGATGACCGTTACTTAACCACAACGGTGCCAGTGGATGGCTCCTCTGGACTTTATTACCCAACACACTACAAACGTTTCATCATCAAAATGTTCACGTTTGTGGATCAAAAGACCTTCACTAGTCAAAAAGACATGGTACAGTTATACACATTTGGTCCCTCAAGTGACTGCAACTGAAGTTTACTTGACAAATCGACTTTAACATTTGTTTCTTTTCAGATGTTCATCCATTGTGCTACAGCAGTGTGTTATCCCAGCAGCTCCAACTCTTGTGAACAGCCATGTCACAGGCAACGTGAGTAGCTCTTTAACTGACCTAAGGTTGCACCTATCAATTTAGACATTATATAACTTAAAATTGCAAATAGTAAAATGTCTGCCTCTAGAATTTGTTCAATGTCATGATATTCAGTGTTCCCGCTATAAGCTTCATTAAGCCACAGCAGGCTCAAGTTATTGGTGCCACAAGCTCTGGCCTTAACTTTACACAAGTTCCCCACAGTGAGTATTTAAATTTTAGTGTGGCGGGGGGGAAATCAATTATCCAATAAGGAGTCGACAGACACCCTGAATTTTTCAAAATGTGAAACAAACAAATCCTCACACTGGAATTTTAAACATTGTATGACATGTTTGCTTGACAAAGGGATACATGGCTGTCAGATCTAAAATCTTGCCAAGTGTAAGATGACAGATGAACTTTCCATCCTTCTCTTGCAGGAAGAGCTGCTGTGAGGAATGTTTCCTCAAGTCAGAGGGCGCTAGTCTCAAGTGGAGAGGTGATCCTGACTGAGCAGATGACTACGTCTGCTCCCAATGCCAAATTGAACTGACAAGCCACTGGCAGCCAGATCTGGTCATGATTTTTAATAAAAGCTTGTGCTTACAACTGGGTCTCATCTGAAGTGTTTGCAGATCATTAGGCTCCTTTATAACGGTCTTAGGTCTCATCTACTGCTGTGTGCACCGCCTCCCTTTTGTCCACTAGACTGCCTCCACCCCCTCATTGAGATGTGCATCACGACTCCAAACTCACACTTCCTGTTTGCATGAACAGGCAGTGCCACGGGAAAGCAGAGCAGCCATAGGTTTAGGCAAACTCAAGAGCAAAGAGGACCATGCAGTCAGCATGCTTATCTCCTCCACTTTAACCTGCAGATGCATTTAAGCAAGAGTGTATACATATTTTAAGCAGCACTACCTCATCTAAAAGCCACATGGCAAATCCCAGAGAAATCTGCCAATAGGTGCCAAATGACTGCTGTGGAATGACACTAAGCCACTGGCTTAAATATATACATTACAGCAAACTGGATGCAGTTTTTTGCATGTGTGATAAATATTGGAAAGAACTAAAGGAGTCAGTGAACACAATACAAACCAAACCTCTTCATGGCCACTATATTTGGGCAACTATCACTGCCCTAAAAAAGACTGCTACTCTAACATTAAATATTTGTATCTAAGTCCTGTATGACAGCGAGCTGCAACTTAAATTTCATTGTGCAGCCTTATTTGACTCTGTACCTTAAGATGATTCAGCTCTTGACTATAATTCTTGCATAAAATTAAAACTTGTCAAACTGTAGTTTCCAAGCTTTGTATCTGCATTCCTTTAGCGCTAATGAAGTAGATTGTTACATTAGTATTCTAGCTTTGTTGGGCTTCTAATGCAAAGACATGTACATTTGCTGATTTGAATATAGTTCTCAGTCAATGGCTAGGTAGCTTAATTTTTTTGAAAATACAGTATGCAGCTGCATTACTGTTCAAATACAGTGAACCCACCACCATGACATTCTGTGCTGCTCTTTTCAAACGGTAATTATTTGCAAGTTATCACATTTTTGTTTCTGGTGCTTTTGCAGCCTTTTAGTAAGCTTTTAACAAGTAACGCACTGTCACCACAGCAAAAGATACTGATTCAGTCAATTTCCATGGTGATTCAGTGTAGTCACTTTGAAGATTCTGTGTTAGATTTGTTTGTACATGTATTGAAAACCTCTGGAAGACACCCCATATGCTTTATATTAAGAATAGAACTGCCACATTTGATATAATTTCGTTTTGCACACAATTGGGGGGGAAAAAAGCATCCACACAAAATCAAAAAGCCACAAAATGGCAACAATTTAGAGGGCAGTTCCACTTCATCAAAAGAGAATCATTATGGTTGTGTTAGTATTTCCTAAATTAAATGACCCACATCTGTCAAAGATCTTGAAGTAATACATGAAAGTGACAGACACTTGGTTTTCCTGGTTGGTAACTGTTCTACATTTATCATCATTACACTGGGTAATTAAAATCTATTCACAGCTACACTGAATTTCAACTGTCTTACTGAATCTTGTGGGTTGGCAAACACATTTTTCATGTACCCACACATACAGTATAGACACACACACACAAACCCACCACTAGGACCAGACAAACACCCACTAGGAGTATAAACGGTGCATGTTAGCGTTTCTTTCTTTGGCCTGTGTGAAAGCAATCACTAGCCATCTGGAGCACGGCCCCCTGGGAGAGCAGCAGTGGGATCCTGTGGGTTAAATAAGCTGTTATCTGTAACCAGTTTACCTCCCACATGACCCAACTTCTGTATCTACATTAGTCAGTTTATGGCCCACAGCACAACCCTCTACACCAGTTCAACTCCTGCCTCCCACAGGTTGCTATTGACTGGGTTTTCATAGACCAGGATGCTTCCAGAGAGTAGTGTTCTAGTTTGGTGCATAATTGTTTGAGAAGGGAAGAAATTGTTTTTACCACAAATAAATAGGTGTCATAAACGTAAAGATAATCCACTTCACATTCATCTAACTAATTCAAATGGACAATCAAAGACTGAAAATCCAGAAAATCCAAATTTGGACAAAAAGGAGAGGAAGCCTGAGTGGAGCTGATAGCAGCTATCATGGCTGACTGATAGGCTGAGTCACCTGTCAATCAATCAATCATTCCTCACGTCATAATTCTCCTCCTAAATATCTCCTTATTTGAACACCAATTCTCATAGTTGCCATCTAGATAAAAATTAGAAATTGTAAAATGAACTATTAAGACCTAAACCTCTTGCGGGAAAATTTAGACAGCTAACTTTGCATCTGGTGAGAAACAGTCAATTTTCTACCGCTTGTTCCCTTTAGGGGTTGCGGGTGACTGGAGCCTATCCCAGTGGCTTTGGGCCTTAGGCGGGGTACACCCTGGACAGTGGCCAATTCGTTGCAGGGCTGACGGTGAGAAACAGTCTGACACTCTTTTACACTTTGTTCAGTCCGGATATGCTGAGAATACGAGGCAATGTCTATCTCTACTCAGATAGAAAAATATATGCATTAATATTGTGTGTTCAGTCAGTAGTGCCTACAGTACAAACGCCTTCAATTATTTCAAACTTTTCCCCTACATAACATGTTTAGAGATATCCAAATAAGGCTGTAAGGTTTCGATGATTACCTTCAGCTTTAATTTAAATTTCTTCACAATATACACATTGTTAAATATATAATCGTCAAACTGGAACCTGTTATGGATACTTCAGTAATTGTGGCATATTGATAGTAATTTGTAGGAGTGCAGTATAAAGATACTGTAAGACAATTTGTGAATTTGCCAATTCATTTTGTTATCCAAAAATATACATTCTCTTCTAGTTATTTTATTTATAAATAGGTTATCAAATGAATTCCAGAAAGTCTTTATCATGTTGACACGGTGATATTAAATACCAGAATACAAGACCTTATCCATTTTTCCCACTAGAACTAGACCAGAAAGCACTGACAACTTTATTTTTCAACTGTAAAATAACCCGCTCAGTATGTTTCTTGCTCAGAAGAAGAAAAGACATCGAATGGATCCGAAACAAGATTGTTTGTTTGTTATGTATCAGCCAATAATAATATTGGCCTCATACTGACTATATTTCCCACCACTTCTTTGTACTAACAAGGGTCGCACACTTATTACTAACAGCTAACAGCAATTAAATTTCACTCTACAGCACTACTTGCTGCACAGGTTCACCTACCACATGAAAGCCTTCCATTAAAGCCCCTTGAGATTTGTGATATTGGGCTTTATAAATACAACTGACTTGACTTGACATGGAGAAAGCACGAAAAAGCATGGTCATGAGCTTTGGGTCATGACCGAAAGGACAAGATCCCGGATACAGGCGGCCGAAATGAGTTACCTCCGCAGGGTGGCTGGGCGCTCCCTTAGAGACAGGGTGAGGAGCTCGGTCACTCGGGACGAGCTCAGAGTAGAGCCGCTGCTCCTCCACATCGGGAGGAGTCAGCTGAGGTGGCTCGGGCATCTGTCCCGGATGCCTCCTGGACGCCTCCCTGGGGAGGTGTTCCGGGTATGTCCAACCGGGAGGAGGCCCCGAGGAAGACCAAGGACACGCTGGAGGGACTATGCCTCTCGGCTGGCCTGGGAACGCCTCGGTATTCCCCCAGAAGAGCTGGAGGAAGTGTCTGGGGAGAGGGAAGTCTGGGTGTCTCTGCTTAGACTGCTGCCCCCGCGACCCGGCCCCGGATAAGCGGTAGAAAATGGATGGATGGATGGATGGATGGATGGATGGATGGAGAAAGCACCACATGTCCACCAACGTTCTACTGCGTAAGACCCCCCACTTTACTGCTACATCACTTACTTTGCCACCTTTTCTAAGTTAGACCACGTGCAAGCCTGGCACAACAGATGAGATAAAAAGTTCTTTATTATTCAGCAATTTCCAAGGCACTGCAGGATAATTTATTCACTGTAAGGAGACAGCAAGGACAAATATTTGACGCTCTTAATGATGAAACCATCAAAAACTTTCATCCTCGCTGCTTTTCATTAATACATATTCATAAGATGAATTTAATCTCTTTTCTGTAGTGTGTGAGAGTGAAGGGACTCATCACTGCGAAGAGAGAAAGATGGATGTTTTAGACCCTTAAACTCGTACATACTGTTGCAGCGGTGTGATTACTAAACACGCACTGAGTGTATATTGATGAGAGCAGGGGAATAACAGGAGGACTAAAGCACTCTGGCTAATCTGAGCCCTGAACCCTCCAGGGACAAGATCGAAAATTGAATTAGGGGAGGAAGTGACAAATTTGACTCATCCCGCTGTCTACATTTGCATTAATATAGGTAGCGCAGGCTGCTTTTAGAAAACTTACCTATGAGTCAGAGCTCGCACACCCGCGCACACACACACACATACAGAGACACAGACAGTGAAATAAACATCAAAAACCTTGATGCTGTCGAGCAGACCTGTGCACGCGTGTGAAAACCAGACAAGTGAAAATACACCAACACACACACACAATCTGATCATGTTAGTAAAAGCAGCACAAAGGATGGGGGAGGGTTGATGTCAGAGAGACTGACGGATCAAGTTTCTTGTCAGAAACTTGAAGGGGGGAGCTGGTTGTTTACCGTACATCATGACACTCATGCACAGAGATAACGTTTGCAACAGGTTTAAAATGACTACTATCTTGAGGTATTTCCATTTCATGCTGCGTTATATTTCTACACTTCTAGACTCCACTAAGCTTCAATATATAGTGCTTTTATGCACAGTGCCCCTCGTTCACCCATTCACACACACACTCACACACATCGATGATGAATAATGGTGGCCCTAGCTGACGGCTAGTTCATTACATACAAAACATATGGTCATTTTATCAAATAAGATGCATTGTTAAAAAATTAACAATCCATCATAATAAGTAGTTAAAATGATCTCCACATCGACGGACAGCATTAAATTACTACTTACATGTTATTGCATCTATAATACTAATAGTCAGTAATATTAGGACAATAATATAACACTCCAAAAAAGGGCAAGAGGATCTCAATACTTCTTCCACTGCTGTTTATTTGACAATACTAATTCATTTTGGGTTGTCAACTAACGTTTATTGTTAAAAATGATTAGGCCCTACATCTTCGGTGGGATTTTATAACAGAGTGTAGAAGTATATTGTACTTTCTAAATGTCAGCTGTGGCAAGCTCTTCGGTTCATGAACACACCCTCTACAATACAATGAGCATGGTCTATTTAACAGTCAAATTAAGTGAGATAGATCTTTTCTGTCTGCAGTCTCTGCAGTGGCCCGTTCAGTGGTGTGCAGGTAACAGCCCTATTTGGAAGTGACACGACCTGAAATGGACTCAAGCCAGCCTCTGTGTGACAGAATGGACAGAATGCTGACTATGAGGAACTAGATCCCCCGGAAGAGACAGCGCTTGTGTGTGTGTGTGTGTGTGTGCAACAGCGACAGAGGGAGAGAAAGATGCTGAGAAACATAGAGATGTGTATGATAGTCAAATTCTATTCAAATATCTAGAGTTTTCTTCATAAAGCACTAGGAAACTTCTCATAATAGCTGCACCGAATGGCAATGAGATGTACGGTAACACTGTTTAATTTCAAAACCCAGAAATCCTTAAATGTGATGGAAGTAAACTCCAAACAGCATGCTCACATTTACCAACCCAACTGGTCTGTGACACTTTACACCAAACAATACAAAAGAGAACAGAAAGGCAACAGATCTCACAGTCCAGTTTTCTGTGGACAGAGTGCTTTTTCACTGAGACAATCTGTGTCCGAATGGTGCGAAGTGCAAACTAACAGTATGCAAATGTAAGTATGTACAGTCTAATACTATATCTGCAATGGTATGTATGCACTACTTTTCAATATGCGGAAGAACAAATGATTCACACACAGATTATTAGTTTTTTTCCTTTACATTTTGCTAATTCTTTGTCTCAGTGAGGGAATATACGACTGTGTTCTCTTCTACAACAAAATACGAGTATTTTTACATACATTTTTGTTGCAGCAGCGTTGCTTTGAATATTTATTAACCACAACGACGTATGAGGACAGTGAGAATTGGATCTTCTCGGTGTGTGTTGATCGTCAGTGTAGCAAGTTGCTCAGAAACAAACCCACACATGCATACATTGAGAAACTGACCGGCAGCTTGTGTATGTGTACTGTATATATTGTTTCCGCGGTGCTGCAGTGCCCTGTGGCGGGGAATGGGTTGGGGTGGGGGGTGGTCGTTTGTTGACTTGATCCCTGCAGCAGCCAAAACCTCAAGCCTCCTGCTGCTGGAAGGACATGAACATGCTGTCTCTAACATCTGCTCGACAGAGACTTACCACACACTTATTTAAGCACGTATGTGTAGGCAGATACATGTGCGTAGGTGCAGTACATACACACCTACACATACACAAACTAAATGCACATGCAAGACCCATGGAGCAAACTTGCCCACGCTTCTGAAAAGAGAAAACACATGCAAACACGCAAACCCAGTGACACATCCAGACCTCCCACACCCCTGAATACATTTTTTTGAAAAAGCTGCAGATGGAAGGCTGCAACACTTCAACACCACGTCACCACAACACCGTCTGTCTCGGTCTCTTTTCCTTTCTGTCCCTGACCTGCATCTTCTCCACTCTACTTGCTCCATCTCGCCATCCCATGAGATGGTAGACAGCCACTGGCTGCTGTTCCAGCATGCACAACACCTAACAGCAGTTGTAGGAGCCAGTGACCCATGCACCAGACCCTGGTTGCTTTCCAACTCTCAGTCACTGCTCAAAGGATCTCTCCTGCATTGCCACACAGGACCCAGAAAACAACAGCTGCTGCCTAAAAAAGAGTTTCTACACACTGCTATATTCATGAAACTCTTAATGGTTATAAATAGCTTGTTTATGCTCTGCTTTACTATTCCCTTTGGATAATGAGTTCAGAGAGGTTAGTGGGGAGTGTGAAATGCTTTCTAAGAAATCTGTTTGGTGCAGTGGCTGAAAATACAGCATAAGTGCTGCTGTACACAATATATGAATGGATTCTATTTACAAATCAAATAATTGTTTTCTTTAGGGTTGATTTTGCCCAGACATGTAACCATGACCATTTGCAATGTAATTATATAAATTGTTCAGTTGTTAGCTCATTTATATGATATGTTTATGATACCCACCACATTTTATCTTAATGGGTTGTCACAGCAAAGCTACCTTGTCTTGGTAAACCCTCCAGTCAATTAGCTGCTGATTCTATAAAAAGATTATTGGCAATGTATACATACTGGAGGGAAGTGGTGTGTTTTTTAGTACAGTAGCTGTGAATGAGGAGATGCCATTTCTGTGCTGCTTCCTCCTGGAGAAGTTATCAGACAGATCTGTAATTTTCTCTATCTGCTGCATGTCATCTCCTCAGTCCTGCTACAGCACCAGTGGTTCTCTGCTGCCAAAACTCAAGCAACCACATGACTGAAAATCCTCTGAATCTTGCTGATGGCAAACAATAATACACAGAGGATCCTTTTGACAACATTAGAATCCAATTTTAGACTGCAGCTACAGTGGCGAGAAACTGCGTGAGCCTTCACTTATCTCCTTCAAATTGTGGTAAGTATCTATCTCTGCATGCCATTCAGTTTTCCAAGAAGGAAAACAGATGCTTTGTTTTACCTGAGGGAAGGTGTTTGATGAATAGTGCTGCCACTTTGTACTTAGAAAGTATCAGACACAAGCTGCACAATTGCTTGCATGTGCACACACAGACACATGCATCTATTTTTGGGTAATGGACTGGTATGCATGGAGTGAATGATAAAGCCATTGATCTGAGTGCTATGGTCAGAGGAGAGGGAGGGGGCAGACAGCACGTTCCACTCCTCAGAGACTCCGACTGCCATTTTACATTACTATTGATCTTTACACTGAAACACAGCGCAGCATCGATCTTCACACCAACAAGAGCCGAAAAACGCCTCTGCTCCACTTGGGCCCAACACAGCTGCAGGAAGACGGACTGACCGACAGATTGTGTCCATGTGAAAATACAAGATTGGATGGACACAAGACGACTGCAGTCACAGACACACAAATCAGGGTGGAAGGACACTTTAATCCGCTCGTTTGACTGTCGGCCTGCCTGCCTCTCCATCTGTCTGTCCCTTTATCTGAATATAGATATCCCTGTGTGAAGTGCTCCAGGGTATCACTGTCAGTCCTGCAATGACATGAGTGGGGAAAACTAGTGCAGGCAGCAATTAATATTCAGAAACACTCCACTTTTGGTTCATAAATAGAAGGGGCCGCTCTAGCACAAAGGAAGGGCTGAGGGGAAGATGACAGAGGAATAGATGAGGGGGCACGAGGAGGAACAAGATCTGCAGGAGAAATAGAGGAGATAAGGTAGACACAGGACGTGAGCAAAATGCGTTAGAGCTCAGTAAGCAGAAGGAGGCTCTAATCTTAGATTTTGAGGATATTAACATCTTAATAATAACCCATTAGGCTATACATAAAGTGATCAGAGATATCCATACATGCATTTCTTCAAGCTGAACAAATTAATCAGACATGGTTTGGTGAAATCTAAATTGATAAGAATTAATTATGAATTATGACAGTGGGGCAGGGTGACAACACCTGTGGATCAAGGTGAATGAAAGAGGGGTGGGGGGGGGGGGGGTAGACCAAAAGACCCTAAAATCAGCTAATAAAGGCTATTTTATGTGGAATGTTTATATAGGAATATTCGATAAAAGGCTGCACACGGTCTGCTCCTGTTCCCACAGCGGAAACAACCAGCAGCTGTGTCTCCATCCTCCGGCCGAACATGCCCCCATGAAAGCCCCACATGCCCGACACATGACGGAAAGCATAATGTATGATCTCATCCGAAACTCACCAAAGTTTGCTGATACTGAAGCGTCCGGTTTTCGGCCTTGTCCTTCACCATCGCCGCAATATCCTCATTAAGACGGCCGATCCGAGACTGGAGCGCAAGTTCGCCCGCTGATTAATCAGGACTCGGCGCCGCTGCCCGCCATCACATGTGCAGTGTGTAACAGGTTTCTTATCATGAGCCCCCCTGCATGATGCAAAGCGTGTGCGTGTGTGTGCGTGCGTGCGTGTGTGTGCGTGTAGTATAGCTGGCTGTCGCCTCGCAGCAGCGCTGGTGCGGTTTGACTGCAAAACACCGCCTCCCTCCTCCACTCTCACTGTGCTGCTGTCTCTCTCTGGAGTTACTGGACTTGATGATGTTCGGAATTTATTTTTATTTTTTTTGGTGCTTGTGTGCGGATGCGCAGGTGTAATAAATGGTTGTTTGGGGAGATTATCATGTCGGCCTTCATCATGTTGTTTTTTTATTCTTCAGTGGTATTTCTGAAAGCCTCAACTGTCCTTTGATCCCGGTTTGAGTCATCACTGGACTGATCAAGTATGATGAGTAATTCACAAGGTTGAGGCACGTGGTAGGCGGTTTTATGGCTATGTCAATGTCATAAAGAAATTGCCCTATAATAGTAAGTGCAAAGAACAATGTCTGAGCACCCATTAGTGACTTTATAGTAACCATGTTCAAATCTTTGGCTGCCATTAGTACATCATTCATACAGGACTTTCAATGTTGGCTCATGTATGAATACAGTAGGCCACTGCATTTACTAATCATGCCCTGCTCATATTTTCGGGTCATTTTACCTCATCACTGGGTCTCAATGTCATGCAGCCTAACAGGATGCATGACAAGTGATGCGCCTCCAGTATTTTGTAAAATCAGTTTATTATTTTTTGGATTTGATTTCAGATCATCTTTATAAATGTCATTACATTATTTGTTTACCTGTTCTTTTTAGTGAGGTGTTCTTAAAGGGGCAGCAATGTACTATTGCACATTTCATATAGATGGAGGTCTCACAAAGACATTTAAAATGAATCAGTACAGCAGAAGACAAGTTCCTAGTATGGGTCCTGCTCCAAAAAGTGGATCTTATATTTCCCATAATGCAACTCCGTGTATTTAATCACACCCTCTCTGCCTGGTTGGTGCCCATGTCCTTCACACTCCTCGCCCCAATTTGTGATGCAAGCTTACGTGAGGGTTATTTACTTAGACTTTGGAAAGCTCCTTGTAGAGCAACAAAGGACATACAACTGTTTTCACAGGTTACTCCCAATGACGAATACACTGAACTTCATGTGTAAACGTTGGTGGAATACCCCTTTGAATTTTTTTACTATCTCATGTTGATGCAAGCTGAACTGGTATAACTAACTCTCTCAACAGGTTTTTTGCCTCTTTTTGAAGAAGCAATACATACTCTGTAGATTCAGGGGACTATATAAGTGATTGTTGATTGATGGATCTGATAACATGAAGGTAAACAAGTGAAGAAAATGT
The DNA here is from genome assembly GCA_011952105.1 of Coreoperca whiteheadi. Lineage (NCBI taxonomy): Eukaryota > Metazoa > Chordata > Actinopteri > Centrarchiformes > Sinipercidae > Coreoperca > Coreoperca whiteheadi. The sequence goes on from CM022487.1 coordinate 14,542,010, forward strand.
AAAGGCTTCAACTGTCTCACATTTACTTTCTCACATTCTCTTTCTACTGGGATAGGCTCCAGTCACCCGTGACCCCTAACGGGAACAAGCGGCAAAAAATGACTGACTGACTGACTGACATTATTTTTCTGTCGTTCTTTCTGTGCTGTTATGCTTCTACCATTAGTGAGAAAATATCTTGACAGAGTACGGTATGGCTGGCAAATGAAAGCGAAAATCTGATGGGAGTGGTCTCTTCCCGCAATACCCACATCCTCTCCACCTCCATCATCAAAACACCAAATAAGGGAATATCATCTGGATGAATGGTGTTCATCCCTCTAATAGAGTTCAGAGACTTGTAGAATCAATGCAAAGGAGCACTGAAGTTGTTTTACAGGCTCAGTGGTCCAACAACTTTATTGTATTTTCCTTATTTGTCAGCCATTTGTATATGTCTGTGAACACAACAGATTTAGTCATAATTTATGCATTGCCTCATATTCAAGTGTATTTTACACAGGAGGACCACAGTCTTCTACAAATGGCTGCCAAACAGCTCCATAAGGAGCATTTTGCAGTAAAGTGCCCTGCTCATGGGCACCACAACAAACACTGTAGAGGCTCATATGCCATAAAACTGAGCGATTGTATCCAGCAAGCTCACACATGTAGGCTTTGTTACACTCTCAGATCATTTCCTTTCCTCAAATGAAACATGTATAGTACTTTGAGCTCATCACTCTGGACTTTCACTAAAGGCTTTTTGGAGGTGCTAGTCACTGGCAGCTAAATCTATTGCACTGAAAGATGTGGTGCCAAGTGAGACTCACACCTGAAAGATAACCACTGTTCCGAGGATTCACTGCTGCTGTGTCAGGAGCCAAATATCGTTCATGCCTTCAGTTGGATGGGAAATTCAGAACTTTCTCAGGACAATGCAAATATGTTTACGTTACCAATTCCTAGCATTGATTTAAATGTGTACCACCAAAACAGCAGGTAACTAATGAATTCAAAATTTAAACTGATGGCGTCACATTAAACAAATTAACTGTTCAAAGACCAGCATGTATTTGAATATCAAACTCACTAATTCTTTACAGGTTAAAAGACTTAATTCCGCTGGGAGTCAAAGCCTCTGACTGGCTGACAGATAAAACAGTCCTGCGAAAGAATGCAACTGACTGGCTGTTGGCAAGGTAACCAGTTCAAAGCACTGGACTACAGGCGCCAGATTGAGCTAGGGCCTCTGAGACCAATGAGTGATAGGGGGGATTTCACCCAAAAGCACACTCTCACAAATATATGTTTTCATTCACAAGTCTCATTATTCATGCACTTCAGGTTCACATGCGCCTTGGGCCTACAGCTTATCATCGCACATCATCTCCCTCTCTCGTAACTGAGGGTAAAGAGTGCCACCGACTTCATCAACAGTGAATTGGCAGCCACAGACAGGCAGGGGTACTGTGTGCCCCGGCAGCAAAGGAACTGGGTGCTCTGCAGCCCCGAGCGCCAGCACACTGACCCACATCTCTCCATCTCCACAGGATTCTTTAGAAATATACCACCCGCCTCTGCATGGAGGCCAGTTTGGTACCAACAAGAGGAAAATGTCTCCTGTCCTGTGACATTGATGAGCAATATCAACGGTTTACCTGTCTTAAGAGACATCCACGTGATGAGAAAGCATGAGAAAATGGTCCCATGCATTTTCCAGACCTCATTATAAAATGCATTTAGTTGATGAGAATTAAGTGAAGGTTTGGTTTAGTTTTGTGTAATTCTAAATTAATTGTGTGGCATTGAAAGTTATTTCTTCAATTTAGGGAGATCAGAGGAATAATCTTAAAATGGCTTACCTTTCATTATTCATCACGGGCCTTAAAGCAATGGTAAAAATAATTGAATCTGGCAAACTAGACATACATATGTGCATTTTCTCACACATATATTTTACTGCAGTACATCTACAGTATTACAAGGACCTTGACTCCTTGATGTGCAACATTAGGATGTACAACCACCTGTGTCCCCTTTTGATCTGTGTGGCAAGTTTCTCAATTGTTAGTCATTCCTCTTGGCTACAGCTGACAGAAAATACTTAAACTGCGGCAATAATAACATGGAATACCAGCAAATACACCACAACACAATCAGACCTTCAATTACCATTTGCCCTTGAGCCAGATATGGATAAAGTTCACACACATGGATTTGACACTTTAGGGACAAAAGAGACATTTATCCGTCTTGTCGAGACAAAACGTACTTACGGTTTCCCCTGAGTCTTCCCTCCTTCCTCTATTTTCTTCTCTCCTCTTCGGGCTACGGATTCAAAACCGTCAGCTGTGTCCCTCCATTTCGTCTTGGCGGAACAATGACTGAAATAAAGAGGCACAAAGCTACAGGTTGCAGCGCGCACTTAATCGATGATGCGATCGGGGCAGCGGATGACTCCCGGGGATCACACTTCACTCCACCGCAGGGAAACCTCAGTAGATCCCACGGACTGGCTTGTTGCTGATGCGCAATCCATACAGCACCACGCCAAAGTTGTCAACACGGCGCATAATTACCGGTTTTGCGCTTCCAGGGCAGCGCAAAAAGGAGCAGGCAGCTGCTGGCTGGCTTTGGAGACCAGAAGCGACAACAGCCAGCAGTCTGAGAGCGCGGCTGCATCGGATTATGAGGCAAAGAAACTCTATGATAAGATGCTACAGTCTCCTCATCGGCTCCAGTTGAGGTGGGAGGGAGACAGCGGGGTACCGGGTGTCGTGTCCGTGATGCAATGCGGGTACCTTCAGTGTCATGGCCCGCAGTCTTCTCCTCGTGTGCAGAAATCCATGGGCTCCGGTCATTATCTGCGGAGCCGCAGGGCACATTCGTCTTAATTAACGGCGGTCGGGTTGTCTGCAGAGATAAGAGGAGGCTTGAATGGAGAAAAAGAAAACATGTGTTTAGTGTTCATGCTCTCTCTCTATCTACACCTCCCTCTCTCTCTCTCTCCTTGTATGTGACAAGACACGCACACACACTCTTGGGGACTAATATCAGACGTCATGCGCCTTAATCACGGCACGCATAAACAGCTTGGGCGCAAAAAGAGGAGGGCAGGGGCTCGGTCAATGTCCAGGCTTGAGTGATGTGAGTGAGCACATGTGTCTGAAATGAGCATGGATGGTGCATTACCCCATGTTTTCTCTTGTTCATGGCTATTACACCTCCTCAACACCCCACATGGCAATTGAATTGGAGCGTCACCACGTCTTCTGCGCCCCCCAGGCATTACAACCCGATGGATGATTGATGTATCCGAATGAAGACCTTCTCCTCCTGGATGATAAATGCAGGCAGTAAGGCCATTAAACGAGCCTCAGATGGTGTTCATACCTCTAACCACGTTAGCAGTGATGTCACCTTGTCCTCCCTGCAATGACCACACATCTGTAAGAATACATGGTTTTAGTCAAAATGTAAGATTTAATATGGCAAAAAAAGTTACAAAATATTTCTATTTCTTAGCACAATTTAGACCTTATTTTAAGCTTCTGTAAACATAGGCTACATGTGAAAACAATCTGGTACATTAACAACCTTCTACATGGGATTGTGGGTGTTTGAAATCCTAAAAAAACATTATTTTCCAAGTCATGTACATGCATTATGTCAGACACAGTTAAGTCATCACAAACAGCATACACACCCACATGTAGCTTACACACACCCACATGCTGTATGTGGGCTGTGTAGCTCGCTCTGACACCATTTTTGTGAATTATATGAACCCAAGCTGCTACCTCTATTATCCTGAGCAAACTTTGACAAAAAGTAAATAGCCTCCAGCAGTAGTGACTGGATTTGATGTCAGCTGTGTAAACTGAGTCTTTCACAAGAATAAATCATTAACCTTTTAGTCAGCAAGCATGCTGTCCCCTGAACAAGCAAAATAGCCCCGCTAATATCAATGAAATGCCATTTTCAGTCTATAACATTTTGTTATGCTGCGCCGCAGGGAAGTTGGAGTGCATCCTGCTCTCAGGCTAGATAACACTCGCACTTCCCACTACTGAATGAGAAAGTGGGAAATCAAGTGGTGAGAAGACAAAAAGGACACACAGCTCCTCTAGAGTGGACACTGTGCATTTTCCACCTGGCGCATTTCTTAATGGAACAAATGTGGATTCATTGGGAGCGGCCAAACAGGGCATGGCGTTAAGCAGTGAGTAGTGAGCCTAAAAGGTTTGACTTGTGAGGATTTTAATGCTCATGTTATAAGCTGAACCAGCTGGCTCGTGGAGCCTCAGCTTCTGTGTGTGTTTCTGTGTTCGTCCAGGACTCCTGCTGCTCTGTATGGTAGCCTCTGAGGTGTGGGATGCTGAGACCAAACCCATAGAATTTGTGTGTAATAAAGGCGCCAGGAGGGCTATGAATATTGTGGCAGAGATGAAGAGTGCACTGGTGAGAATATGACTGTGTCTCTCTTTCCCAAATTTCTCTTTCTCCTTGCTGTATATAATCCTCTTGTCTGTCTGTTGTTACCTGTAGTCTCCCGTCAGTCTGTCTCACTGTAGCCCGACCTATTTGTTCAACGTCTGTCACCTGTCTCTTCCATGTCTCCTCCCTTGCAGAGTGCCTGCAATGGCTTGACGACCCTCTCCACACCTGTTCAGCTACCCTGTACCGAGCTTCATGTAGCATCTTGGGAAAACAAATCAGTATGTTGGCACATGTATGAGTCCAAATTCCTCTACGAAAATAGATTTCTCTCTTGCTTACTATTGATTTTAGTGGTTTATCATGTCCTTAATAATGTCCTCTAAAAACATATTTCATTGCTTTTCTTTTTCTGTATGTGTCTGTGTGTTAATGTAGCACCAGGAGAAGAGAGGAGATATACTTGCATCCTTGAGGCTTCTTATTGAAGGTGTGAAGGCTGTGAGGGCCCCAAGCCAGCCAGGATGTGTCAGTTCGCTACTGCAGAGGCTGGAGAACAACATCAACAACTACCTGATCATTCTCACGCACCTTCATCTGAGTGTAAGAAGCGGCCACAGTGCACATAAGCACAACTGCATGCAAATAAGCACATGAGCAGTACTCCCAGTAAGCACTGATTTTGGTGCTTTGTTGGGCAAAAGAAATGTACATGTTTCTGGATGTCTTTGATAAATATAACCTTTTAAATAGCTATATTTCACTGTTAAGCAGGTCCTATCAATATAGGCAATGAAATGCTTTTGAAACAACTTTCACTTTTGATTTTCACGTCTGGATGCCTTTTGACCTGCAAATCAAACCAAATTAAAGCTAACTGGCTGGTCGTCTTCATCACTCACACGCAAACACGTCACAGCAAACAGAGCCAAGTAAAATTCATCAGTGTCTTGATGAACATTCACGCGAAGTGAGCGAAAACGTGTTGATGGGCTTCTCTCTCACAGGTTTGCATCTGATTCAGAGGCATTATCAGTTTCCTCTGGTGTGGAAATATCCTGGTTTCTCATAAATCTGTGGCTTTCTGGAATATCTGTGCCCTGGGAGTGATGACGTTATGTTGTGTGACCCCAAGCCTTCCTTCCTCAGGACAAGAAGAAGATAGCAATGCATACTTTCCCAGTGAGACAGAGTGCAAGAAGGATGCCCTGTGATCTGTGCTTTACATAATATCCTAAAATTTGGGAAGACAATTTGTAAATTTATGTTGCCGAGAATCATTCTTTTTGGTTTTGTTTGTTTGTTTATGTTCTTTCTGTTATTGATTTCTAACCCATCTTCATTGTTGTGTTTTCTGTTTGGACCAGCAGGGGCCAGTGGTGAGTCCAGCACTGACTTGTGTTCCTCGAAGCACCCAGAGTCTCAGCACAGTCCTGCTGAACCACAAGCAACTGATCTCAGGCAAACTGGAGCGGCTCATGGTTGACCTGGAGGACAGATGCACTTCTCAGTAACAGAAGAACAACTTCAGTGGACCCAGTATTCTTCACAAATGGCAGGATGAGTTCAACTGGGGCCCCAAGGCCAATAAAAGAGGAATGAAAATCCACCTGAGCAAATCAGCTGGAGTGATCTGGATTTTCTCCTCACCATGTTGCCTTTCTCAAAATTTGTGAAAAGTCTGCTTTTGAATAATGTGATTCACTTTTTAAGAGTAAAAAGTAGAAATACACACTTCTCTGCTGGCCATTAAGAGGAACAACAGCTGGAGCGGTAGAGGAAAATGAAAGACAGCAATGTGTCCACAATGATGAGCATCATGTACCAATGATTGTATGACAGGAAGGAGGTTTTTTGTATTATTCTACATAAAACTAGGGATGCTTTAAATTTGATTGTAGGCCTATAGAACCATTACAAGCCTACAATCTGCCAAAAGGCAGGTATCTTTTCTTTTTGTATGTAGCCTACAGGCAGCTTATCCAAGTCTCCACTGGATGCAAAATGATCAAAATCCAAATGATTGTTTCATGCCAGAGGTTGTTGTCCAGCTCGATCATGTGGCCAGAACCAAAAAGTCAACTTGGTTGTTTGGATTCATGTTTTCATGCCAGATTTGTTTTGCTCCTTAAATTAAGTTGCACCATTAATTAGAAAGCTCTTGCAAAGAAAGCCCATATCCTGTCCCAAAATAGTTTAAATTGTATTGAGGTTACTAAGCAAATACTACTAGACAGTCCTTGCACATTAGCTGAATTTAAATAGAAATCATAGATACTAATCAAATACACTTACTAAAGAATAATGGCGACTGGATAGTGTTGCTATACCTTTCTGGTATGAATTTGGTGAGAAGATTTTGTTTATTCTCATTGCACTTTTAGATCTTATCCCTGTTTACATTTTTATTTTAAAGGTCTGCTGTAAATGTGTGCATGTTTGTATGTATTGCTTTTTAAAATTAGTAAAAGGTGTCTTTGTGAATTTCTGTATGTAAATACCCAGATTTTGCATTGAAGAGGACATTTTTGCTACACTTTATACAAATGATACAAAATTGTTGCAATATAATATGCAATAAATTCTGATTTCATACATTTAATTATTCATGTGTCGATGTGGTTGGTTAGTTAGTTATCTAGTTAGGTAGGTAGGTAGGTAGATCATTTATTTATTTTAAGTTATGATAAGTTAGTTATTTGCTAATACAAATAACCAATATAAACCAATATAAAACAATTAGGATTAATCAAGGAGAAACTGTAACTGATTGGATAACCCAATTACAGGAAGCAACATCTTTTTTTATTAGCAAACCGTCATTACCTGCATGGCACTGTACCTGCAGAAGGTGGAGATCTGCGCTCAGTGGTGAGGTGAAAGGCAGCCATTCTCCAGCTATTCCATCCCAAGAGGAACACTTAAAGCTGTTATTATAACTTACATCACATACAATCTGCATAAGACACACAGATACAATCAAACACACTGAAACACTAGCAGAAAAAAGCTGAAACATATATAAAACAAAAAAGTTTCTATAGGTGCCATAGTGTCTGATTCTGACATCATTGACAACAAACATATAAGTTATATAACTTATATAACACTGTGGTCACTTAAATATTTTTAATGGGGGATTTTTCTAAATAAGTTGTTGTATTTAAGCACTTTTAGTTTTGTTGTCTTTTTTTCAGAGATAGAATATCTAGCATCTCTGTATTTTGAGATTTGTTTTGTTTGTACTTGTCAAGTGATTTAAAATAATGTGCTTTGTAACACAGTTAATCTGCTAAAGTAATTATTTTTTACTCATTTCATATTTGGAGTTGTATCCATTATCCTTAGTCACCTTATCCAAACAGACTATAGTTTGCTGTGAGACATCTCAGTATATGGCCACCCCTGGTGAAAATTGGGATTTACTCCTCCACCAGGTCTGCTGCCATGAGTAACCTGAGAAGAGCCTCCAGGATCCTGTATGCCCTGTCCAAAGACAACCTGTTTGGTGAGATTTTTGAACATGTGTCCTGCTGTCCAATATTTGCAATTAGTTTTACCTGCTGTCACTAACATTAAGAATTACATACCAAAGACCAGCAAATTATTGTTTGTTTATTAGCACAGAGGGCCTCTGACCATTTTTTTAGTGAGAAAAATTACTAATCTTGCTTGTTTAGGATACGATCAGGGCTAAAGGGTTGATCCAGAGTATTTAACAGCATATCCAACTCCAGCTGGTCTTCTATAAAGCTGAGTCAACATTTTAATATTCAGCCATCTGTTGAAAGAGGTCTCCATTTCAAATGTGAGAAATTGACACTTGTTATTAATTTCATCATGTCGCGTTTTCCTAGTGGAGGCATGTTAATTGGAATCGTTTGACAACAGATGGCTTGCAATGTTGACTTTCTCAGAAGAAGAAAAAAAATCCTCTCATTGTGTATTTGGCTAAAGGATGAGTGCAGGATGACTCAGTTGTTTGTGTGATTTAGGACCATGAGCAAATAACTGACAGAGCGACTTTGCTTTTAATGTTCAAAATCTCTGCAGGTGGTGCCCTGGATCTGGTGAGGAAAACATCTGGGAGTGGGAACGCCTGGGCCTCAGTGCTTGTCTCCTGGTTGCATGTACAGGTAGGATACTACACTGTATACAAGGAGTGGTTACAGTTTTCCTCTGTCCCTTACCCTCAACCCCTTCCTGTTGCTCTTTTAGATTCAATTAGATTAGTGGCCTATTCTTTTTTGCCCTGTGAAATGACTGTTTAGCCACCTTCCAAATGGATATTTTTTTTACACATAACCCCTTTATAGATAGCCAAAGAAGAAAGATGAGCAGTAAAGGACAGTAATACAACATTAGGCTATATTGACGTTAAAATACAGAATATGAAAAATTATTGCCCTTTACACCCTAATTGTTTGTCGGCTTCTAATGTGTAAACTTGACAGGAGGCATCCATTTCAGTAATTAGGAAGTGGACAAAGTTTGAATATTCTTGCCCTAATGGTGTCATCCACAATGCTCCTTTGTTTTTTGTAAATGTGTTGAGGTGGGGGAAAATGCAGTGCTGACCTGAGGTGAAGGTCAAAAAGTAAGGGTGGAGCTTGAATGGAGGCAGATCCATTAGCAGCTGACCATCTAAATGGGTAACTGTCAGTCAGATTTGGATGTACTCATCCTTCACCTACCATTCAGCAGTGCAAAAAATGTTGTGCATCATCGTGTGCTCCGCTTCCAATTGGCTAAACATTTGTCAGATGAAGAGCACTGGGTCTGCTCCATTTCAGCGCACCAGTGCCCCGTTTAACGCCTGACGGCGTGGGCCGGGAAAACTGTTTAAGTGGAGTGTAACCTGGCACCCAGCGGCAGCAACCACGTGATCGTCAGCTGACAAAACAAACAACAACGCGGCCTGCAGGGCAAAAGCCATGGTAGCTTTCCTACTTGACAAATAGTGGCAGGTATGGACGGTAATATTCACTATATGATTTTATGTAAGTCTGAATGCCACGCATCAGTTCTGTCTTATCAATCTCCCTTCACCTGTCGTGTTTGTAAGGGCCATGTGGTCGAGGTAGGCGAAACGCTGCTTTCGCCGCTTGAATTGAGCGGGCCATGATCCGGGGTATTCGCCGGCTGAGACGCCGTTTAAATCGTGTGAAATAAAAAAAAAAAAAAAAAAAATAAGTTGCACCGTTAAGATAAATCAAACCAATAAAAAACAAAAAATATTTTACTTTTATCTCTTTTTTATCAATTACAA
>CM022487.1:14552936-14646691 GCA_011952105.1 Coreoperca whiteheadi
GCCAATTAAATCGAAAGAAAAAAAAAAAAAAAAAAAAAAAACTAAGTTGCACCGTTAAGTTGAATCACGTCACGGAGAAACACAATGTGTTTAGCTTTGAAAGCTTCATAAGTTATTCCAACCTAAAGCTTATTTTTAAGTCTGCTCACCTCTATCGCTAGAATTATTAGGCTACATATTAATTATCAATATTATCAACATTTAAGATTTGGAGCTCCAACCCGAATGAGATCTATTCAGAAGGCCTACAAAATACAAAGCATTTGTTGATTGGATATTTGTCACTTTTCTGTTCTAAAACTAAAATAACAACAACAGACAATTACTAGGTGGCCATTTTAGCATATCTCCTGCAGCCTGGTGTTTGAGAACCTCCAGTTTATTATACAGCTATTTCTTAAGAGGTGTTTTGAATGTGGTGTGAAAGCAACATTAATGTTCTATATTCCTTCCACTAGGTGGTACTGTTTGTTGTAAATTGAACACCTTTGCTGGTATTGTAACTATCTTCTTGTTGGTCTGTGCTTCTGTGAACTTTGGCTCTTATGGGCTCCTGCACCAAACCTCAGGTACAGTAGCAGGGTAATGCAGTGAGTTAAGCTTTCTGTTTTGGATTTCATTTGCACAATCACTGTTGAAAAAGTAATTTTCATTCCATATTCTGTCATTGTCTTTTATATAAATGAAGGCTGGACCTTAATTTTGTTTTTTTACATGGCATACCTGCACTATGGGCATTCTTGGCTGCCCCGTCATGCTCTTGGTGTTCATCCACTACTTCGGTCCCATCAGCAACTGGGGATACGTCAGCCAGGCTCTCATCTTCCACCAGGTACCAACTAGCTATCTTTCTCACACGAAGCAACAATATGACGCAAGTTTGCATGAATTCCTACATCATCACATCTTTCTTTTTCACCCAATTTTTTATTCACTAAGGTACATGTTGATGTTGGATATGCGTAAGGACCATGTGAAGTTCTGGAGGCCCCAGGTTCTGCTGGGCCTTCAGGAAGACAAATATGTGTCAGTGATTGCTGACACTGATTGTTGAGCTGAGACCTGGGCCCAACATTGCTCATTCAAGGGGTCACCCCTGTGGTCACTACTGACCTCTAAAATGTTTTTATCAACTATTAATCCATCATCAACCCTGATCTGGTATTGTTCGTCCATGGCTCTGTGTCCATTGGCACCAATTTATTCACCTGATATTTAAGCTGTTATACAGTATCGGACCTGACACTGACAAACCAGTTTTATACTCAAATCATAGCCACATTTAGCATTTATACAGTTCATGTTTCCCTTATATTATTAAGACACTTGAGAAAATGGATTTAATTACCTTAAGTTTACTGCTGTTAGATATTAAATTATGAGTGTTTCAGGCTGTTTAGTCATCACCATGGATGCGGAGGCATGCAAATGTATAACTTGCACATATTGTGGGGTGTAAAGAGGAACGGTCCCTCTTGGTTAACATCAGTAAGAAGTATATTAGGCCCGTGCTCTTTCTTAACTTATCATGCATTTGTTAACATACTGTTAGCATATGGGAATTGCTCTTGAACATTGTGAACTTTTAACTTTTTGTACATGTTAATACAAAAATAAATTGAATGAATTGTTGTATTACCTCCGATTTCTTTCCTACAATTTTATTTAGAATTGAGCAGAGAAAGGCATGCTGCTGCTAATAAATAAATATTAATTAGTCACATGTATTTTACAAAACAGTTCTTAAATCCATTCATCCAATATGGTCTGTTTAGAGCACCGGTGAGGTACACCTGAGTCTGGCCTGTGCCTGCAGAGGGCGATATATGCCCAGTAACATGGCTGTGCTGATGCTTGGTGTACCAAGTCTGGCTTTACAAGGCTGTTGGTGTGCTGTAGTGATAGTGCTAATGCCACTAATGTGTCACAGGTATCTTCTGTATCTCAAACTAACAGCCTCACCATCACTGACTCAGCACAGGCCAGTACTGGTTGACCTGTTGCTGACTGGCTCTCATGCTGGAGTGAACAATATTTCGATCTCAGAATTGCAAAATGTTGAGAAGTAATTGTTTCACAGGTGTGTCTGTGTTTCATAAATGACACAAAATGATTTAAAAGAACAGTTCCTTCTAAATATGTGTGAATGTGAGGCTGCTTCCTATTAACTCCCCAAAGGAGCAGAAATCATGTGGTCTGTAACCAAAATATGTTCATATCATTGGCTTGATTGGAATGACATTTAGGGTGCACATCACATGGACTCTTAACAAGAGGAAGAAACCTGCAGGTACAACAAGACTCAGTAAAAGTGCAAAGTTCATGTTTCATATATAAAACGTAGTACTCACACAGTGCTGTCCCATTCCTCGTTGAGAATTTTAAGCCCATTCAACTTTTTGACATTTTCACTGAGCTTGTTAACCACGTAGTCTGGTTTGTCATTTGACCAACGAACCAACCTCTCAGCTGGGCTGCTGCATTATTAGAGTGTTTGTTCTAATGCATTGAAAGCTACCTGAACGACCCAGTAGATCATTTGGCACAGGAACTGTGTGGTGGGCAATGGCGAGACTGTACCTGCTGACGGACAGCCATTGGCATCTGTGGCATATGTCACGTTTGGTTAGAGAAAATTCCACAAATTTGTATGGACAAATTTGTATGCATCACTGACAAACTGCACATGGGGGGCGAGTGTGTTCACGGATGGAGGCAGATAGGGCCCAAGTATATTAAGGGATACAATCAAGCAAGAAGCATGGGCATCCAAGATATATAATGGACTGAATCTTTTCTGTCATCTACACATTTTTAAAGAAAAACTTTAACACAAAGAAGCAATAGTGCACCTGTAGATGCACCCAAATGGTCGGAGCAGTTTTTGGTGTCAGATTGAGGGCAATCCTTCTCTTCCACATAAACCAGCAAGTGGAAAGATGAAGGGACTGAATCACTTCCGACCGGTGCTTGGCTGGGAGAGGTTGCTGATGTAGGAAAAGCCTAAAACTATGAATATTAAAATCACTGTGGCCCTTTGCTAGGCTGGTTTTCTAAAAGAGGAATCAGTGTTACAGGTACTTTTTAGATGCAGGGTGTGTTAGTGCCCCTTTAGACAAAGTCAGCAATGTTTTTGTCTAAAATTATACGGATAAAATAAAATATTGAATATAAATAGATGGAGCATTAGTTTTGATTCATGGCAGACTCTTAGTTATCTTTTTTACATTCTAGCCTACATCATCCATCTGAGATAGTAGTTAAGGAAAAAGTGTTTTCCATTTGCCAAACACATTAATTTCCCTTTCAGTAGCAATTTTGATGGAATTGCTGGTCCTTCCAAATACATTTGGAAAACACTACCTATTTATCTCTCTTTATCAATACACTTTAAAACATCTATTGAGGCCTAAGTGATCAAAATAACTTAATTCAAAACCGCACTTGGTTTTGTTTTACGAAATGGATGACATTAATTCACCTTAGCCATTTCACTGCATTGAAATAGTACATGTGTATTGTCATCACTGGGAACGGAAGATGAGCTGAATAGGATAAGGTGTGAAGTGGTGCTTGTAGCCTGCTGACTAATATCTTTAGTTTCCGACTACCATGTTGGGAGTGGGATCCTCACAGAACCTAGACATGGCAATAATTCTGATCTGTATGTTATCATAAAACATTGACTGATCAATGGGGGCGAATTGAGCCATTAAAGGGGTAAGGACATGCTGTCGGCTGCCCCCAGCATTAAATATATATGAATTGGGGCCATACAGGAAATTGAGAAGCTGATCAGAATGCCAGAATGAGTTGAAAGTGGAATCATTTTGGAGCTAATAGTATTACAAAAATAAATAACTCTGCATTAGTTCAGAAAAAGGAATGGTGAACAGTGAAGATCATCCTGATTAGTCCCTCTTAACATCACTGATTTAGAGGAACAATAAAACACTGCCGACCTTGTCTGGAATATAAACTATTTTACTAATCAGACAGCCTTTTGGATGATTCAGTGTCTTTCAGTTTGAAAAACAAATGGCATGTTGGATGTTTTTGCTCAATTGAAGGGTGTCTCAGACAAGTCCTCATGGTTGCCTCTTGCTTGTCCCACCTCAGCAACACCCAACCACCCAGACCCCCCACCTTTGCCCAGATTTGGATTTGGATTGGAAAAGTTGGCAAGCAGTAAACCTAATACCAGGCTGCATACTTCCACAGTCCACTTTCTGCAATCTCATGTTTCAGCTGTAACCTGATTTAGTTTCGCATGAAAAATAACCTGGCGGATGCAATTTATGATTGGCAATTGGGTTCAATGGCGGTGGGCAACAGCTAGAATTCACCTTCTGATGAAGAGACAACGCCATCTGTGCCATACGTCACATTTGCCGCAGAATTCCATGAGTTTTCATATCAGAATACTGACGCCCGCCTACACGTCACTGACGAACTGCATGTGGGAGGGAGTGTGTTTACAGGCGGAGGCAGTCTGGGCTCCAAGTACTATAAAGGGATACCACGTTCACAGTCATGCAAGTAACCCAGACTCCTGCTAACATAAAAAGGACTGAATACAGCATACAGCAATCCTACACACTTTTACTCAAAGCAAAGAAGTCACAAAAAAGCCCTGGGTGTCAATATGAACGCGATCCAGCCATGGCCACAAGATCAATGGACTGAATCACTTCCGACTGATTGGCTGTGGGATGGAAAGTTTCTGATGTATAAAAAGTTTAAAACAGTATCTGTCTGTGGACCTTTATTTGGGCTGGCGCTGGTGTTGAGTTGACAAAACAGTAGTGACAGTTATTTTTTGTTAAATGGGTGATACATTAGTGCCTATTTGACAGAGAATAGACAATATCAAATATGGAGAATTTGTTTTTCATCCAGGCATGTTGTGGCTCTGCTGTATATGTTAGGTCACGTTTGTTGTAAGGTAGGCTATATGGGAACCCTAACACAGACACCTGAGACACACTTTAAGATTGTCATACAACCATCATATTTAATCCTAGAGAAACATTTTTTATAGTCCTTTTTTGATTTTCAGGCCAACACCATCAAACATACAGCATCTGCCTTAAAAATAGTTACAAAGTGTTTTTACATACCGCTGAAGCATCATAACTCTTTTTTGCTGACTATCAGATAAATCTGCACAGGTTAATGACCTGTACACTGAATTAACAGAATTACAGAAACACTGATAAATCACAGAAAAACTGTAGATATGAGAGAAAGAATGCTAATGACCTGTGTCTGTGGCTGCGTTTCATTTGCTGTTCAATAGGCCCTTGTTGCCTTCCCCTCAGCACTTGCCCAACCATGGTCACTCAGAGGTGTATATCACCCACAATGCATTGCAGTTATGCATTTGGTGCAAGACAAATACATCCAGGGTTAGGTGACAATACGTAAAACTCCGCACGTAATATGTCATACAACTAATTGCAGTTAAAATGTACTTGGATTGTTGTTCTGTTTGTTTAATGTTGGATTTCTTTACCTCCAACATTATTTGATAACGCATTGGAAAAATTGTTGCTTGTAAGATATCATAAAACCGGAGCATGATACAGATCAGGAACAGAAGTTTCAACATCAGAAACATATTGTTATTATCTGCATAAGAGCCTTTGCCAGATTGAAATGCGTCTGCAGGTATTTCTGATGAGTTGTAAAAAGCAGTACAGTGCTGAACCCATAACTGGCGGACTATCTGTGGCTGAAAGTGTACAAGGGCAGGTGTGTTCCATTTAAATCCCCTGCCCACTCTCCCTCTGCTCTCCAAGTGGCCTCCTTGCAACGTATGTTGTTACGTAATACCAACAGCTGAGGGGAAGTGAATGAGGGGAAGTGGAACTACTAATAAAACGCAAACTGTATCTTTACCTCAGTACCGGTATGGTGACCCGTCATAAAAAATTGGACCCTTATCGAAACTACATCGAAAGCTGAACATTTTTGTGTGAATCAAAGATGCTCAAAGCTGCTGGTACGGTGCTGTTGGGGTGACAAGTTCTTTTGACATTTTCTGTTCTAAAATCTGTTGGTTTGATTTGACATATCCAGTCTGCCCATCACCCTATTGGCTTAATTTTCTGAGTTTTTCACATTAGAAATCTTTCTGTTCTGCTTTTACAGCCAGAAATGATGTACCATAGGCGTGTTATATGTTCAGTATAATTATTTGGTACAATCAAATTGATTGAATTGGTTCTGGATAATGTTCTTTTAGCACTCTAATAATGATCATAGTGTTTTTCAGCATTGCTGGGGGATGCAAGGGGAGAAGCATTGTTTGGTGTGTTTGAGTCACATGGTTGTGTGCCCTTATGGTATTTTGTCTCTGAACTGCAGCATGTGGCTCAAACTACATTTGTGCAGTTGAGGGAAATCAAAATGTCAAATTTGCCATCTGTCATTAATCTACTGATAATACTTTGGAAATCCAAAAGTACTTTTGAAAAGGTGTCACATTACTATAACTTTCTTGGCAGGAAAGGGAAAAGTGCAATGCATGTTTGTGTACTGTCCACCCACATACTGTCATACCCTCAAATAATTAGCTAGACAGGCAACGTAGCCACATAATCAGCCAGTTTGAGTATCTCCATGACACTCACACCTGTCAACTTTTATTTTATTTTTTTCATCATTAAGGGACTGCAAAGAGACATTTAAACTATCAGCTACATTTTTCCTCAAGTATGAGAACCATTGAAATGTAAAATAGAAAGAGTGGGAGCTGGCAGCCGTCCATAGTGCTTCTAATATCTGTAGCCTGATGTGAAAGTATCCCACATCATCTGGCAGCAGTCTCTGGATCTCTACTAATGACGTAGTTCAAACTGCTGTTACTGTGGAAATAGCACCACTTCATGTCAGAGTGGGAGGAAGACTGCAGACTTTTGTATGCTGTGGGAGTGAACACTTCTTCCTCCTACTGCACGCACAAACTCAATATATATAAGTTATTTGTGGCGTAATGACAACGCACAGATTTTACCACACCAAATATAATTTATGTCAGTTTTGTCAAGCTCTCAGTTCCCAAAATATAATTTATATTGTTGTGAATTGGCATGCCAGTTTGGTGGTATTCTGCCTGAAAAAAGAAACGTGCTTTTGCTTGGGTCCTCTTGCTGTGTAATAGTGAACTGAGCCTCCTTTTAAAAATATCTCTAAAGTAAAGGAACTGATCCCAAGGAGGTCATGTTTTTGTGCCATTTGTCAGTTAGTTAGCAGGACATCTTAAAAACAACAAATTTCAATAAAATTCCACAGAAAGTTAGGCTATGTGGGCCAAGAAAGAATCAGTTCTGTGTATGTTTATTTAATCACATGATCATGTCAATATACAGTGCAACCAACTTGCAAGATGATCCTACTCGATTCACCGTTCATTGCCTTCAGGATGCTGTTTTAGTGATACTAATAGTGTAGAAACTGACGATGTTATATTGGGAGCTCTCTCACTCCACCCCTCATCCCGGGGAAGCCCTTCTTTTCATAGAGACGTTGAAGGACTTCTGAGCTGATTTGCGTCACTCTCACAATTTTACTTTCAGACACCAAACAAGGGAAACACTTGCGTTGCATCATCATGTCTCATCAATGGTTTTCATGGATATTATTACTCCTAGTTCCGGGACATCTGCGTCACTGGGCGGATTATGGCTTATTCCAGTGGCATTGGAAACACTTACATTGTTAGACTGATTCATTCCATTTTATGTAAAGTTGTTTTTTTAAATTCAGACGAATTGTTTTAATTCAGGCATTGCTAGCAGTTTAAAAAAATAAAATGACTCCATTCAGTAGTCATGGATCAGAGTACTGATACTATGCATGCTTTTCCATTTGTTTTGATTTGTGCCTCCACCATTTCCTCACATATACCCTCTCTCTGAGTCACTGAATATAAACCCTGAAGTGAAAGTTTTGCCGTTTATATCTATTAAAGTATCAACACTTTCAGTTTATAGACCAGCCTAACGGCAATTTCACTTTACAATACTATAAAACCACTTGTCAAAACCAAACAATCAGTCTGTCTATACAACTATACATCTGTTTGTCTCACATGAATATAAGTAGAAGAGGATGTGACTGAGGTATGGGAGTCTAAAAATACGTGCATCCTACTTGTTTTTGGGGCTACACATGCTTGGCACATTCACCCACTTTCTCACCTTTTCTCTCTGCATTGGCTCAGCCTGACGCAGAGCACAAGGCAGCCAGCACCAGTCAAGACTGGCTAGTTCTTTCTGCCATCTGGTGCTCTGTTCCTTATGTGGAGACTTGTTTTTCTGTGCAAGTACAGATCACACTACAGACTCTGTTCCATCTGTGGGCCCAGATAACGATGAAGGAATCAAGACAACAGTGATTTTGATTATTTTTATATTTTTTCATTTGCTTATTTCCTGTGAATACAACTTTGTTGAGTGGTTACGAATCTCAGTTTTTAGTACTAAAATGCCATAAAACTATTACCAGGACTCCAGGTTATTTTTTTCTGACATGAAGTGGTGCTATTATTATTTTACCGACCCACCCATACAAATCATATATGTTAAGAACTTTCTCCGTGGCTTTTCTCCAGTTATAGCTGCCGGGCAAGTCGTCACATTTACAGGGACTGGAAACTAAAATTTGCATCTTGTGATAATTTCTTACAGCTGAATCTTTTCCATTAATCACCGTCTTGTCTTGACTTTAGTTGATGCAAAGCCATACACTTTATTTTGCAGTCATGCTTTATTCCTCCACAGTATATGTAGTTAAATCTTTTTTTGTGTCTGTGAAACACTTTGTAGTACTTTGAAAAGTGCTGTATAAAGTTATTTATATAGGAACATGAGGGAGGGCTGCATGGTGGCTCAGTGGTTAGAAATGTCTCCTAGGTTTGAATCCAGCCAGCCAGACGAGCTTCCTGCGTGGAAAGGTGGATTACATGTGTCTCTGTGCGTTTCCTTCTGATGCTCCTGTTTCCTCACACAGTCCAGAAAAGCTGGTTTAATTGGAGCCTGTAGGTGTGAGTGTAAATGTGGTTGTCTGTCTTCATGTCTCCAGGGTGTTCGCACCCGCCGCCTAAAAAAAAGGATAGAGGGAGGTACGAATAGGAAGAGAGATATTTGCTGATTTAATTTGAATGCATCGAGTTTCTCTCATGGAGCACTGTTTGTTATTGATGCAGAGATATCACACAGATGCAAGTTGTAGAAGTTATCATTGATGTGCATCATTGAATGATATTCCATGCAAAATCTGACTCTTTAAAAACAGACATTACCCTGTAGGCTTAAATGTTTGCTTCTGTGTTCACTATTTAGTATTTGCAGTAATGGCAGTGGGTGAAGCAGATTGCCTAAATAAGGGCACACAGAATAGTGTTGCTCTGGAGGTTGCGACATCGTCTCTTGAGGTGCCGTCCTTGGTGTAGAGGGAGAAGAGCAGCGGGCAGAGCGCACACCCCTGAGGGGAACCAGTGCTTGTTGGCCGGGTTGCTGGATGTGATGTTCCCCAGCTTCACCTGCTGTCAGGAAGTTTGTGATCCACTGACAGGTGGGGGCTGGGACAGTGAGCTGGGTGAGTTTGGTGTGAAGGATCTCTGGGATGATGACGTAGAACGGCGAGCTGAAGTCCACAAACAGGATCCTTGCATGTCCCTGGACATTAAGTTCATAAGGTCATGTGGTGAGTCCAAACCCAGCCACTAGGGGGACAAAGTGACTTTTGACTGACTCCTGGGGAGAACAGAATTCAAAACCATCCCAACATTCAGTTGTAATAAGAATTGTTGCATTTGGACATTATGAACATTTTATGTATGTATGCACAGTCTTTGTTACTGCTTGCATTGACCAGTTTATATACGAGAACTGAACTAAATATTTTACACAGGCATTTAAGCATTAACATAACTTTAATTTGAAAAAGAACTATAAGACAACTGTAGATGACAAATCAGAGCTTTGAATGTAAATGTGTGTAAATTTAATTGAATTTTTGTCTTTCTATTCGTCTACTTGACATGCGACAGAACACAACTACAACCTAATGCTTTGGGAGGAAAATAAGAATTAAATAACAACAAAAAGTGTTCTTGATATGTGTATGTATCACAACATGTGTTAGACGCTTGGAACTGTAAAAACAACACTGCAACATCATTGAAACATTGCACAGATTTTTATGTAAGGATGACTATAAATTAGATAACAGCCACGATCAGAGACACCTTGTGTTATATCACATGTTTTAGGCGAGTCGAGGAACTTCTATGCTTACGCGAATGATTGTGCACCAAGCAGTTCACCCAACATTGGCCACACACACTTGTATAACCGTTTAGATAACAGTCGGTCTTACTGAGCCGCTGTGAGCCAACCACCGGCATCGCTTCATTCACCGGCAGCTGCAGTAGTGATTTGCTGACGCCGGAGGAAGCCGTGGGTTTCCACGTGAACGGGATGACATACTTATGTAAAAAGATTGACAGCACTAGAGACCAATTGCAGCGCGGAGCGGCAGTCACCGTGACCCCCGTGGAAGCGGGCAGCGCCTATTGGTTCAGAGCGCCGTGAACCAGAGATGGGCGGCTCTCTGGGCCAATAGGCGAAGAGCTGGAGGAGGAGCTTAAGGCGGAGCTCGAAATGGGGTCACTGCCTGCTCTGGAGTTGCAGGAAAGAGACTTGGTGTGTCAGGAAACCTGAATGGGAGACAGGACTGTGTCAGACCAGCCTAGGACCGGCGGTACCCGTGCGCTTTCTGTCGTCGGGATTCAACCATAAAGAGCTCTAAAACAAGGCTTTATTTAGCGAAGACATCGGTATCAGAAGAGGTTTCGCAAGGTTGGTGGAGTTTTACTTATGTGCGCGTTGCGTAACGCGCATCATCGGTATTGCTGTGTGGTAAAGACGTTTTAAAATGTGACAGGTGAAGATGACACCACTGTTGTAACGAGCTGTGTTTAATGTGACAGGTGAAGATGACCCCACTGTTAACGAGCTGTGTTCTGAATGGAAAATACTATAAGGGCGTGAAGCGTCAAAGTTGCATAACTGTGTCAGTGTGAGGGTCAGTCTCGGTCACTATGCTACAAACAGGCCACCCAGCCCTGCCAGTCCTTTGGTGTGGGGACAACCTTTAGGTCTGGTAAGCGGAAATAGTACCGGTGATCTGCGCTCAAAGGGACTTACATTCCCACAAGGAGGGTAAAGGCATTATAATGCAGTATAACTGATACCATATCACGGCGCTGCAGAGTTGACAGAAATATATGTGGTGGAGAGATGTCAGAGGCACATATGGTGCACTGTAGACGTGCTTTCTGGTGTCACCGTCACATGAAAACTCCAGCATACCGCCTTACATAAAGAGTTTTCCCCGAAGAGATTGGCATCATGCGGTGGTTGAGTCGCGCGGTGTCGTAGTTTGCTATGAGGATAAAAACATCCTTACATAAAAGATAGATTGCCCCTTGGAAGCATTCATTCTTTACAGCCTAACTTGTTTAAGCTTTCTATGACAGAGTTTTTGGGCAACTACTATGGTACAATTTTGTGGTAGTGGAATGTTTTTAATATAGCGTTTGTTTGATGCCGGTATTCAGATGTAGTTGCAACCCTACAGGCAATTTGGCGAGATAATAAACTGCAGGCAAAGTAACAGATCACGTTCCTCGTGCTGTTGTCAGCTAAATATCTTATATGTCCAAAAATATGTCAACTTTTAAGGAAACATGGTGGGGAGGGGAACTTCCTACTTTTAGCCTTTGACATTATGTGAAAAGTAAAAAAAAAAAAAAAAAAAATGGAGGTTAGAGAATTTTGTCAACCTGTGCAGCAGGTCATACATCTGAAAGCATGAAAATTCCCTCAAAACATGGAGATACGAGTTTGTTTTTTTCACAGTATAGAGCATTGCTGTAGCTTAAACCAAACAAAATCACTCCCATCATTAAAATACTCTTTAGTGGTCGGTGTATCGCTAATGTAACTCTCTCAAGAGAGCACTGTTACTTCTGTTTCTTGATTGCATTTTACTTTGACTACGTGTTTGCTTAGAAAAGTGAACGTTTGAATGGAGGAGTTGTAATGGGGTACGTTTTCACTGTATAACTGGTTATTTATTAATGTAGCTGTTAACAGTGATGTGAAGAGAGGGGGTTCACAGATACATTAAAAATAATGGCATATTTGTGTATGGTTATAGGCCACTAGCTTTAACTTGAGAACGTGAAGCCAAGTCAAGGAAGGAGCAATCCAAAAATCATTTATTTTTGATACAAATGTTTCTAGGAAGTGTTAAAGCTGACACAATGAAATAGCATTTTGGCCTGAATCGTTTTGGTAAAACATTCAGTATTCAGTAGTGAGACATGGAACTTAATTTAACAGCACCATGCAGTTAATCAGCCTCATGTGGCTGCAGGCTGGCCAGGGAGAAGTCATTTAGGCCAGTTTATCTTACTGTTGCCATCTGATTGGCTTGTCATGCGCTGGGTAGAAACTTCCTTGACTACAATTGCAGCACAAGAGGAGGTGCTTGCAAATGACTTTTTTTTTTTCTCTTCTTAATGTCAGGCAAACTTTGTTCAAGGATTGGATGGATGCTCTCAAAGCAGATAATGTTTCAGGACAGTCTAACATACCTATGGCTTCTCTGAATCAAACATTTTTAAATGTGGTATTTCCAATTGGAAAGGTGCCACAGCATCTGTGCTGCGGTTTGTGTGGACACTGAATATATCTCTTTACCTGTCAGTTAGTGGCTCTATGTTAAGTTCACTAACTGAACTTTGGTGGTTGAGGAATTAAAGACAAAAATGGCAAACTTAATCTTCCCTCTGTAGCGGGACAGTTCCTTCTCCATCTGAACATTAAGGCCTCTGTTCTTTTTTTAGCCACTAGGAAAATGGATAAAGCCTTGGGAGGTTCAGTACATTGTGCATCTGTTCCATCGCAACTCTTTTGATACCGTTGACAGATGTAGGTCAGTGAATGAGGAAACAACCCCATAGAGTATCCTCAGTTATGTCTGCATGTGAACTCAAAGCACTTGTTGCCCTTAAAGTAGGGAATTAAGGAATATATGTTTCCATACACACAAAAATCCAGATTACTGTGAGAAATTGCATTAAAGTAGGGAAAAGAATAACATATCAAAGAGTGCAGCAATAGACGGATAAAACACCAGATCATGTACTGATGGTCAATAACAGATTTGCAAATTCACACACGTGAAAATCCTTTGAGACTTGGTTAAGGGTTTAGTAATAAGTAGTAATCTAGTAATAAGGTAAGTATTAAGTCTCGCGATGCCTGCAGGAAACGCCATTTCTGTGAGGTTTCAAAAAAGTAAAAGTGCCTCATTGACAGATTTTTTTAATGCACTTTTTTTCGACCAAAACTTCCCCCAAAAGCTGAAAGAGTTATAACAGACAACAGTCTTAACAAAAGCATTGGTGGATTAACTTAGCCTAAATAAGAAACTGTAGAAAATTAGGAATGACATGAGGAATTGTTTTATCAGAGATTAAATAACGGAGACCGAAAATCTTATAAAGCTTTCAGTTTGGTACTGAAATGTCAGCGAAAAGCCACTGATGCAGTTTGCGTGAAAAGTCAATCTAAAGTCAAGATTAACTTTCTAGCTTTGCTTTCAGCGGCATGCCAGTAAATAAAACTGGCTCAGGTGTCATCACGTGTTGCAGTTGTTTAGGGGTAATGTACCCCCTTTTAGCCTGCTATGATAACTGTAAGTACGCAGTGTTGTACTCTATCTGAACCAACTCATTGGAAACTTCTGGAAGTCCTCATGCAAATTAAGTCAATTGTACAAGATGGCGACTACACACTATAATTAATAAAATGAATTCCTCCAACATGCGACTCCTTGTGTTATGAAACGGCATCTACTCCTGCGTGGTTGTATAAGATGGTTAGAGCTGACACATTAGATAATATGATCAGAGCACTGCGACGTGAACATTTTTTACAACGGACAAAAGAGAATTGGAATATTTTATGATGTGGATTTTCGTACAGTTCATCTGATGATGGGGTAGCCTGTATGTATGATTCAATTCTGAGAAGGTCTTTTATTTGGTGAAAATAATCCGTCCTAATAATTCCTCTTTAAAAGATGAATTTAAGGAAAATCAAACTGAGGAAATATTGTGAGCAGGATAGGACACGTCATCGCGTCAACTGTTACAGCTAGAGAGGGAGTTGTTTTTAAAACTAGAACACTTTGAACCCAAAGCCTGTGTTTAATACCTGATTTCTAGGTATTTTTTTGGCAAATAATTTTTTAAAGCTAAAGAAGATTTACATCAAACTCCTTCATGTTATAGGCTACAGTTACGGCTGGGTGATAATGGTTGAGTACTGATTAAGAACAGCAACAATTTGGGAAAATAAGAACGAGGCAGAAGAAGATTATTAGGAAATCTCTCACAGGCTCTCTTTCCACCAGTTTAGGAAAACTGTGTTGACCATTACTGCATTGGCTAGACCTAAGAACATAATCAAAATTTTAATTTCTGTCCTTGGTTGCAACCTTGGCTTTAATGGTTTTAAACCATGTCTGAATGCAGTCTTCCATCCTTTTAACAATGAAGAAGTGATTTATTTTAAATTATCTATTTTAAAGTCCCTTAAGATTTAGAAAGGCCAAGGGCGCAACATGTTCCCAACTGGTCAAGATTCTGTTTCATCCCTTGATAGCCCAAAACGACTTTTTGATTGCATTAAAATGGCTGAAAGGGCCCGGGAAGAGTGATATATGGCCTGTAATTGTGTTACGTTTCTCATCTTGCCTTGTTAGCCACCTGTTCCTCGATGTGCCTACCTCAATGTCGAATGTAACTGTTTCCTATACCTGCTACCGGTCACTGTGCCCTTTGACAGGAAAAGCATCATAACTGACATTTTAATGTGTCGTGGCATGTGTTTATAGTTCGGGCAAAACCAGTGATGGATGATGTCTGAAAAGTGACACTGCAGCAATAGCAAGCTAGTTGTGAGGTGACTCCGTTTAAAATGATAATTGGGTTTTTTTTACCGGGAACACAGGAAATCCATGTTTGTGTTTATCCTTTAAGGTATATCTTTGCTGAAACACGTGGATTCAACATTTATAGGCTATTATCAGAAATAGTAAACAGGTAGTTTTAAAGAAGTATGTGTTAATGACTTGCTGCTGCATGCTGTTTATTAACTGTTCTTGTTAATTATCTTTTTAAGCAAGTGAACATTTGAGCAACTGCTTTATTTTTAGTAAGTTCTCTGTTTCTGTAAACTTAGAAATGAAGTGGGTCTGTACAATTAATCATCGGAATAATAGTAAATATTTGATTGTCCATTCTGAGTGCTGGAACATCACGTCCGGTCAAACAAGCCAGACATGTTGGTCTGCAGCGACACAAATTGCTTCTCTTTTTATCTTTTTACATTTATCTATCTTGTGTATATTTCTTTAATTCACTCTCTCTCTCTTAATTAATAAGTAGACTGGTGAATGTGAACTAACTCACTGTCTGCCATTTGAAGGGCTGACCGATTGATTTACAGATTGGTTAATTATTAATGGAAATATTTGACTACTGCCCTAAAGTTTTGGCAGAATCATGACAGTGTCATTTTACATAATTCACGGACCACTCTGACTTCCAGATGATACTGGTCATCAGCCGCTTCTGGAGTTTCATACGTGCCCTGAACGTTTCTAATTAAGCAATCAGCTTTTTAATACAAAGTCAGGAAGTCTCCTCAGCCTCCCCTCTGCATAAGGAGCTAATTTATAGGAGAGACTTACGTCTTTCGATTTCCCTTTCTGTACCTTATCTAGTACAAGTATAGCTTTTTTGCTTCTATGGTCCTCATTTATTGTCCAGTGTTTAAGTGCCTAAGCGCATGTCAAACTACCAAATTGTGAAATATCAAATCTGTCTATGCTTGTTCATTGCTTGATGTGAGTATAGTCTGTATAATCTGGCCTGTGTTCTTTGGGAGATCTGAACTTATTGATTAGACGCACTGTAAATAGAAAGTAGGGGAGGATGAGCTTCTCAGAGCATATGACCATTTAGTAAAAGATGTTCAATAAAAACATTCTTAAAACAAACAAGAATGCTGACAAATCCAGTGCTTTAAAAAGCTTCAGTGATTCCATAATAAGGAGAGACAACATTCAACTTTGGACATACGTTTGTCAAGAATTTTTGCATCAACACCATGAGGCTTTAAAGCTCATTCCCTTCAGTCAGCAACATGTGTCTGTTGTGAAGCATTTGCTACCTTTGCAACATAACATACGCACATGCTGTACACACACCGTCAAACTCACAGCTTTCAACAGATCGTTAGCAAATCAGCACAACATGAGCGTCACTAGGAAAAGCCTACATTAAAAATGCTTGTGCTTGCATGGGCTTGATGCTTAAGCCTAACTTGGTCAGACTAAATAACCACAGATACACACACACACACCCATAGAGCTCTGGTGATTTAATGAGGGCATATAGCTGTGTGTCTTCCGTCAGAGTAGAAAATAGACTTTTTTCCACTGCAGGGCAGAGAGGAAGTCATGCCAAAGCATAGTCAGGTTATACCTGGAAAACAAGGCTGGAGGTTATACACGGACACTTGGGCTTGTGGCTTTCATGTGACCTTAACATGCTGCCCAGAAACAGGATTATGTGAGAGATGACGCTTTTCCCCCCTGTGCTCCCAAGTTTGGCCATAATAAACAGGTCAGACTAATGTTTGCATCTCTAAGTTCAAACGTAAATGCAGAAAGGAATAAAATCACGCTCGCGGACTTTTTCCGTTCCACATTGGTGGAATGATCTGCCTGCTTCTACAAGATCAGCAGATTCTGTAGCCACCTTTAAAAAGCTCCTGAAGACGCATCTCTTCCGTCAACACCTAACTGACAATCACTAACTTCCTTTCTACCTCTGCGCAAAGAAAAAAAAAAAAAAAAAACCCCTTCCTATCCTTAGCTTTGTATACTGTGCTAGGTTTTAATCAGACTCGTTTTTTGATGCACTTATGCTGTCCGTTACCTTTTGTTGTTATATTGCTTCCATTGTCTTCCCCATATGTAAGTCGCTTTGGATAAAAGCGTCTGCTAAATGACTAAATGTAAATGTGATTGCAGAAGAATTTAAATTTGGAGACTGCAAAGATGTCCAGGCTCAAGTACAAAAGAACTTCACACAGAGACAATCTTACGAACCGTGGGTTAATTACATCACTATGGTATAATTGGCATAATTCTATATCATTATGGGCTGAAGCAGCGCATTGTACCTTTTCATTTAGTACATGTAACGCTCAATATGGTTCTTGCCAGACACACTTTATGTTTCTAATTCTCTTGGAAATCTTCTTGGTCTCTCAGTTGCTTCCGTGGTTCTTTAGTTTGTAATTAACCAAAAATTATGAATGCACAGTCTTTGGTCATTGTGGTATTTTTTTTAACTGCATTTCCCTGTGATTGCTTGACATACAGTTCTGCCACTGCTGTAATGTATTTTTTTCTGTAGAAGTTCTGTTGAAAATGTTTGAGTTTCTTTCTCTGATCATGGTTACTTCCCAGTTTTCCATGTGTTTATTCCAAACAAGCCACTGTTGATGCTCCCAAAAATGTAATACGTGTGTCTCTTCCTCTTACCAAAGGAAATTTCCTAGGAAAGATCTACCCAATACTGGGTGGTCTGAACAGACACTCACACATGCCTCTTTCTCACTCTGCTGAAATCTGGCATTTATATAGCGTCATTATCTGAGAGAACACTGGTTTTGTACATGGCTTTTTTAAAAATCCTGCTTACTACATCACACGCCTATTTCAAGCCACAGAAAACAGGGCCGAAGTTCCACAACCTATGGTGGCATTCAGATTAACGCTGTCTGGTTTTTTATGTGTCCCAGGGTGGATGATCCTTTGAAAAGGTTGGAGGGCTCAGATGGGACAGACCCACTGTTCTTAAAGGCCACCCTGTCTGTACAAGAGGGTATTTTCACTGTACCTCAGAGAGGCACCTGCAGGGCTCTTCAGAGATCAGGGGTTAAACCATGCTATGTGCTTTGATATCACACCAGACAAAAGACAAAAAGAAACCTTTTTGAACGAGGATTGGTGAAGCATTGATTTATGTCTCTCAAAGATTTTTGAACTGTGTGCATGCTGCGACTAATGTAATACAAGTCATGTATACTTTGCATAATGATGAGCATTTTCAAATGCATGCTATAAAGTTTATATTGGGTTCCTGTCCTCCAAGCAACCACTGATTTCAGTTCATGCCAGTATGGCATTAAAACGCTCTTGCAGAGACTTAAAACTTATTGGACATAGGTGATTTGTTTTAGTCAGCATTCTGTCACCTGTCCAGACAGAGCATGCATGCATTTTAGTTAACAGAATGTTTTGGGGGTTTTTTCACTTCAGCACTAATTAACTAGGGTTAATGGACATTACTTCATTACTAACATGTATAATCTCCTTCTCACGACAGATCAATCCACTCCCTCTTTGATTCACGCCGGCAACACCCTTGTGAAAATGGGATGATTGTGTTCTTTCATCATCTATTTAACTAACCTGGAACAAGCCCAGAGCAACAATCCTCCTGATGTCAGACGATTCAGACTCCAAGCCTTATCGCTTCCCGGTGCTGGAGGAAGACGATGGAGCCTCAGGGTGCAGAGTGTCTACCTCATGCAGCTCCATGCCAAGGGGGGCCTCAGGGTGCAACTCTGTGGCACAGCTGCACCGGATTGGTAGCTACAGCCAAGGTGGGCCTGACCTAGGCCTTTCCTCGGAAGGCAGCGACAGCAGCAGTCAGGACCCTCCCACCTCACCGCACAACCATCACAAGAACGCCCGCTCCCGATCGCTCCCTGAGGAGGATGTGGAGATGAAGAGCAGTGGGTCCAGCGGGAGTGGAACCGAATCACACAGCAATGAAAGCCACGGCAACGAGAGTCATGGCAACGAGAGCCACGGCCATGTGTCAATGGGCAGCTCCAATGGCAACAGTAAAGACTCGGCCCTGCTGGAATCTTCTGAAAGCAACAAGAGGTCAGTGGTGGTTGTGGGAATGATGAAGCCATTAGTAAGCCTGCTTTTTTTCTCGCTTACTATGGTTGAGAGTGTAAAGAAAAGAGGGAGAGAGAGACTAGAGAGAGGAGCTACTGTTCTTGTTAGCACACTGTGCAGGAATCCTCCCTGTATCCAGTGATGTTTGGTCTGGCCAGCACTCTTCGGTGATGATAAATCAATCTCTTTCAAGATTAAACTCCCCTGAGCTAAAGAATTCCAAAACTGTGATGAGAAGGTCAGTCAGAATGAGGAGTCAGCAGCAGGAGATTTTAAATGGTATGAAGACAAAAGGTTAGGCTCATACAGTTTACATGGCTGACAGGAAAGCTGCTTTGTTACCTGAGTTGTGGTCAAGCAGCTGCACGTAAAATGAGTTTTGCTGATTCAGCCACACAATCATAAAGCACCCTTAAGCACACAATCAGTATAAAGCACTAAATATGCAGTAAGATTGATTGCGATGCAGTGCCACCAATACCAATACATTTTTTAAGCCAGGCATCCACCAGTAGGTCAGCGCAAAAGATAGAAACAACAAATATATCCAAATCAAAGCAGTGGTCGGCTCACAAAAATGAGTCATAGCTGATAAATGTCTGTCCAATCCCCGATGACAAACAAAATAAAGTGGGGGGAAAAAAGACCTGTGTTTTGTTTCATTTAAAAGACTATGCTGGAAAAGTTATGCTGGACCTCACTTCTATTCCTTTTGCCCTTGTAGTTAACCTTGACCTATTCATATAGACTCAAGTCTTTTAGGCATGAAAGATGAAAAATCATGTCCGCTTTGCTTTCCAACACCACATTCTGGTCATAAAGAATACATCCATCAGCATCGGATGTGTTTGTCAATGTTCACTAATGTCAGTAGATGAGCAAAGGCTTCAGTGATGGCAGTGAACCCGCTCCATCAGTTTCCTCTGACCATGAGAGTTTTCCCCCCAAAACTAAAAATATTAATGGAGATTGATTTGAATAATAGCTTTTAAATTGTGTTGCTTTCAGTGACATTCTCCCTGCCATCTGAACACTTCCTACGAATGAAAGACATGTTGTTCGTCAGAACATTTTATTTTTGGACTCAGGCCAAACGAGGATGAATTGAACATGATTCCATTTTATCACAACAATGTTGTCATTCCCTAAATCAGATCTCATCCTAGCTCATGTTACATAGAAGTTGCTCACGTTTGGCTTCTGGTAGAAGCAGTTGGGGGTGGTTATTTAATGTAACACTGGTGCAGGGCTACAGTATGGCTGGCCTCAGCATTACAAAACTGGTGTCATGCCCATCTTCTGTCTCATTATACAAAATACAACTTTTCTATGAGACTGTTTCATTTTTCTCAAGCTCTACCACACACATTTTTACTTTTAACTGAGCTTGGAATAAACTTGTTGAGCCTACTTGTTTGAGGACTTGGTGGTGACAGAGGAATTTTAAACTAAACTGTACAATGCTGAACATGTCAGCCAGCTCTTTGCTCTCAGTCTGTAGGTGCACAGCACATGAGCTATACTACAGTTGTAGACAAATGGTTGAATCACAATGATAGAACATTTCCAAAATTCCTCATAACTGCCTGGACGTGACCATAGCGTGACCAGAACTAGATTCAGACACAATGTAGTCTGCCCAGGAGACGACCAGAGCCAGTCTTGAGGGTCGGTGGAAAAAATAAATTGACTGTCGCTCCACTAAGAAGACAGGATTGATGTCATTAAGGAGGCTGGAGGCTGGAGGCTGGCTCTCTTAATTCCAGACGGGTTGTGTCACGCTCTGAAACTCCTTGTTACTGCCATGGCAATGCAATGTTTGTCTTTGTTTATCGCTGGGTGGAGCGAGCAGAGTTGTGTGCTTTCACGTTCTTTCTCTCTCACTTTCAGCTGAGCCTCTCTTACCACACTTGACCTTTTGAATCCAGAGCTTTATTTTTTCAAACCACTCCCTCTTCCTGTCTGTATCGTACGTCAGTCTCACACATACCAGAACCCTCCCTCATCTCCTGATGGGATAACTTTAACTACTTCCCATTTGTTTTGTAAACCACTCAACTCCAAAGGCTTTCTATCTCTTCCTATCTGCTTTCTCTCTCTCTGGCTTCATCTCATTCACCCAAAACAGGCAAATTATACAGTTTACTAAATGAAAAACACGATACTTGACAGCCACATTTACAAATTAGCGCTGAGATATAGACATTTTTGATTGATCAAGTTACATGAACACATTTCAGTTTATTAAGCTACCATGTGGAGTTTGGGACTTCTGTTGACTTTGGTGCTTCTGGCTGCGACTCACCCATCTGTGGCCCTCAGCTGTGCATTTGTATAAGAGAGAGACAGAAAGAGAGCGAGGAAAAAAAAAAAGGTTGTATTAGTGGTTGAACAATGTAGGTTAATGTTGTACCTCTTAAAGAAACAGTCCCACATTTTAGACAACATGGTTGATTGCTATCACATCCACAGTCTCATGAGAAGATTTATATCGGTAATGTTTTTGCATTCAGTACTGAGAAACGCTCATGACGTGTTTCACACAAAGACTGGAAGGAGGAGGAAATGCCTCTGCAACAAGTTAAAAACTGTTTCATGTTTTATTCTTTTACAACATTGAATCACAGTGGATCAACAGAAGCAGGACTTTGATATCATAGTGAACATTTATATATTTAGAAATGGATCCAAATTGAGTACAAATATGAAACACAAAGTAAATGATTTCATAAGTATTTGCCCCCTATTATTATTGTGATAAATCGTTGTCACCAAAATATTTTTTTATTCACAGCACGAAAAGCACAGGTACTGTAGAAATAATAACATTAACGATGGATCAGTTCCATGAAGTCTCCCGGTGAGTGATTCTAGTGAGCGAGCATGCACATTACCAGGACCCTGGACCTGGCTTACCTTAATGCACTGCAGTCGGTATTAACATTATTAGTAACACCGGCGCTTTTCCTGCTATGAAATGTCAACATGTCTGCTGTGAAAAAGGTATATTTTTTTAGAAGTCACATAAATTTGTTGACCTGACGTGTGCTAGCATTTGCCAGAAGGTTTGAGAAGAAGGCTTTTGCGCTCTGATGAGACCAGAAGTGAGCTTTCTGGCCGTCAAACTAAATGTTATATTTGTTCCAAACTCTGCATGATGCCAGAAACACAACATCCCCACCATGCTGCTCTGCAGCAGGCCCTGAAAGGCTTATGGAAATAGAAAATTAATGAATTCAAATCAGGGATACAACCTGCTGCAGTCTGCAAGATAAGTGAGACTTAGGAGACATTTTATTTTCCCCAAAAGAAAAAGATGTAAACAGCTATGATTTCTCAACAACCGTGTTCTGTAGAGTCCAGTCCTAAATTTAGTCCAGATGTTGTAGCTAGACTTCAAAGTTGTCCCCATTCAACTTGACAGAGCTTGAGCAGTTTCAAACTCTGAAACTGAGCATTACATTTTACAGGTTTACCTTTATAAACTGATAACTCAGTGGATTTGGTAGAATTAAGTCCCTTTTTGTACTTGGAGAGGCTATTTGTGGATGTTATGTAAGCCTCTTATTTATAGCAACATGTTGTATCTGAAAGGTGAGTCTGTGTATCTTGAGAGCTGCTGATTTTAGTGTCTTGGTGCACTGATAAGCTTGAAGGCTATTACAGTGGGCCACATACTCTCTAACCTGAGCTGCACCATTATCAATTCAAAGGCTAAACTGTATAGACGTTAGCAGATTCTGCAAGTTTTGAATAAAGAAACCATTTATTGGATTGTTGACTGAATGGGAGTACATTTCTGTAATAGTACTTACATGTGCTTGCCAAGCTCAGTGTAGGAGTTTCTTTTTTTGTCAAATGAGAAATTGACAAGCTTCATTTCCACATGCTTAGTCAAAATAATTAATATACACACTGTCAGAACTCAACTTTTTTTATAGACTCACCTGGTGAATATTGTGGAAATTAAAACAGTTTCATCCAAAAGAAAAAAGTCTTTCCCACCGTTTTGCATTTTTTATAATAATTTATTAACACACCAGATTTTAAGCCTACTGCAGCCCTTCTTTGTCTTTTTTATATGCAGGTGATACCCTGTGTCATGCCTATTAAATGTAATGAGATTTCCACACATACACCTGATGAGGTAAGCGGTCCAATTTTCACACAGCCTGTCAGTGGAAGGTTTATAATTAAACAAGGCCACCTTGCCCTGATCTCCACCTTGAGTGGAGAATCATCCTGCTCAGAGTAGAAACCAAAACGGAACTCTTCCACCTCTTTGAGAGCTCTCTTGTGTCCCACAGATTTACTACAACATTGCGAATTAGCCTACTGTACACTAATACGTGTTCAGTCTGTCCAGTCTAAAACCAGCTGTTGCCTTCTTGAGCACTGAAGGTTATATCTGATAGAATTAGATACCTTCTTGTGCCTGGAGAGGCTATTTGTGAAGGTGGTTTCTCTTCTTAGCCTGGTAAGTAGGTTATTCATAGTAACCTGAGATGTAGCTCAGGTGAGACAGTATCTCACAGCTGTTAATAGTCTCAAGGTAAGCTTATCAGCTAATACAGTGGACTACATAAACACACACACACACAGTTGAGTGGACTGTCTACCTTTTGTTTGAGTCTGACTTTGTTGTATTACTACCACAGATACACAGTTCCTGGCTCTGTGCGTTCACTCTGTTAGTTACTGATATTGTAGAGACTTTGGATTGCTTTTCTTTTTATTTGGAAAAAATGCCAAAATATTCAGATGCTGCCCAGTTCCCTGGTGTCTAGTACACTGTGCATGCTAGTTAGTACTATACTGAAATAATTAAAGACTGATAGTTGCTGTAGAAAACATTATTTACATTCAGAAAAGTAAGATGATAAAAGTAAAGTTGTATTTTTTTAAAAACGGAATTGACTTCTTTGTTAAAAACGTTAATTCATTTAAACAAAACCCACTCCTTGTCAAGAGGAGATCCCCTCTGTAGTTTATACCGCTATGCTGGGGGAACATCTCGGATAAACATAAATGATGTCTTTGTTAGATGTGACTGTGGTCCAGCATGCACAATACCAGAGCCCTGCAATGGAACAATTCGATAGAACACAGTCACTATCAATGTTATTAGTTACACATGTGTTGTGTCCCAATTCCAAACAATATACTAATAGTATAGTAGTACTAATTGCAGGCAATGAATGTACTTTACTGTTTGATATTAATAGGAAATGACATTTGTCATTATGGAACGTCACTGCCAATTAAACGTCACAAAAAGAAAGCAAAATGTGTTCCCAATGAAAATATTTAAAACTTTTTTTTGTTTTCTGAGATCTTTCTTAAGCTGTCTCCTGGCCATCTGCAATTTATGTCAATTGTTTTGCAGCTGTGAGTAGCTCCTTTATTTCCTCTGGTGCATTGTGGGACAATGGTGTACATCAACAGCAACCTCCAAAATCCAGCAGATTTTGACTTTTTTTAGTACACGTATTGGTGTCAGTAAATACTGACAATCTGCTTAGAATTAGTATGCAATATGGAATTGGGACAAAGCTTTGGTTTTGACAATTCTCCATCATGATAAAGGTCTGTTAACAAAGCCACCTTGTCCCCATCTTCACCTTGGCCAAAGAAACCTCTTCCACAAAGTAGAAACTCCCCTGCCTCTTTGACCAGTAACACATGTCCACGGACGGTGGCACACAGACTTATTACCACACTGTCAGTTAGCCTACTATTTTGAGTCTCACTCTAAAACATGTTCAGTCTGTCCAGTCTAAAACCAGCTGTTGTATTCTTGAGCACTGAAGGTTACATCTGATAGAATTAGATACCGTCTTGTACCTGGAGAGGCTATTTGTAAAGCTGGTTTCTCTTCTTAGCCTGGTAAGCAGGTTATTCATAGTAACCTGACATGGCTCTGAGGGATGTCGATTTTAGTGTATTAGTGCAGTGTTAAGCTTGTAGGTTAATGCACAGTGGATCTCACACACACACACACACACACACACACTCTTCAGCTGCATGAAGGTGTTCTACATTAATCTTACGTCATTGTGTTTACACCACAATTACATGATTCTTTGTTTTAAAAAGGATTTGACCGACAAATACAGAAACAGGGATGATATAGGACATATTATAACCACTACATGTAAAATTTCACAAAACATAACCACTCAAGGTCCACTTAGCTTTTTCCAAAACTTTCAAAGCCATCTCAGTCTTTCTCAGTAGTTGGAGTTTGCTCAGTTATTTTCAAATGACTTAAGTATGGAGCTTAAGTCACATGATAGGTAACAGGTAGTTATCATGACAACCGAGCAAACTCCATCCACTGAGGAAGACTATTAGATGTATTAAAAGCTCTGGAAAAAAGGAAGCTACTTTTGGCAAAGAACTCTTTCCACGGTCTAGAATGAACTTTCACAATTGTACATATTTACTTGAATATATCATTTTCAAATGTATTTTATAGTTTAGTATAATGTCTTTAGAAAATTTGACCATCAGGGTGTGTTTTATATTTGTACCCAGTGCAGATGTCTTCAGAATAAGCAGCATAAACATTGAGCTTTAACCAATTGAGGACTCACTTGGCCTTCCTCTGCTTGTTCATTTAAGAACATACACAGGTATGGGAAAGATAGGAAATGTCAAGAAAATAACTAAAATAAAGATGCCCAGTTTGCCTTTTTCACCCCATATGCTATATTATACTATATAGAATGACTTAAAGTCAGAAACATGCAGGGATGATAAATATTTCCTGTTTCAAGGCACTAGAGCTGTTTTCAGCTAGTTGTATTTAGGACCCTAATTCTTGCTGTATTGGTGCTTTCCTGCTGTTATAGACGCACTTAAGGTCTTTAAGGAGGTGAGACTGAACTCAAATTTGGAGCGTGGTTTCTTTTGTAGCCTGGCTGCTAAATCAGAGGTGCGGCTGCATGTGCACTGTTCCCCATTCACTTCCACAAAGGCAGAAATCAGCTGATCTTTTTTAGGCTCACTTTAACAACACTCCATATTGTACTTGGGTTTTTTTTATTAGGTAGCTTGAGCACAGTAGCAATGTCAGGGGTCTCAGCTGGATGAGAAGGAGATGCATGTGTGAAATTTGTGCTTCAGAAATTTCAAACAAATATGGTTTTGTACCCAGTCTACTGCTAGATTATGTATTTTGTTCAACTTTAATTTAGTGAGGAACGGGTTTAAAATCTGAACTGAATAGTAACCAGTTGCAAATCTCTCCCTCTCTCTTTGAGGTCATTAAAGTCATTTTGTTTGCTCTATTTTGTTGCAAAATGTTCAATCGTCCTTCTGTCCCCCACAGCTCGAACTCCCACAGTTCGTCTCCTCCCAGCAGCTCAAACGCCTTCAGTCTGCTGAGCTCAGAGCAAGACAACCCATCAACCAGTGGCTGCAGGTTAGTGCACCAACACAGTGCAAAACACTTGTTGCCACTTCACAGGACATTGGTCTCATTCTTAGTTTACCGCCAATAATGACTTAAGGCCTAAAATATGGTTCACATTAGAAGTTATAATTTATTTCCTTTTATTTAATCTGTTTTTGAAGGACTGTTTTCCTTGTTGCATCTGATTTGCTGCTTTGCACGTGTGTGATTGTTCAACTTGCAGTAGTCAGGAGTCTGCCAAAGCCAAGACCCAGAAGGAGGTGATTAAAACTCTGAAAGAGCTGAAGCTTTATTTGCCTGCTGAGAAGAGACACAGTAACAAGTCCACCACATTGAACGCCCTCAAGTATGCGCTGCGCTGTGTCAAACAGGTGGAAGGTAAAGCACTTTCACATCCCTCTGTGTTTGTCTTCTCTCTGCCTCTGTCTTGTGTGTCACTGCCAGCCTCTACACAGTGCTTTCCTGTGTTTCGGGGTCACAGTTTAGAAGTTGCTTTATTTTTTTGGTGTAGGCAGTTTGCACATTCACAATTCTTTCCACATTCATGAGTAAATCCATCAATGTAGCTATTATTTGTACCACAAGGATGTCTTTTCTTTCTCCGGAAGCATAGTAGCTAAATGAGATCCAAAAAAAGAATTTAAGTCATACATGAGGGAACATTTTGCGGGTAGTTCTGTAATGGTCTGTATCATCATTGTTGTTTTTATTAAAATAGATCAGTTTCCACACACCATCATATATTACGTATTGTACATTATGTTGTGACAAGACTTTGATAGAAATCAACATGTGTCTTGCAGCCAATGAGGAGTATTACCAGCTGCTGATGATCAATGACCGTCAACCCCCAGGCCTGGATGTATCCTCTTATACGATAGAGGAGATAGACAGCATCACTTCTGAATACACCCTCAAAAACAACGTGAGTCACTGATTTATCTTTAAAATGACACCTGCATATATTGGTGGTGTGTTTTGAACGAAAATAGTTAAATTGATGAAATTGGTGACTGAGCAGTTGATTTTCTCATGTATCCCACAATTTGCGTTTTGTCTGTTCAACAGGACATTTTTGCAGTAGCAGTGTCTCTCAGCACAGGAAGGATAGTCTACATTTCTGATCAGGCTGCCTCCATCCTCAACTGCAAAAGAGATGTGTTCAAGAACACCAAGTTTGTGGAGTTCCTAACACCGCAGGATGTTAGTGTGTTCTACAGCTTCACAACGCCTTACCGCCTGCCCTCCTGGAGCATGTGCGCTGGAGCAGGTACATGTATAACAGCTACATGGCTCTCTGCAGTGTCAGTAATACTCAAGAGGGCATCCTTGATCTTAAGGAGAATGACTGTGATATGGGAAGATCATTCACACTGTCTAACTATTCTTCAAAGTGCTTTGCATACATAAGAAAATGTTGAACTGACCTCAGTCAGTCATACAACTGATGATGTTTTCCTCTTTCAACCAAGCTGGATAGAATAGACTGAGCTGCCTCGGATGCTAAAACTAAAATGGGAAAGCTTTTTAGTTGAACTAGCAGTTCACAGAAGAATAAAACTACAACTGCCCAAGGCACAGTCTGAATTCACTAAATGTTTCAGCTCTCAT
Organism: Coreoperca whiteheadi; assembly: GCA_011952105.1. NCBI lineage: Eukaryota > Metazoa > Chordata > Actinopteri > Centrarchiformes > Sinipercidae > Coreoperca > Coreoperca whiteheadi. The sequence continues at coordinate 14,581,096 of CM022487.1, forward strand.
TATGAGAGCTCATTAGCTCTTCAGTTTAACAGATGATGCCCAGATTGACTAGCTGGGCTTTTACCTTAAATCTTTTCTACAGATCAGACCCATAGCTGCATATCTGTTTGTCACCCATATGTCTGGAAATATTCTCCCTAGTGCAGCAAGTTAAGACTCGACTCTGTATAAATTCATTGCATTTACGTGCAGAGTGTTTTTTGATGGAGTTAATCAAAGCTTGACCACCTGCAGGAGCAGAGACCCGACTACCATTGTGGCCGGATCGTGTTGCTTTTGAATTAAAACATTTTGTTTCCTGTTTCAGAGTCCTCTCCGTCTGACTGCATGCAGGAGAAGTCCTTCTTCTGTCGTATCAGGTAGGTGGGTGTTGGTTCAAACACGGCATCGGGCCATCTGCTGCTCGTACCTGTTTGTAGTTTTTATTCATACCTTCATTCCACACTAGATGTTTTTCAGTTAGTTTGTGACATCATATGCTTGTGAACTGTAATCAGATGCTTTTTTCCAGGCCAGTGTTATACATATAGGCAGACAGACACACACACACACACACACACACACACACACACACACATTAAAACACACACTTGTTAGGACTTTCCATTGACTTTATTGTTCATTCATTCCAAACCCTTTCACAAGCCAGACCTTAAACCTTAAATTCTCATTCTGATCTTTGCACTCACATGATGTAAAAATGACTGTGCTCATCAAACTCATAACAACAGAAATGAAATAATGCATGCACCAACATCTACTCACTCCTATTAATTGTACACAGACGTGGATGGAAAAATAGTTAAACGCTTCCCCCTTGTTTTCTATCACTTGAAATCTAAAATCCACAAACCTGGATGCAGATTATTTGTGAAAGCTTGTACTTAAATGGAAATGACAATCCTTATTTGATTTGGTTTAACTAAACTTTTTTTCTAACTAATTTGCAGTGGTGGTAAGGAGTGTGAGGGCAATCTGCAGTACTATCCGTTCCGCATGACACCCTACCTGATGAAGGTCCAAGACACAGTACATGCTGAAGACCAGTTCTGCTGCCTCCTGCTGGCAGAGAGGGTTCACTCTGGTTATGATGGTAAGAACTCAACTGCAGGTTTGAGAAGCCAATTCATGACTCCAACAAAAATCACAGGAAAAATATATTGGTTCAATATCTTATGGCTGCTTGTTTAAAGGAGTCAAGTCAAATCAGTTTTATTTATACATCCCAAACAAAAGTGTACCTGAAATGGCTTTACAGTCTATTAAACATACCTTAGACCCAAAAGAAAAAAAGAAAGATAACTATTTTTTTTCTTCCAGGTGTAAAATTAGCATTAAAAACTTTATTGTTTACTGCTGCTGACAGCTGATGACTTTTAAAAGAGCATAGACCTTAATTATTAATTAAAATCTTTTCTCTTCATTTAAAGCACCCAGAATTCCAACAGACAAACGGATCTTCACAACCACACACACTCCGAGTTGTGTGTTTCAGGAAGTGGATGAGCGGTAAGCCACTGCAGGATGTTTTTTACCTCTTAAAAAGTTCTGAGTATTTGCACACAAATCACCTATCAGAGGATAATCGAATTAACAGAGTGATTTGTCATGTGTTTTGTTTGTATCAGGGCGGTTCCTCTCCTTGGGTACCTCCCCCAGGACCTGATTGGCACACCGGTCCTACGCCACCTGCATCCCAATGACCGACCGATTATGTTGGCCATTCACAGAAAGAGTGAGTCCACAGAATTAAATCGCCAAAGGAAGAATTTCTTGTGTCTGCACAGGAAATGTGTCCCCATCACGATCTGACTATATTATTTTGGCTTTCTCTTTAGTTCTTCAATACGCTGGGCAACCATTTGACCACTCGTCCATCCGGTTCTGTGCGCGAAATGGAGAATACATCATTCTTGACACCAGCTGGTCCAGTTTTGTCAACCCCTGGAGTCGCAAGGTCTCCTTCGTTATCGGGAGACACAAAGTGCGCATGTGAGTATTACTGTCTTGTAATATCTAAGCTGATATATGGTCTGTCGTAGTGGCTGTCACTAAACCACTCTTTGAATCGATTGGAATTACACAGTGTTTAATAGAAAGACATTTATGAACCAGTAGCTGATCTGCTGATATGCTTTTTTGTTTATCAGGGGCCCCGTGAATGAGGATGTTTTCATGGCCCCAGCCTCCACCGTCAGCGAGATGAAGACCATGGACTCTGACATCCAGGAGGTTACTGAGCAGATCCATCGGCTTCTGTTACAGGTGAGAGAGGATAAGGAGGGACAGAAATCACACGTGACACATGGTATTGATTAAAGAAGAGGAGACAGTTTATTTAAGCCATGGGAAATCATAGAAGCTAGCAGTGTAATGAAATGAATTAAAGAAGAGATGCAAATGCTAATATATACAGCTAAGGGATTAGAGCAACAGCTTACTTCCAAAAAAAACCAAATCAAATCCAGTCAAAAAATTTCAGTAGCAGAACACAAAGGGTTGAAATTATAAAAACAACTTTAAGACCTTACAGACACAAAAGAAGCTAAATATCTAACAAGAAAATGTAAAGCAACACATGGATTATTTTAGGCAGTGCTATATCCCTTTGCCTTTTAACTCTTCTTTTTAAATCTCTCTTCCCTCTCTATATCGCTGATCAGCCGGTTCATAACAGTGGCTCCAGTGGTTACGGTAGTCTGAACAGAAACGACCACCTTTTGGGCATGACCTCCTCTAGCGAGAGCCTTGACAATGGCAGCGGGAGCAAGACGCGACGAGAGGAGGAGGAAGTGAGCGGCAAATCCAGACCCGTGAGTAAACCCAAATACTTAGTTTAGTACAGTGTGTTTCAGCCCATGTGGTCCTGCTTCTATAGGCTGATATGACAATAGCAGATACTGGTTTTTCGAATTTATACCCAATAATTTTGACTTTGAGATCATTGTTCTTAGACAGAACAGCAGGATAAATCCACTTTAGAGTTAAAATCATTCATATTTATCTAAATTAATGTAACCAATTTGAATTTGGTCCAATTTATTGTATATCTATGTACTTTTTGGATTGAAAAGTCTTAATGAAATATGCTACCAACATATTTGAAATCAGATACCACAGACTGTGGTGACTTGAGTCTTGGGTCTCTTTTTCACAGCGAACCTTTCAGGAAATTTGTAAGGGAATTCATCTTCAGAAGTGCCAGGAGCAGCACACAACCAAAGCAGACAACAAGAAAAGCAATGGCAGTAAGTCCAGCTGATGACTACCTGCATATTTGTGTGTATAGTATATAACTGAAAAAGTGTGTCTAAGGCAGAAACCGTAAGAAAGCTGTCATATTTGTTGTGAAATTGCCCCTAACTCCTGCCCTCCCTCCAGTAGAATCTGTACAGAAGAGCCCAGCGGTGGTGCGGCCCAAAGAATCAGCAGGTCCTCTCAGCTGTAGGGCGACCGGTGCCACCATAGAGGAGAGTAGGTGCTCTTTCCAGGAGGAGATGGCTGCCAATGATCAGACGGTCTACTCCTACCAGCAGATCAGCTGTCTGGACAGTGTTGTCAGGTACAGAGATAAAGACTGACGTAGTCCTGGGTTATCCTGTGTAGGACGCAGTTCATACCTACCTTGTACACTTACATTTTTACATGTTATCCGCCTTGTAACACAGAATCAGTATGGTAAATGCAAGCCATATAAACTAATTGAAATGCTACAAAAATAAGGTTTGCACCTAATCACCCACAGAAAATATTTGACTCAAAATTCCCCGCTTGTTTTGTGATGTTTCCTACTCTTAACAAGTTAATAATAATTGATGGGGGAAAAAATTAAACTGATGTTTTTATGATTCCTGTAGGTACTTGGAGAGCTGTAATGTTCCCATCACCATGAAGAGGAAGTGCCTGTCTTCCTCTAACACCACATCCTCCACCTCAGATGATGACAAACAGAAAGGATCGGACAGCATGCAGGTGTCTGAAGGTATGTTTCACCACTTCAGTTCCTACCACAAAAAGAATAGCAGACACTTATTGTCACCTTATCATACAAAGCTAAGGCCTTTTGAGGCCTTCACACCCTGCCCTTTAAACTTCTCTCTCAGACTCAATGCCAGTTCCTTGTCAGTATCTCTTGTTCTCTGTTCTCTTTGGCAGAACCAGCCTTGTTGAAGGATCAGTCTGATCTCTCCGCTTTGGATGTTCGAGACAAAAAGTCCAGTGACGCGGCCACAGCGGTAGTGGGCACTTCGCTGCCCCTACCTGTACCTAACAAACCAGAAAGTGTGGTGTCCATAACCAGCCAGTGTAGCTACAGTAGCACCATAGTGCATGTTGGGGACAAGAAACCTCAACCAGAGTCAGGTACAGTGCCGTGAAAAAGTATTTGCTTCCAACCTGATTTTGTCTATTGTTGCATATTTATTGTACAAAGATATCGGATCTTCAGACAAACTGTACTGTTAAACCTGGAAATCCTGAGGAACACCGTATTTAGCTCATCATGTAATTTATTTAAGGAACAAAGATATCCAAAAACCATAGCTCCCATTTCAAGTTTGCTGAAATTCTTCAACTCACACATTTGTAGATTTTCAAGCATCAGCTACTTGTTTTAGTATTTTTGAATATCTGGAACCTCTCAGTGTGATAAATATGCACAAACAGAAGTAATCAGGAGAGGGGCAAATGGGTTTTCACAGCACTGTAAATGCAGCTTTACACCTGTATGTGTACGCGCTTATTTCTCTGTCTTTTTGTGTAAGTGTGTAGAGTGTGTGTGGGGGTGTGTGTGTGTGTGTGTGTGTGTGTGTGTAGTGTAGTTTAGTTTATCAGTGGATGCTTAGCAGTCATCTCTTCCCACTAACGAAAATATTTAGTTCTACTCAATATGCACAAACGTTTGCAGGGTTATTGGGTCCCGTCCAAAATAACTGCAATGCCGGTAATGAGACTTTAAATCATTCAAAATTGATTGTTAAAGTTGCAATCCATAACAAAAACAAAGATAACGATGATAATCTAGTGTTTTGCGTTTTGTGTCATCGTTAGTATGCAGTGAAAGTTTTATCAACTGACCTGCAAAAATAGAGTATTAGCACTTTATCGCAGCTGACTGGCTATCGTGATGCAGCGAGCATCAGCAAAAAAGTGAGAGTCAGAGAAGCAGCATTCGGAGCAGCTTGTTCAATGGCTACTCTGATATAAAGCGTCTATAAACAGTAATTCACCACTTTGGAATATATGAACAATGATGAACAGAAACACAAAACAAATCTGTACAAATTGTTGTAAATTTAGTACAACTATAAAACACAATTACAAGTGTAGTAATCTCTGTATCCAGTGAGTGAGCTAGACTCCAGGCCAAATGATTCCATGATGCAGTGAACATACTAAGTATGTAAGTGAATAATATCTGTTTTGCTACACTCCAGTGTCTAACTGTGCAGTTGTTTCACAGTCTTTTCATTCGACCACAAACCTCTGACAGCCCTGAAGGGGGGTTTCCACTTGTGTGATCTGTGACCAGTTTCTTCTGTTTTTATTTTAGTGTTAATGGTGTCCATGTATGTTCCAATTCAAGCCACAATGCTTGAACAACACTGCTTTTGTCGTCGTCACTGTTAATGCTAAACAGTTATAATATATAAAAGTCCAGCTTTCATTTATTTCCAGTATGTTAAAGTCCTTTCCCCACTGTCATCCATACAGAGATCATAGAGGACGTCCCTGGAACAGGAGAGACTGTAGAATCGATCCAGAACCCTGGGCCTCCTCCTTCTGCTGTTTTACCTCCCAGTCAGGAGAGGGACTCCTACAAGAAACTGGGGTTGACCAAGCAGGTTTTGGCAGCCCATACGCAGAAGGAGGAGCAGGCCTTTCTGTATCGCTTCAGAGAGCTTCGCGGACTCTCCGCAATCAAAGCAAACTGCTCGCAGTACCTGGAGCGCCAGAGAGAACAGATCGCCAGCGATGGTACCTCTGACCACCACACTGACATATCATATCAAGAGCCTTTAAAGGATAATGCCAGTTTTGTCAGACATGGCAAGAAACACGAGAAGTCAGATGATCACACAGGTTTCCAACAAACCCAGAGTTTACCCAAAGTCAATTGGAAGAGAAAACTAAAGCAAATTTTACAATGATTATCCAAACTCTGATTATTGTACATAATTAGCAAAATTTCACGTGTGTCCATTTTGGGTTTAACTCCAAATAAAGACATTGAGATAATTTGGCCAAACTGTTGGCTTGTATACTTCCGGTCAGATCTTCTGACTGTATGTGTTTTTGCCCCATTGGACTTTGTTGTAGGGCTGTCACAGATCTCTGCAGTTACTTTGTTGGAGTACAATGTTATCATAAATAGCAATGATGGCCACAAATAAGATAAGTGTTAATCAAGTGGAATTTTCCCCTTACTCTCTCTTTAACTTCTACAGATTCCTCAACAAATTATTTTTTTATCCTCTCTAGCTGTACTCGCTGCCCGATCCTGCAAGCAGGGTGGACCGGGTGCAGAGCCCACCACGCGGCGGGGCACACGGAACAAGAAGACCAAGTCAAAGCGAGCGAAGCAGACCGAGTCCTCAGACAGCACAGTGTCCCATCACAGACAACAGCTGCGGCCTCCTCTTCTAAACCACGGCCTTAACCCTACCTCTTGGTCTCTGTCTGACACCTCACAGTCAACATTTCCCATGGCCTACCCCTCCGTGATGCCAGGCTACCCCCTCCAGGTTTACCCCAGAGCCGGTTCCGTAGCTCCTCGCACAGACGCCAATCTGCCTGACTTTAGGGACAACCAGGCCCCTCCCTGCTCGCCATCCGTACTTTCTGCTCCCTACACCGCCCCCATGGTCACCCCCATTGTGGCTCTAGTGCTGCCCAACTACATATACCCTCCCATGACCCCTGGGCCACCGCCACCACAGCCAATGTACCACGCAGAGACTGGTGGCTTCCCCACCCAAACGCAGCCTTTTTGTCAAGCTGCTTTTCCGAGCCAGGTCCCCTTCACAGCTTCGCCTTCCTTTGGTGTTCAGAACCAGTTCAACTCCCAGAACCACTTTGCTCCTCAGGCAGACTACTCAACCCCGTCGTTCTACTTCAGTCCATCCGCAGAAACCCAAAAGGCTCCAGTGGAGAGCCAGTCTCGCTCCTCTACGCCACGGTCTGGAGGAGGTGGAGGTCAGGCCTCCCCACCCCTGTTCCAGTCTCGCTGCAGCTCACCGCTCAACCTGCTGGAGCTGGAGCTGTCTGTGGACAGGCAGGACAGCACAGTGCTCTCTGCTGGAGGACAAGGGAATAATATGGCTGAATGGGAGAAAGGAGCAAGTGGCAACCAGACCAAAGAGAGGGAGCTGAAGCAGGTAAACAAGGAAACAACCCTCTTTTTGTTTGCTTTCTTCTATCCCTTTCCTCCCTACATCTCCCAATCTGATATTCTTCACCTGTAGCATTCTTAAATTGTCCGGATAAAATGTCAATGCCTCCCGCTGAGCTTTATCATTGTGGCTTGGCTGTTGCATGTTCCCCGAGACATTCATTCATATGTCTCTCAGCCTTTTGGGATTTAATGCCATCGTCACATTGATTCCTCCACATTATTCACAGTATTAAAGTGCAGCCGTTTTTTGCTATTGTACTGCTATGCCATGTGTAAAGTCAAGTCAGTCTAGACTCCTCAGATGAAATGTGGCCCAGGGTGTTAACACATGATGTTATTATCCCTTACACCCTTTAGCCATCTCTCAGTCTCCTTGGTCCACCTGGACCCTTGTATTGCGAGGGCACGCCCTGTGTCTGTGAGCGTTTGTCTTGGGATAAATGGGGCTCTAGGCTGAGGGCTTGCAGCAAAGAGGTAGGCAAATCATCAGAAAACCTCCACACTTCTCCAATCCCATTCATCCCCGATTCCATATGTCAATTATAACTGCTAGCCTCTCTTTTTTTCCTTTTCATGACTTATGATTAGCATTTTTAATCTTGCAATGTTCTTGTCTATCCAGTAAAAGATTTTGCCAAGAGTGACATTGATTTTAAGTAAAGCATAAGACGGAGAAACTTTAAAAAAGACATAATCTGACATGATTTATTGAGTTACTTAAAAATGTCTACCAAGTTAAACCAAAATCTTATTATAATACACAGTTGTACTGTATGTATCACTGTATGCACACAGACATGCACTCTTTGGTTTTGCATGCAAGAACCATTTAAAGGCTTAAAGCATATAGTTAACATTAGCAGTGGAAATGAATTTTAGCAACAAAACAAAGGAGAAATGTTAATGTTTTCTCTGCAATATATTATACTGAGTGTGAGCAGGAACAACTACATCTATACTATCTTCTGTTACACATGAATGCAACTCCTACATTTACGTGCACCTATTAAAATGATGTGCCCTTCGTTAGCTGCAGAAGGATCAGGGTGATGTTTCTATCTACGCTCAGCCTTGTTGTGTATCTATTGTAATCAGATGGCATTGTGTACCAGGTGATTGGTGAGATGGACAATTTTCCATATTCACTGACTGGAGACATTTACTCCCCGTGAGTCTAAAAATGCAGAGGCAAGATGCAACACAGCCAATGATACTGCACCAGCCTGTATTATACGATGCAGGAGATGGAGGAGGTACTACAGCCTGTTGGCCAGAGCTATGAAGTCAAGCTCCTCTTTAATGGTACTGTTTTAATGTTTTTGTTTTTGCAGGCAAGCTCACTTGGCGACGGGAACAACAGTGACGCCAACTCTTTGTCCAGCGACATGTTGGACATTATTCTCCATGAGGACTCCTGCTCAGGCACTGGCTCAGCCACCTCAGGGTCCATGGGCTCAGGGTCCAATGGCTGTGGAACTTCAGCCAGCAGGACGTCCAACAGCGGGACATCGAAGAGCAGGACGTCAGCCAGTGGAGCCTCAGCTAGTGGGGCCTCCGGCAAAAGTAGAACAGGTGAGGTTTCAACAGCTTAAGGATATGATGAGATGAGGTCAACTTCAAACATCCTCAAGGGTAAATGAGCAGGAAAAACTGAATACAAGTAGCAGTATGGAAAGTAGAAAAAACCAAAGTGAACCGAAACAACTTTGTTCTCATTTTATTACTCAATTCCTAGTGGTAAGGGTTGTCTCTCTGTTGACTTTCAGCAGATTTTTGTAGTCAAAGGTTTACCAATGTACAGCCCATATCACAAGATTTACAGATGGAAGCACATGTGTACAGAAATATACCCAGAGAAACTATATTTTCAGAATTCCGTACATAAGCTGTACTGCAGTGTGAACAACCAGCAATCACTGGCATATTGTTTTTGTCCTCTAATGTTACTGTCTTTTTGTACTAAAAATAGATCTTTGTTTCAAACGTATAATACTGTGCTCTTTGGATGTTCTTTCTCAGGAAGCAACAACAGTAGTAATTACTTTGGCAGCGTGGACTCGTCCCAGAACAGCCAGAAGGTCAACGGTCACTTGAACAGCAGCGAGGGAAGGGCGGTGGAGATGGAGCAGAGCGAACACTTCATCAAGTATGTGCTGCAGGACCCGCTGTGGCTGCTCACGGCCAACACGGATGACAAGGTCATGATGACCTATCAGCTGCCCTCGCGGTGAGTAGGAGGACAGGGGCGTAGCCAGTGAGGAGTAGGATAGTGGCCTTGTAGACTGTTTGATAGTTTATCAAACTTCTGTTTGTTATGCAAGGCTAAGGGTAAGCATGCATCCAGGCAAATTGTCCTCTATTCCTTATTAATATACAGGTTTCCTGTTTATAGACAATGGAGGATGTGTGTGCAGCCCGGAGGCAGAACACATCAAAAAGGTGTCATGATAGCTCATCTGTGCACATTTTCGACATTTAGAAATACCATGACTTGCTGGAGGACAATGGAAATCTATTTTAGAAGTAAACTGGTATGGGACAGTCTTTGTCACGTTCCCAAACTTTTCTATTGCATGCAACAAATTAATAAACAACAGATATCTTGTTAATTAGCTAACTCGACACAAGGAGGTCCAGTGAGAAATGGCAGCTTGAAGCAGGTATAATAAAAACAAATGCACTCAAACTCTACAGAGCCTGACATAACAAATAGTACAAAAAGCACTGATTTCAAACTGTTGAAAAACTGTGAAAAAGAACATAATCTAGCTTTTATTCCTCACAGGTTTCTGGCCAAATCATTCACAGTTATTCAAATACAGTGCTCTGGCCAGGAATGATTTAATTGCCACAGGACAAAAGACCTTTGACACCACTTGGTTGTTTGTTCTATACACTGTACATCCTCAAATTGTCAATGACAAATAGTGAAGGAGAATACTGTGCAGCCAGTGTATCCTACAAAATGGAGGATTTATCAGCATGAGCTGTCAGTGTTTGGAAACTCTACAAGTAGGGGTACATAGATTGGACAAATATGTAATTTCTGTGCTTGCATACCCAAGTACATTTACATTTAGTAGACGCTTTTATCCAAAGCGACTTACATATGAGAACATTCACAAACCGAAGGCGCAGCTTCGGGAGCATTTTGGGGTTCAGTATCTTGCTTAAGGATGCTTCGGCGCATGGCTGGGGGATCGAGCTGCCAACCTTCCGATTGGGAGGCCACCGTTCTGCCACCAAGCCACGGCCGCCCCCAAGTATTACCAATATATGCACTTACAGTATCCAACAGAAGCCAGTGTATGTACATTAGAGAGTGTGTGTGTTTATAAGCCTCAGATAACATGTCATTGTGTACTCTGTGCTGCAAGGGATGTTCCCTCAGAATATTGAGCCTTCTCCTTGCTGATTACTGCACAAGCGCTCATCCTCAAATATATCAATAAGGCCTTTTTACTCAAGAAGTCTTAACTTCTGTTTCATGAGACCAACACATACCCCTGCACGCTAGTGCTGTCCTGTGTGAACGGCCAAGGAACTGTTGTACAGCAGGAGAGACAATCAACTAGAATCAATGAACATGTCTCACGCTGGAACTGTTTGCAGTGACGGTTTTTGACCACTAGATGGCACCTTTAGATTAACACAGAGTCAGTAAGTAAGCGGTGCCTGACAGTCATGAGACAGAACAGATGACTGTAGATGGTTATCAGCACTGATGCACTGACAAACACTGAAAAAATTGCTTTTTTGTTTTCACTGTTTGTGATCTTCCATTGTTGAGATTATATCATCCAACCCACTTATTTGCATATTGCATAAACGTTGGTCAGATGTGAGTGTCAGGTCGAGTATTGAATGTGGCTGTGGTTTTGTGTGTTTGCTGCATCTGCAGTGACATCCAGAAGGTCCTCAGAGAGGACAGAGAGAAACTGAGGCTGCTGCAGAAGAGCCAGCCGTGCTTCTCAGAGGAGCAGAAGAAGGAGCTGATGGAGGTCCACCCCTGGATTAAGAAGGGAGGTCTGCCCAAGGCGATAGACATTAAGGTAGAATGACATGTTTTTAAAGTTCAGTTCATTTCATTTTGGTTAGGCTTTGAAATGGAATATGTTCAGCAGGAAACAATAATAATTTTTTATTTAAATGGGACTTGTGCTTGTGTTGGATACTAAAGATGTTCATTTAAGGGCACTTTGCTTTATTTACATTGCTGGAAGTCTAAGTTTAAGTCAAAATGTTTTTTTACTCTTGGTTTATCTACCTTTTTTTTTTTTTTAAAGAGGCTTTATGGTTGACATTTTCCTTTACAACAGTTATTAGTAAGTTTTTATTATTGTTATTATATAAGTCATTTGAAGATGTGTTTTTTTTAAGGAAAAGTATTTTTCCTAAATATACGACTGTTGTTTACATGATGGTCAGAGTTCATCTGATATCTCTTTGGATTATATTTTTTGGTCTTTCTTGAAAAATACATCAAAACTCAAAGTTGTTGTCTTTCTTATTGTTTCTCAGACACACACATCTCTCTACTGCACCTCTCACCTTCTCATTTTCATGTCTCATTTAAATCTTTCTTTGCTCTCCAGATGTGCTCCTGCTGTGACAGCGCCTCAGAGGCAGCAGCAGCAGCAGCGGCGGCGGCGGCTGAGGATCAGCCAGAACTGGAAATCGGTGATACTGAGACGGGGGAGGTCAGCTGCCAGCGAGGGCCCAGAGACGAACCCTCATACACTGTTATCATTTCCTGCCATGGCCCTTCTCCTGGCTCCACAACCAGCTAGACAATAAACTCCTCGAGACTTTCAGAGTGATATTCATTGACTGTGAGCCTCTTGTTCTGCGTGACTGTGAAGAGGGACCTTCTTTACATGAAGCATCATACAGGCCCACACAAAATTCTTCATTATTGTCTCCGTCTTGCTGTTTTTTGTTGTTGTAGCTGTTTAGAAGTCAGGGGAAAACTGGCTCAAACAGTAAAGATATTTGTAGAATGTGAATATACATATAGTGCTCATCAAATTACATATTTCAATAAGCTGCATGAGGGGGATTTTTTGTTGCTATCGGGAAGTGCTGGGCTCTTTGACTACGTATTCGTTCATTTGTTTCTGTGTAGCACTTAACAATACCCAGCATCGAGAGGAAGTGTTTTATGCCCTGATTAGGAGATGCAGAGCCCAATAAGTGAAATATAATATGTGCTCATACACCAGGCAGCGCAGTGGAGGTCAAACAAAGATTAACCAACTGGAGGCTGCTTGATTCACATGCCAGGAAGTGGCTCAGTGGTGTTGATTGTTGCGGTTTCGTAATGAATTCAGTATTTTGTAATGTGAATTTCTTCTGTTTCAACAACTGAGAACAACAGCATGTGGTAAGAACAGGTGGAGTTAAGTCAACTCAGTTTCAGTCACTCCTGTCATGCCTACCCATCAAGCTCCAAGTGAGCGCACAAGTGCACTTTGTGGGCTGTTGTAGAGGAGTTTTGTTTTTCTTCCATGTGATCGTCTTGCCCAAATGAATTTCTGGTGTTTCATATAGTCACTGGGTGGAAATTACAAAACACAAACTTGCTCCCATATATATGTGTATATATATATATATACTTCTCAAAAAAATAAAGGGAACACTTAAACAACAAAATGTAACTCCAAGTGTTGCCTTTATTTATATATATATATATATATATATATATATATATATATAGCAGATAGCAGGCATGGACTTTTCACCACCTCCATCCATACTCCGATATCTTTACTAAACTTAAAAAGACAATCAGGTGCAACACATACTGTCAAAATTTAGATTTTCTTTCTCTCTGGGTCACATGTTACCAAATGCAGCTTTGGGTTTTCATTCGTTATTTGTTTTTCCATTCATCAGTTTCTTACAAAATGTGGTTTCAGTAGCAGCTGTGAAATTTTCACTGGCTTTGATTTCACAGATGCCTCTAACTTAAAGAAAGTGTATTTATCGCATTTCAGTGCCTGTGTGAATGTTTGTCTTTGTCTCATAAAATATATTTTTTTACATACCATAATTGTTTGTGTAAAAAGAGATTTGTGTTTTTAAGGTATGACGGAAAATCCAGCTCAAGCAGGACCAAGATGATTAATATTTACTGTAAATACTATTTTAAAAATGTGAGTTCTGCAATCAACATACGGACAATTCCCACCATGGACTGAAAAATAGAGTATTATGTTGTTTATGGTGGGTGATGAATATATAGTCAGGTGAATATTGATGTTTTCCCCAGTTTAAACGTGTGCCACATGACACTTGAAATGGTCTGATGGTTGGGCCCTCATAAATATGTAAAAGAGCATCCAGTGGAAGTGACTGAAGCTGATTACTGTTCAGAACAAACATGTGGTCGCTTCAGAAGTCAAAGTTTAGGGTTATTGCACGGGTATAAAGCAGCTCAGACAGATGTCAAGTGGCTGGCTGGAGAGCTTTCCTTCCCTTTGAAGCTTATAGACGAAACCGTGCTCTTCTTGGCAACTTGAACATGTCCTGAATTTGTCATTTGTCTTTCTGTTATTTGAGCAAACACAGACAACAATGCACCTTTTAACTTCTTCTTTTTTTGTTATTATTTGTAATAGAAGATATTCTGTTATTTCTCTAAATAAAATGTTGCTATTACTACTTTACAGTTTTGTGTGTGTGTGTGTGTGTGTCTGCGCACGCGCGCGTTTGTGTGTGTACGTGTGAAACTGTTTCTTCTTTGCATAAACCAGGCCCTATTTGACATTTGACCTTTCAACTCTTGTTTGCACAGCGACAAGTAGCCCATATTCTGTTAAATGGTTAAATACTCAACTCATTTCAGATTGCAGCTGTTAATGGGCCGATAATCAATTAATGAATAGAAACGACTCCAGCAGATCGAGACTTGACAGATGGTGAGGAGGGAGCAATTGATTTAGGCATGAACTGAATAAAAGTGTAATAGGTAATGAAAAGAAACGCTCACAAATGAAAGTATTCAGTAATTAGTCGTCATTGTTTTACTCTTATGTGAGGACAGGGGAGAAAACTGGAGTGAAATGTTAGTGTTTGCGGATGACCACCAGGGTAGATAAGACTAAATTGGGCCGTAATAACAGCTACTACTACTCTAATAAATATGAGCCTAATGTTTGAAAAAAAAAAAACGTAAGCAATTTGTTCTGATCCATCCTGAAGTCATGACATTCACCTTCCCAATGCAAATGGGTGTCCGGCCCACGACTCAAACAATAGCTGTGCGTGGTGTCTTCTCTGCAGACAGTCCGCGGATCAGCACGTCTGATCAAAGCGACCCCCCCCCCCCCGTCCCCCCACTGTTCACACCTTCATACTTGATCCAAGATGAGGACGAGGTGCGAAAATTAACATACTGCCCTCCTGCAGCGGTCATTTGCAGCTCTGGGGTCCCGCAAATCCGGTCTAGTCACCACAGACTCACAGATCCGAGCGGAGTGTATCACGTTCTTCATCCTGGAATAACCTCTTCTTTCTTTCTTTCTTTCTTTCTTTCTTTCTTTCTTTCTTTCAAACCTTCTGGGAGTTAAACAGTTAAAGGGATAATATTTATAATTTAGTCAGCTCTGTGGAATCTGCAGTGGTGTAAAAAGTACTCAGATAGAGTACTACTAACACAATGTAAAAATACTCACTATGCAGAATTTCCCCATTCAAACGTTTATTTTATCATATATTATATTATTGGAGTATCATTATTATTGATGCATTAACATCTAAGAAGCCTTTTGTACATAAAAAAGTCTCAATATTTAAAATAACTATTAACTGCAGCAGTCAGATAAATAGAGGAGTAAAATGTATAATATTTGGCTCTGGAATGTAGTGAAGTGGAAGTATAAAGTAGCATAAAATAGAAATACTCATATAAAGTACGAATATGCTAATTGTAACTACTCTATATATGCTACTGTTGCAGTTTAATGTATAATAATTAATCATTTTATTTGAACAATCTTAATCCACAAAGTAACTGATAATGTCTGCTACAACAATTATTTCCCCCTGAAATGCAGTGGGGTGGCATAAAATACACACGTAAAGTAGCTGTTTTAGAATTATACTTAATTAAAGCACTTAGTATTAGTTACTTTCCAACACTGGAGATATGTAATGCTAAATAGCATAAATGCTCCACTATAATCCCAGGCTCTGTGTATTAATCTTTTCCTTGTCATTTCACCAAAGATCCCTCTCAGCATGGGTGTTTTTAAGACTGTGGACAGTGTAAAAAGTGACACTTGCAGTGGACATCACAGGAACACCAGAGGAGGGGCATCTGATGGATTAAGGCGGGGTCCAGGATTGTCTTTTCTTATTCATTTGTGGCTGTAGCAGCTGATGGTCCCGATCAGTGTAAGAGGCTCTCACCAGGGCCAGAGGTCATGCAGACACAAGCTCTCAAAGTGTCTCTCTGAATTATTAGGATGGGATTCTTGACCCCTTTCTTCTGCTAGTATAGGATGGTATGTACAGATGGTAAAAAACACAGATGTTTATTGCCCTGCATAAAGCCCCATACAGTACAATATAATAACTGATATAACCTTCTCTTAATATAAACTGATCGGTTCATAGAAGAATACTTGTGGTGGCTTTGTTAGTTAGAGCCCAGGTTCATGACTGAGCAAGTTATTCAGTGTTATTTTAAAACTGAAACATCAAAAAAAGCTGAAGTCAAGTAGAGTTATAAAACCCATTTGTCGAGTCCTCAGATAGGCCTATATAAGGAGTAAGTGGATTACTCATTTCACACCTCACAAATGCCTACGATGTGCTAAGGGATTTTGGAGAGAGAGAGAGAGTGCACACAAATGGCCCACAATGCAGAGTAATAACTAATATCTAGAAAACAGCCGTAGGTGGGTGGATGGTGGGATCCTTGTGTGTGAAATGTGGCTTTTTTGAATAAGAAGCTGCACAAATAGAAACAAGTAGTTTGTCAAAAAGATATTTAATGAAACTTATCAGGTGAGGTAGCCTACTAACAGTCATTTGACACTTATAAATACAAAGTTCCAAGAAATCCTACGTAAAAAATAATTTACACACGACTAACAATGCGTTTCTAGTTGGAAAGCTATCTTCCATACAACCCAGTCATATTCAACAAGTAAATATTTACATATGCATTTACCCCTTCACTGAAGGCAGGCCCATACAAGGCCAATACACTTCCAAACGAACACCCTCCAGGTCTGTGACCTCTGCAAAACAGATTGAATTACATACTTTACTTATTAAATACATTTTGTTTAATTGTAGTTCCCCAATAAGTACACAAAGAGCTTCTCAGATGCCTTTTAACTAATTTTAAAGTAGTCATCGCAACAGTGTTTTTGTCATGTACTGAGGCCTACCCCACAAAACATCCTAACACAAAGCATTAAATCATCTAACGTTAATTTACTGTAGTTTAAAACATGCTGTTCCTTTTTAAAAGTGATCTACCATGGTCTCCACATTGACTTGGAGTAAGTTAATGAGGGCAAGATCAACACCTGCTGGCTGTCAGCCTCCTCTGAAGAAGAAACATGACTTTGCTCTGAGTCTGTCTCTTCCAGGTCAGAGCAGAGGTCATCGGCGGAGGTGGTGGAGGGAGCTGGGGACACCAGGACCGTGTACATGCTCTCAGACAGGGACACAGTGCTGTTACTGGCGGGGCAATCTGACATCGTGTCCGGCAACATCACCCGGAGGCGGTCTTCGTCGTTCAGGGGCATGCTCTCCAGGAGGTGGTTCAACAGCTCCGCAGCTACTGCTGGGTCAATTCCCGGACAGCTGGACACAAAAGTGTGCACGTCATGCATACACTGGATGTAGCCTGCAGCAAACCGCTCACAGGCCTCCCGGTTCACAGCGTCCATTTCTACGGAAAGATACATTAAAACAACCAGTAGCTCTATAAATGATCAGTTAAACGTCTGGCTCTCCGTTCTGATTGGCTGAGCCGCGCTCGAAGATGCAAACGCGCACCTGTGGCCGCAGTACAGTTGATTAAAATATTAATGCGCTAACCGTTCTAAATTAATGTGTAGCTTAGTCTTAAAGAACTATATTGTTAGCAATAGAACAGCAATGTACGTAATATGCTAGTTTAGGTCAGCATTGTGGGTGGAAAGAAAAATATTTAATGAACTGTAAACTTAATGGCGTACTCTCAAGTAAACGTAAATATATACAATTTACCTTGAGTCCGGTTTTGCAGGATGCTCTCCACGCGTTTCACGGTCATCTCCAGCACTTCGGCATTCTCCATCTTTGATTGTAACTGCAGCGGTTGACGAAAGAACGCGTAACGTTAAGCAACAAGCGCTGGCAACACAGGCTGGCTAAAACCAGACATACATTTAGTTAATTGAAACAGGGGCCTAAAAATATAACACATAGTATCTTACGTCTGCATCCGCAGTGAGAACTCTGAGTTCTTGTAAACTTTCATTGATGCGAGCCCTTCTTTTCCTCTCGACCAGGGGTTTCCTCATCTGCCAAAACAGTAAGGACAATGGAGTTACTTTGTCAGTTGTAAGACAAAACAGAAACATTGAGTGCTCACATAGGCCCTTACCTTTCTGTCAGATTTGATCCCACTGCAGCTATCACCTCTGTCCATTCCGTTTGTGTTGTTACGGATGGGGGCCATGTTGAAGTTTAACCCAGGCGCTGCCAGAAGCCCACTGGAGTGGAGGTTGGCGTGTAATCCAAAGAGCCGTTACAGTTTGTCAATGGGTGCGACAGATGGCCGGGGCAATCCCAGCGGCCAACAAAGCTTGCAGAGACACTCCTTAATGCTGCTCCGAGGGGGTATGTACTAGGTATATATGACGGTTCATTTACATGTGAATGGGTGAACTGGCTACGAGAGCAAGACGCATCGAGGGCGCGCAACACTCGTGCCCGCCAATAATAAGTGGTCAGGGTCTAAAGCTACATACTGATTAAAAACATCAACTGCTGAGATACAGTCTAATTAAACATTTATCTTGCATGACAATGAACACTCTAGACTGCTCTGCAAGCAATCCCTTACATGTAGGTTAATCCAGTATCAAGCTCGTCTTGCAAAAGAACCATAACACTGAAACATTTACACTTAATGTTAACTTTCTTAAGCACTCTCTTTTAATATGTGTCACCACTATAGGCCATATAATCTGCCAGTTCTCACATAGCACCATTAGTCAGATGGGCCTATTTCATGCTTGATTGTGAGCCATCAGTCCACTTAGGAGGAATGGGTTAGTGCTCCACTCCCTCTGTGAAAAAAAACCTAACGTGAATTGGATGAAATGAGCCATTTGTCAAGTAGGCTACATTACTCTCTGTGTAAAGAGTGTGAAGAGCCTGTAGCCTGATGAACAAGCAGCCCTATAACAGCCCTGCCTCTATTGGACTGACAAGTAGAAAAAGAGATCTAAATAGATCACAAGGTTTTGTGACATGTTTCCATAGCATGTTCTGGTATAATTTGTTAATAGAGCTTTTCAGAAAAAGT
Organism: Coreoperca whiteheadi; assembly: GCA_011952105.1. NCBI lineage: Eukaryota > Metazoa > Chordata > Actinopteri > Centrarchiformes > Sinipercidae > Coreoperca > Coreoperca whiteheadi. The sequence goes on from CM022487.1 coordinate 14,600,025, forward strand.
TATCATCAACTCAAATTTCCTATATTATTCAAATGTAACACTGTGTTTCTTATGTCTGTAGCGAGTCATATGGACACACTGTCACGATTATTCACATATGGGGGACAATAGCCATGTGTCTGTGCAAATTTGCATGTGATATGTAATTTGCATTTCAAGGGGAGATAGTACATGGAGTTTGGTTTGCAGTGATCCACTATTTCAAAGTTTCATTCATGAAATTAGACTTTAGATTAGATTTTGTAAAATAATTCAAAAATATTACAGCACTAATGCCACACTTTGTAACCAAATGCAGTGACTTAATTTAGAAATGTAAGATTTGCTTTAAGGTCCACTACAGGTACTAAAGGCTCAATTTATATTGCATTACATTAAACTATACATTAAATACTCAAGCCAAGGCACACATAATTCACAGTACACACTGTACTGAACTACAGATGCATTACACATCTTGATGAACCCAAACATACGTGCAAACAGTTATTATTAGTAGTAGTACTCATATAATTATCATTCTTATTATTTTAAGTAGTAGTACCTAGTGATAACTTTATTGCAACCTAGTAGCTGGCTGAGAGTTTCTACGTTTCCGGATGATAGTGTGGAGAACGTGATTGAGAACAGGAGATGCAGCTTTAAATAAAATACGGAAAGCACTACCATATCAGGCACTTGCCTTCAGAATAAGGCCACGACGTAGTCCAATATCAACCAACAGGAGATATGTTTTGGATTTGTCATCTTAAACAGCTTGAACATTGAAGTATATTTATCTGTTTACCAAAGAGCCGACAAACCGTGTATTATGTGTTCAATTTAAATGTTTTAGCCGTACTCGGACTCTTATTTTGACAGTGGAGAGGCGGCTTTTCCTTCAGACCCACACAACGCATGTTCGTCAGAGGAGACGCTCTTCTGATGTCACTGAGCCCCGGGGGCGAGAGTGCTCCGACGCTATATAATCTTCCCGGCTCGGTGGATGAAACCAGCGCACTGAAATCAGATACGAGATAAAGCAAATATACACTGAACAATCAAACATGGTGAAGATCACTTTCCAGACAGTTTCGGCGCAGAAGCCTGAAGAAGAGAAGATCATTATACCTCAGGCTCACGTGAGTTTGCACACTTTGTGTTTCTTTGTGTCGTGTTGTGGCATTTGTCCTGTGTTCAGTGTGGCAACGAGTGGCCTACACTCCTTATGCATATGGTATAACTAAGTCGATTAAAGTTAATCCATTTATTCTTAGTAGTAATGTTCGATTTGTCCGTCCATGCATCATCATGCCACCGGATGGGATTTACTGGTAATCCATGATCTATTTAACTATGCAAACTACCAAGTATTTATAAACAAAAGGCAGTAGCCTATATGCTTATAATAAAATATTGCATCTATGTTTGCATCTATTACCATAATGCAACTGAATGGTTGAAAATCCCACCACGTACTGCAGTTTATTATAGTACTTTTGCTGCTGCAGTTACTGTAGGACATCTTATTATGCAATAATGTTATAATAACAAGGGCATAGACCTAACATTGCAGGCCACCCCAGCCTGGGGGGTGTTGACATTACGTCACCTTGTTTGGCCACCGCGAGAACACACTGCAGATGGGTGTCCTGTGTGTGTGCCTTTGGCAGAAAATGACACCAATAGTGGTTCGTGAAGTACGCATATATAAAATAAAAACCTCCCCCTTTTAATCGGTAGGGGCGGCAGACGTGCAAACAGCCTCAGTTTTCTTCCATTTTTGTCGAAATGAGAAAATAACGGAGCTGTCAGACGCGGTCACTGCACCAGTCAGACTTCACGAGGTGTTATGCCACGTGAGTCCTGCAGGCAGCGTGAGAGTGGTAATCCAGGATTACTGTGTGTTGTATGTAAACAGTGGGCATGGTCTGAAGGCATCTGATCTTCTTATTATCTCTCAGTCAGGAGTTAAAATGAGCACAAATATGGACGAATACTCCAGTTTTAATCTAGTTTTAGCTATTTCTGTATCCTCTGAATAGGCTCTAGAGTAGATTTGAGTTCCAGGGGGTTCAGAAAGGAACTGAACATCTCATTGTGTTACAATGGCAACTAATTCCCTGAAACTACACTGTGACGTCGCAGCTCTCAGGTCCCTAGTTTTTAGGCTCCACTTCTCAAAGATAGGGCTCAACTGGTGTTACAACATTTTGAACAGAATGAAACTGTGCATTCAATTTGATAGATAGAGTAGTTTATTGTGCACATGACGGCATCATGGTTGTTTAAACAAGTCTTAGATTAGCCTGTTATCGCTGAGATTGTAGAATGGCTTAAATTAAATGTTTAGGCAGTAAGGCATCTCACAATAAGTCCAGTTTCTCTTAGTCTCCTTTCTGGACTACCTTCCAGGAGTTAAACATAATTAGATATCTGGCACACAATAGAAGTACGCCTGTCTAAGCCTCATGTTTATTTTCTCCAACACACTGTACACAATGAATACCACTTGATGACGCATCCATCACGTCTGCAAACACATTTCTTCACCTGTTTGTTACGTCAACCGAAGAATAAGACATGATCTCAAAGGCTGTGTGGATTCAGATTGGCTGCGACAGTAGGCTAGGCGTCAGAGCCAATGTGTGTAGATCTATTAATATGTACGCCTCTGCTGCGGGACTCCTGCTCCACGCAATTGTTCTCATTTTGACTCCCACTGAGGGCGCTAGCTAACTGCAAATATGGAGCGTGGAAGTAGGCCTCTAAGAATAGACACAGACGGCCACGTGCCAGCATCTTCGTCAGAGCCTGGCACAGTCTGTTCTCCCTACTTCCGCTCTCCATAGCAACAGTAGTAGGGAGAGGCAGCAGATTGACTGAGAGACTGTGGGTGTGCATCTGGCATGCCTCATTCCAGTCCATCCTACGTCTACCAGATCTCCTCGCCTGACTAACGACTTGGCAACCACCTCTTGTCAGAATTAACTCGATTTGGACTTTGTACCTTAAAGCATGGCAGTGTGAGAGGACATTATGCCCAGTGATATGCCATCATAAACTTGTGTGCTTTACTAGAATTGAAAATAAAACTTTGTATGTTTTACAAAATACCATGCCAAAAGATCCAGATCACACCACAATCTCTTGGCTATCTAGCTGACCTTTCCTTCCTTGTCGACCCTGACCTGTCCTCTAACCGAACTGCGTTTCTCTTTACAGGAGCAGCTGGTTCTTCCTGTCAGGCCAAAGAAGCCTTTTCCAACCGGCCTCTGCTGCCTCACCTTTGGCCTGGTGGTCTTCATGTCAGGACTGGTGCTGGCCTCTATCTACGTCTATCGCTACTACTTTATACCTCAGGTCGGTTCACTCTACCTCCCTTTTATAACATTATATCCTGAACCCAGTGGCACAGACTGTTAATGAACAAAAAAAAAAAAAAAAAAAAAAAAAAAAACACACAAAGATACAACCTAAAGTCACTTTCACATGCTAACTCAGCTCTGTTGCGTCCCATTAGCAGATCCCAGAAGACAGCTTGTTCCACTGCCGAGTTGTCTTTGAGGACTCTGTGTACGCTCCTCTGAGGGGCCGGCAAGAACTCGAGGAGAATGTCGGCATCTACCTTGACGACAACTATGAGCAGATCAGTGTACCTGTGCCACACTTTGGAGGCAGTGACCCCGCTGATATCATCCACGATTTTCAGAGGGTAGGCTAAGGCATCCATACGTTCACTGGTTTGCTCTCATTACATTCTCTTCTTGTTATGGCTGACGTTTTAACCTTTTTTTTATTGATTCCAGGGCCTCACAGCTTATCATGACATTGCTCTGGACAAATGCTACATCACTGAGCTGAACACAACTTTGGTGATGCCTCCACGGAACCTGTGGGAGCTGCTCGTCAACGTCAAGGTGAGGCGCTCACTACAGTCGCTGTTGATGTTACTAATCACCGGTGAAGCTGTTGTGAAAGCATTGTTAGAGTTGAATGGCAGTGTGAGAGAGTGAAGGACAGCATGTTCCCACCTTCCTGTCTGCAGTGTTCCTCCTACAGGCAGATCGACTGAGTGATTCATTTGTGTCTCTTTGTCACAGAGAGGGACGTACCTTCCTCAGACTTACATCATCCAGGAGGAGATGGTGGTGACGGGGAGGGTGAGGAACATGAGGCAGCTGGGCCCGTTCATTCACAGGCTCTGCTACGGCAAAGAAACCTACCGCCTCAGACGCCGCAACCAGCGCAGACGTGAGTGCACACATCCACTTCCTTTTCTGATCTACTCAGGCAATATGAGATGCTAAATGATGAAGGATGAGTGCTGGGTCATTTCCACTAATTTATAACCCTCTTTCACACCAACTCTTGTGAGCTGTTGAGTCATGTGACGTGTGCTGAGTCATTGTGATCTCTCTGAACTCGACAAGGAAAATAATCGGTTTTCAGTTTTGGTGTGTAGGAGCAAACAGAGAGCGAGTGACCCTGCAGAAAACAAATACAACCCGAACCAAATTGGGGCTTCCTAGTGGACTTTTCAGACAGTGTTTCTGCATTGTAAAATCCTCCTCTAACAGGCCTGCAGCCTGATCATCATATCAGTGTGTGTATGTGGGCACAGACTGGGAACTTCCTGCTATGTGAGTCACTCGTAGTGCAGTGGACACATCCACACACTATGGAGGAGGTAGTGATGCACATGAGTGATATCTCTGTTGTTGCTGCCTTATGATTGGAGCGAGAGCGTTAGAAATGATGCAACTAACTTCCCCTGAGTACATATATGGATGTCATTTGCAGCGATCACTGCTGATTCAAAATGCTCGTAGGCACCATAGCAGAAGTATAATGAACACTGACCACTTTCAGTACTGAACAGATTTTCTAAATGTGTCTTCTTTTCTCTCTTCCAGGTATTGAGCGGCGTGAGACAAAGAAGTGTCACAGCATTCGTCACTTCGAAAACACATTTGTGGTCGAGACCGTCATCTGCGACAGGGTCTAAATCTGAGGCGGAAATCACAGCCATCTGACACTGAAGCCAATTCCAAACCATACCTCTTGAATTCTTTAGGCTTTTAACTGCACTTTAAGAGCGAGTATTTGTTCCAACAGTTTTAGTTTCAGTTTGAATGTTTGTTAGTTTTTGTCTCGAGTTGGAAATGCTCTTTTATTTATACGTACAATGTTAATGTCTTTTTTATTCAGATAGTCTGTATATTTGGATGACATGTGTTTGGATATATCTGTAGCTTGTCATGTTGTGCGCAAGATCTTGATGTTAATGTGTGTCATTTTGTGACATTTTCATCAGACTTAATTTTATTTTATTTTAGACTTGTCCTTATTGTTATATAGTAACCCAGTGCACTGTGGGTTGTGGTAAGGATTCTTGGAAGCTGCTTGCACTGTGCACTCGTGTTAATATGCGTTTCTCCGTTGTTATTTTATTTTGTTTTGAATGTCAGAAAATGGCAAAACATACCTCATGTAGTTTAGACGTTTCTTTGTTGGTTTATATCATTAATGGATGGTGTATATAACTTTGATTGTTCCTAAGCAATATATACTGTAAATTGATTTTGAACATATTGTTACATGCATAGATTTTTATCGAAAATCGACTTGTTTTTTGTGAACGATCATTTCTTTATGGTTTGTCTTTTTATTTCCTTTGGTATCACACTTCCCTACTCCTTGGATATAATGGCTTTAGACTGTAATTAGTAGCATTGCTTTAGAGGGACAGAAGGAACAAAAGTCTGCAGTCAGCGATGCTATGCTTATTGTTAAGGATTTATAAAATATTTAGAAAGAATGCTTTTACTGTAGATGACATCAAAGGCTAAATCAACATGAGTTTTGTCTTGCTCTTCCTCCTCTACACTTGGATTTGCCTGTTGACTTTAGCTCTTGCCAGTTCCCAGTCCTTCGTATCTTGGCATTTTAATCTCTACAATGTTGATTTGTCCCAACTTAAAAAAATTTGGGGTGTCTTTCTAATGTGGAACCCGGTTTATCAAATCAGTCTCTGTTGAGAGAGACCCGCGGTATGTGGTCATGTTTCATCGTCTTGGATACCTTATTTCGCTGTACGGTCGATTTTTCCTGCAATATCTTGCTGCTTTAAGAATAAATGATCAAACTTTCGTTTTGTCTTTCGAATGTTCATCAGTTTCAGTAAAGCATAGACATTATCAATGTAACCAATATTATGGGTTAGAATAATTGGAGATTGTGCTAACAATGTTCCGACATGAAAACATTGTAAAAAGGTCTTTGTAAAGGGAAACAAAGACTATATTTTTCCTTTGTGAACTTCCTCCCAGCCAGTAAAGACATAATGTCATTGGGACAATCGCACAGCCCTGATCAGTTCCATTTCTGTGGGACAACCCATATTTTAAAGTGTTGCTTAACATCTGTGGATGACTGTTTCTACAGAACAATAAACTGCAGCTTCATCATGGTGAATGTAACACATGTCATGAGATGAATCTTTTGTGGTTAGCTGTATATCACTTTAAAATGGAACAGGGAAATTTTGGTTTCGAAATCAATGTGATGCAAATTTTTGTGAAACGTTGAATAAATTAATTATTTCTGTAATTTTCTTCAAAGGCCAAATTGGTCCATGTGTCATGCCATAACGTAAATGTGAGCTTTACATTTCGGAAAACAGCCATCAGCCATTGAAGTAAAACATATGGTATAAAAATACAAACACATTCTGTGGGTCAACAAACTCTACATTATCCTCCTGTAAAGGGCTTTTCTCTGATAAATATTCATTTAACATTTTACATCATTATGTTTTTGGCTGGGCTTTTATTATTTTACAGATCAGTTGCACAAAACAACAGAAAAAGACCAGATGAAGAAGCTCCATGGCTTCACAAAAAGAAATTTCACTTGAAAAAATGACGGAAACAGATATTAAAACAAGAAATAAGAAACAACAGAAACTAAATGGAATTAAGTACTAACAAATAACACTGAAACTCAACAATGAGAACGATAGTGCAAAATGAAAGTAACAAGACACAAGTAATGCAAGTAAACCTAAACACGATAGTTTGATGTCTTGTTTTTTGTTTCAGACGAGAGCGTTACACTGATTATTTCATACAATAAAAACAGCATTAATATACAGTAAATCCCCTAAACCTTATGAACACCTTCCACTGTGACCATAAGTGACTCTGTTAAACATGAGCAAAATAAGACAGAGAGCATGTACAACTTTCCATTTGGGTTTAGCTTTGACTGCATTCACATAAATCAAGAGTCCTCCTGTAAACAAACTAATATCAAAACAATCTCAACCACAGCCTTGTAGTACCGAGGTCAGGCTGACTGCCATGAAAAGTTGGCTATCAACTTTAATCATATTATTGCACATGTTTGAAGCTACGTTGTAAAAATAAAATAAAAAATTAAAATAAAAAGTACATATAAAATTATATTTACATATGTCATGACGCACTGTGGTGGGTCTAAGGAAGCTGATAAGTAAGAACACATTTAAACAAAAAGAGTCGGCCGACCTTGCCTCCTCATTCATTTTAGGACAATTATAAGAAATGTGTTACAGTCCCCTGACCATTATTTGAGTTTGCATTAATAAGGTCAAAGATAAATTTTAAATCTCTACAAACAGAAAATCTTTGCCACTCAGCCGCAGGCTTTATTTATACATTGATTTACAGGATGGAAACATAAATTTAATTCTAATAAATGTCTCTCTGCATCAAATTCTCAAAAATGTCAGAATACCCAGAATTTATTTGTTAAATATATTTCTGATGCTATATTTACAGTCACTTATTAATCAATGATATATATACTTACTCGTATTACAAGTAAGTCATATTTCTTAAAGAGGTCACAATGTACCGAAGAACCAAAATAAGAAAACGTCAGAAATTAAGATAGTAATGAAATGTTTTAATAAATATTTAATATTTATATCATTTATAGTTTATAAAAATCTGTTGTCATTAAGATAGTAATTCTTAATAATGAATAATGAATGATAATTAACTACATTGATGTGTTTCAAGATCACAACTGGTTTGTGTCTTTGTGAGATTTACAGATCCTGATTCATTCATAAATGAGATATGTTAATATGGAAATTAATATTTGAATGAATATGTAAGTTTAATTTGCTTCAGTTTTAATTATTTACTTGATTTATGTTGACTTTTCATGTAAATCTGCATTTTATATGAGAGATGCATTATAAATTATACCTATGATTATTATCATAATTAGAAGTTTCACAATTTACTAATTGTATTTATTGAGCCAAATCAGTCCAAAATGTATCGGCCCTGAGCTCAGATGGTTGGTCTTGTCTTTAATGACGGATTTGACTTCTTGAGCGCAAACGATAGAATATGAAGCTCTGCAATGAGCTGCTGGTGCCCAGTTCTATGGTTTTAAAATGAATCGTACACCACATCAGTTTGTCACTCATTGTCAGTGCGTATGACTGGATGACCTGACAGCGTGGAGCCATCTCACAAGCTCTTCCTTAAATCATTTTAGAAATAAGTCACGTTGTTTTTTCAACCTGTGTTTCTTTCTCTGTGAGGTTAGAGAGGTGCCTACTGGCTTCCTGTCACTGGACCAAATCATGTATCAGTGCTCGTCAGATCTTCACACTCTATGACAGGGGAGCGCAACTCAGCACTGTGGTTTAATTGAGATTACACTCTGACCTGCTTAATTTCCGTACATTACTCTTAGTGCATGCCACATTGCCTAAATCCGCTACTGGAAACAATACTGGCCCCTTTTCAGTTTCACTGCCTCGCTAAAACTCAAGAAGGCAGCGCTTGTATGCACTGCAGTCCCCTGAGGACAAATTATAAATTTAACTTCACTTATCTTTGTCCCGTGTTCAGACCTCTGAAGTGCTGAAGGTGGCTCTTCTTTGGCTGATCATTGACAGCCTGAAGGTATTTCTGGTGCTCCTCACCTCATGAGCGATGAAGTAGTAGCACAGGGCATCCAGACAGCAGGTGATGTTGGACAGGCACATGGCTATCTGAATGAACAGACTGATCCTGGTCTTGTTGCTGCAGTCCTGAATCACTCCTTGGTGCACCTGAAATGGAGCACAGAAAAACATCAGTCAGCACCATCCTGCCTACATGCATGAGAATCTTATAATAACACAGGAGATGTTCATGCATGTAGTTTTAGTTTTGATTGTTTTTATCTTTTTTGAAGATGATCTCTGTACATCTGCTGTACTTGTTACATGTTGTTATATTTATCAAACTCTGCATGTAACAATTTTGTTCCAAATGAGACCTCTTACATTTAAATAAAGATTATGCCAGCCATCCGAGTATCAGGGCTGTAACTGAGGTATACCAATGAGGACACCACAGAGGTTTTTATGTGTTGTTTTCAATTCTGATCAAAAACAGGTGCTAAAACAATCTTACAGGACAACATCAGTAATTAGTTTGACTTAATCTTTCAAATGTATGCCTCGGCTCCAGGATGTCAAATTGGCTGCTTTCTTTGCTTTCATGCACATATTTTTGCAACATTTACATTAAAAAAATAAGACCTTAAGAAATGTGTCTGAAAATGATAGTGTAACTGTAAGTCTACTGGTTTGTCATTTTTCTAAACAAACCAGGGCAAAAATGCTTCCTGGTTACATTCACATTTACATTTAATCATTTAGCAGGCACTTTTATCTAAAGCGAAGACAATTACAACAACACAAGGTAACAAAAAGCATAAGTGCATCAAAAAACTGGTCTGTTAAAGCCCAGCACAGTAGCTAACGATAGGAAGGTTGTTTTTTACAGCCCTACCCTGTATGCCTGTTGCTATAGAGGTTAAGTAGTTTGATTTAGTATAAAAGACAAGACAGGAAGTGCTACTACTGACAGTGATGTAACACAAAGAAGGTGCTCCTGATACACAGGTTGGTAAAAGCCAATCGATTTCCCCCCCAAAAAAACTCAAAACACACTGCTCCAGTAAAGCGATTTGGGAATTCATTTACATTTATAATTCCATGACAGCTGGGCAAGACCCCATTTGTTGATGAAGATTATGTGATGTGATCGAAAACTCCAGAACACTAAATGGACCTTGAGGTGAGATTGTTTAACCTCCATGACTCTTTTCACTTTAGAGTTCAGTTTACTTAAAATGAACTTGCAGTTGATCTCACCAGGAACTGCAGGAGGATACCCAGGTGGCTGGGGGTGAAAGGCACCAGGAAGGCACTCAGACTGCTGTAGATGATCTTCACACAGGCCCGGCTCTGGGGGCTGCGCTGGCCAGACTGCTGAAGCGCCCAGATGGTCTGGACCGAGCAGTAAACCACCACCAGCGCAGGCATCAGGTACCCAAACAGCTGCAGACAGATGATCACTTGAGGGCTCCAGCCATCCTCTGAAAAGCTGTGGAAGCAGTGGAAGTCCGTCTTACCGGCCTGCCTGAAGCGATAGATGGTTGGAGTGATCACTGCCAGCACCAGCACCCAGACCCCCATGCAGGTCACCAGAGCTGCTTTGGGTGAACGCAGTTGCTTGGCTTTGAACGGGTGACAGATAGCCAACCATCGGTCCACAGCTATGCACATGATGGTGTAGATGCTGCCATATATCCCAACAAAATACAGGCATTCCAAGACGGAACAGAGAGGCTGGAGGTTGGCAGGCCAGCGGTGAGTGGTGGCGTGCATTTTGAAGGGAAGGGGGAAGAGGAGGAGCAGGTCCATCAGAGCCAAGCTGGTCATGTAGATAGTTGACTCCATCCATTTTTGCAGAAAGACGCAGAACACTAACAGCGCAACAACATTAAGGATGAGACCAAAGGGGAATATGGGGATGTATATGACCAGCTCCAAATATGTCATCAGGTGGTCCACCTCTTCAAATGAACAGTTGCTTGTCATGGTGTCGCTGCCACTGCTGCAGGGGAAATAGTTTGATTTGATTTAATTTCATTAGCTCTGTCAGGATTTCAAAGTGAACCTGTCTTTCCTGTGTTTACTCTTTGTTCCCATACAGAACCATATGTGAGATATGCCACTGTACCAAGCCACTTGAAACCTCATTTGTCTGGGTTCACTAGCAGAGAACTTGTTTTTTGTATCTTCTTTCTGATGTAAAAGCCAAAAACACAGAGGGGACATATCGTATTAGTTTAAATCACATGCTACATATGTTCAATGTAAGTTTAAATTAGATAGATAGAAAGATACTTTATTGTCATTGTCACAAGTACAACGAAAGTGTTTCTCCAGTCAGTGCATCATTCATAGTCTATAAAAATATAATTTAGCTACACTTAAAAACACAAGAAAAGAATATAAGTAAATATAAAATTCAAGCGGCTGTGGCTTGGTAGCAGAACGGTTGCCTGCCAATCGGAAGGTCAGTGATTCAATCCCCCAGCCATGCGTCGAAGTATCCTTGAGCAAGATACTGAACCCCAAAATGCTCCCGAAGCTGCGCCTTCGGTTTGTTAATGTTGTGAATATGTAAGTCGCTTTGGATAAAAGCGTCTGCTAAATGACTAAATGTCAATGTATTAAAAATCAGCAGCTTCAGCATTCATATACACAAATGTCACACACACACAGTCAAAACATTGTCATTGATCGATTGCATAATACACATTATGTTTTAGCAGCATTAAGAGTAGTTATTGCAGTTGGATAAAAAACTGTGTTTGAATCTATTTGTCCTTGCCTTAATTAATCTGTACCTTCTGCCTGAAGGTACAACAGTTCAAACAGGGAATGGCCAGGGTGTGAAGCAAATTAGAAGTAATAAACCAGGAATAGGTTTGAAGTAAATTGATTAATTATTTTGACTTTTAATTTGATTTAGATTTGAAAGAAAATATGTTGATTGTGACTCTTGATCTATCAGTTTAGGCACCTGCAGCAACATAGCTGTGTTTTCACTGGCAGTTGGGCCTTTTCAGTCTTTAGTAAACACACAAATCCCTTAAGGATCTGAAAGTTTAATGATTTTAATACAAAGAATCAGGTATTTTGTGGAACCTGGAGTTACTCTGCAGTCATCTCTAGAGGAAAATGTCAGCTCGTGACAAAGAAAACCCAAGCTTTTACCACTCTGAGGAGTGGAAAATTGTTTTACAGAGAAAAACCAAAAACATATCTCTGAGGTCTGTGGCCATGCAGCTAGAAGAAAATTAAAAAAAACATCCACTAGAGCTCCCTGATGTTAAAAATTGCGACAATGTTGGCAGATATATATACAATATGATATGTTGTTGGCTCATTCAAGTGATCAAGTGATTAAAGCGATTTTGTAATTCCTTTACACTCATTCCTTACTTATATCTATTAATTTTATAGTATTTGCAGTGAAAGTCTGGCTGATAAATTAAACATTTAAACAAAAGTACTGCACACACGTTTGGTTCGTTGTTTAAAAACATTTAAATGCAACATGTGAAATCTAGTTGAGCTCTTACCTCACCAATGCCAGTCTCTCAGTGTGTCTGTCTGACTGTCTGCACAATGCCAGACACACTTCTGCTTTCTATACTTTTGTTGTTTCATTACCACTTCCTGAATCATGCCAGACATCATGCCATGTGCATCATAGCCGTTTAAAATCAAAGCAGCGGTTAACTCGTCCAACAGGTCTTACTCTTATCATCTTATATGCTTTTTTTTCAAGATACACGCGTGCATGATCACTGCAAACTGTTAGAACAGAAGATTTCATTTGTATTTGTAACACCTGAAGAAACCTTCAGTATGTAAGTGATACTCATGATGATAAATGCGTTGTTTGTGTTGTGCTGAGACGTTTCATCGCATAACAAAATACAATAACTACATCTGAAACAATTCATTGATTAATTCTAAAATGTGATGATTTGCTGCTTTCCTCTTTCCTTTTTATCGTTCTAAACTGAGTAGGCCTATCATTTTGTTTGAACCGCTGCTCGGAAAATACAAGACATTTAAAGACATCACCTTGGGCTGTGGGAAATCGCTATTTTTTGACATTATAGACTAAATGTTGACTTAATTGATTAATCAAAAAAATAATCAGCAAACTAATTGATTTTTTTTTTTTCAATTTTATTTATATAGCCCAATATCACAAATCACAATTAGCCTCAAAGGGCTTTCCTACACCCTCTGTCCTGACCCTCGAGTCAAATAAGGAAAAACTACCCCAACAAAAATCACCAAGAATAATTAGAGACTGAGACTGAGAGTCTACAGCCAGGCTAGCGGCTCTGGGAGACTGTGCTTGGACACAGTACTGCTTTGAGCTGAATGATAACATCAGCATGCTAACATGCTCACAATGACAGTGCTAACATGCTGATGTTTAGCAGGTATATGTTCACCATCTTAGTTGTTAACATGCTAACCATTGCTAATTAGCACTAAACACAAAGCTGTGACTGATAGGAATGTTAGTAGTTGAACAGTTTTATGGTATTGGCTGTTAGCCTGTTGGTGGCGCTAGAGGAAAAGTCAGGGGACCATCCTCTGGGAACGATGAATGCCTGTACAAAATGTTATCCATCCAATATCCATGTTATAATCCATCCAATAGTTGTTAAGAGGTTGTGGACAGTCGGACTGGGCCAAAAACCACGTCCCTCGTGTGGCTAAAGATTAGCTGAAAGACTATAAAGGCAAATATCAGATACGAACAAACATAAACTGGATAAAAGGAAATCAAATTAAAGAAACTGAAGTATTGACTAACACCACCATGGGTATTTCTGTAAGAGTGTGGTATTATATTTCTTCAGACTGGAATTTCCGTCTCTATAAAAGATAAGTTACATAGGTTGTGATTGTTCGCTGAATCATGTGAAAATAGATGTTTACAAAACTTAGTGTGGGGAGGTTGAGATGGTTATCAAATCAAATCAAATCTTAAAGGTACTTTTCGTCTCATCAGCAAAGAATAAATGTAGCAGTGATCACTAGTAAAGCATAATGACTCTGATACCTAGTTTCCACAATGGGACTGTCTGCATGTCTATGGAAGTCAGGCTTCTTATCTCAAAGAAAAACACTAAAAGGCGTTCAAAGCGTTTTTTTAAGTCTCTGCGAAACTGCAGAGGCAGATTTACACTGATAATGTTTGAGGTTTTCCTGGTTTCAGGTGCTGAAATAACTGTATTTAAAGTGTGAGAAAGTTGGTGCCCCTTATATAAATAGAAGAATATAATGTATATAAAAACCAAGACTTAATGGCGACATTTGTGGAGGACACTTTGAACCGTCAGTCAGTCAGAGGAGAAATGTTTTTGAAGTGCAATGGTTTAGGGCACTTTACTGTAAGATGACACTTTCATTTTATGGAAAACCATAGCCTTTTTTCTGTAAATGGAAATGAAGATTCCAGCCACACTGCCACCTACTGTTGTGACTGAAGTGAGGCCAGCGGTCTCTATAGATAAACTCAAAAACTCTTCTCACTTAAAATTACATTCTCCTTAAGGGCTTGGATGGGTTTCTTTTGTATAAACACCCATCTTTTAATAATTAACATATGCTGCTAGATTTTTTTACATTAATGTATTTATTTAAGTACATTTTAACAGAGCAGAGACAGCTATAGAATAAAAGGATTACGATTATATAGTAATAATGTGGATATGGTTTGTCACAACTATAGGCAAAGATTAAAAACTACAGAAAATGAAAAATAAATGTTGTGCAGGCACTTTATCATCCTTTGTGAAAACATGGCTTGTTTATTCTGTATCAGTCTGTTTTTATGACTGGTCATGTGTTAAAAAAACCCACATAGAGAAGTCAAAGACGTTTGGCATGTGATTTATTTATTCAACTTGAATCTCAAACAAAATGACTGGGCAGTGACATTACCATGGCAACACCCAGCAGAATGGCTGAGTGCTGAGGACTCTGAGGCATAGAGAAAAAGACAAAATAATTTTACTAAAATAACCCCCCATGCAAATAAAACAACAACAAAAAACTACAAACACTCACTTGAGTGCAAACACGCATTAGTCCACGCTCTAACTTTATATTTGCTCTGCAGGCAAAACAAACAACCCAAATACCCTGTTTACATTCATCGAAGAAGCCTTTTTAAAAATGTTTTCTTCTTATTTTGACTCCACAAATGTTTGTAAATGGTGCAAAACAAACTTCGAAACTTGTACACGGCTGACACCAAGGGAATATTTTAGAAAGGATTTGGGCAAGTTAAAATCATTGACTAATACAAACTTCATGTGTACGCACATACATCGCAAATATCTTTCTTATTGAAGGGGGAACAAAAGTAAGACACAGACTAAGAAAAGCACACACACACACACACACACACACACACACACACACACACACACACACACACACACACACACACACACACACTTCATGTACAAATAAAAGCAAACACATGTAGGATACTTCACATCAAACTCTCAAGACAAACAGCCCACAAACAGTAAAAAGCCTTTAAGCCATGCATGTAAGACCTTAAAAAAAAGGAAGAAAAATGGACATGGACATGCTATGATTTCCACTGGAAGAGCCAGCCAGTTTCTAACATTATACCTTTGGTAACAAGTGGACATGTTGAGCAACAACTAAGAGTGTTTTTACAGGAGTAAATCTGTAAATAGTCAGTCAAGGGACCTGCCACAATTTTTTAGCATCTACAGTAAAGCAAAAGACACAACTCATCTATGAAAGAAAGCCAAGGAGCAAGTTAAGACTTGAGAGATTGAGATGAGAGGCAAAAGAGAAATGTTGACACACAGCAT
Organism: Coreoperca whiteheadi; assembly: GCA_011952105.1. Lineage (NCBI taxonomy): Eukaryota > Metazoa > Chordata > Actinopteri > Centrarchiformes > Sinipercidae > Coreoperca > Coreoperca whiteheadi. The sequence continues at coordinate 14,615,802 of CM022487.1, forward strand.
GGCGTACAAACGAACACACGTACACACACACACACACATGCATACACACACACAAGATGGGATGTATTCACTCTAGGAGGCGGTGAACTTCCTGAGTGTGATGACAATGAGGGCGAGGAGGACAGACGCTCCCAGGAAGACCGCTATAACAATGGCTGTGATGGCCCCTGGCCCCAGTACCCCTGCACGCGCACACACACACACACATAAAGAGATGCAGTTTTAGTCACTTGAATACGTAAGATTGACACAAATGTGGTGGCTCTGATACACTAGATCAAGCGTCATCTTTACCTTCCTCCTCGTCCATGGGCTGGGAGTGAGTGGTGTCCTCGTAGTCGAAGGTGAAGGGCTGCTCCGTCATGTCCCGGAAAGGGTCTTTGGTGGTGACGTCATTTGGTGGCTCTCCAGACATGGTGTCCTGGTTATCCCTGGTTGTTAAGGCAGGGTCTGCAACTGTCTCTGCAGACCAAGAAAAAAAGTCAGTTAATCCCCGTACTGACAAAGACTGCCTGCTGTGCTGTTTTGACTTACTGCGTGATTTCACTGACGAGGCGCACGGCTTTGCTAATGGCTCTGTTTGACTTTTCTTTGGATGTTGAGGCCTTGGGGATGCAGAGCTGCATACATGGCCCTGTCTGTTATGGTTCCAACAGCCTCTCTCTGTCCCACTACGGCTCGGGCCTGGGCATAAGGATGTCTTTGTAGAGGATGAACATTTTGTCCATTTGAGCTACAGGTAGCCCCTCGACATGTTTCTCCCTTGCCCAAGGGTTGCACCAAGCTTGTACTGTATATTGTCTCACAAACTAATTGAGCCAAGGTTTGGTTAATTATTTCAGTGGAGCATTAGATCTTTTGAACAGCTTGTAGGAGAGGCAGTGATTTGCTAACAACTCTCTGCGCTCTTGTCCTCTGCCAATCAATTGTCTGTTCTCTTTCCATCCCAAATTGTCCTCTGACATTTCTCCCATCTGAGCATGAAGTTATCCGGAGACTTTTCACACCTTCACAGTAGCCTAGTAGTAGAGAAACTTTCTAGGCCACATTTCTGTTTCCTAAGACAACGTTTAGAGCCTTGCCTCCGGAAATACTCACTTTGAAGATAAGCCACCAAAGCGACTCTTCGACTGTGGCTGCGGCCAACTGCACGGCTGTCCATCCTTTCTTTAATCCAGAGGAAAAGAGGGTAAATGTGATCTTCATCTCCCCTAAAAAAACTAACTCTTCACACACAAGCCCACCCACTTATCTTATCCTCAACTGTACGCATTCCAACAAAACCGTAATCCAAACATATTTACACTGTTACTAATGTAACATATTTACTCTGTAGTCTCTGCTGGCCTCAGTAAACTCCTCCACCCTGTTTTCCATCTCTGCTGTCTTTTCTATGTCATTATTAAAGAAGCCTCATATTATTCCCTGTGACAGAGATGAATACATGACATGATTACAAAGAAACTAGTGCATATGATATTAATTTCAAGTGTTTCACGTCTGCATGTAGCTGCGGTATCTTAAGAAATTCTGATATGCACTTCTGATGTGAGTATTTTGATGCTGCCGTGTTGACTCTGAGTCGTGTGCAGCTTCCTGTCCTGTAGCTGGCTGGAGGTTTGGAGGCCCGGGCCTCTGGCCAGCTCAGCCATCAATGAGGCCTTCAGCCGAAGGCACAAAAGGTAGCTTGTGCGGTCACGGAGGGCGGCCGGGCTGCAACCAGTAACAACCGGCCAGGCCCAAACCAGGCACTGGCTGGGCACTGGATGTCAAACAAACTTGTTTATTAAATAGTCCCTGTGTGTAAAAGGCTGTGCCTTCTGGACAGCTTGATTTAATAAGAAGGCAAAAAATAATAACATGATGTTTTCCGTTGGTGTTTGTTTCCATGAGTAGGGGTTCACTTGAGCTTGAAATTACTGTTTAATGGAATTAACATAACTGAAGCCTCTAGAAGAAAACATGATTATTCTCATCTGACAGCTACCTAGGCAGTGGTCCCCAACTTCTGTTGTCTGGTGTACCCCCACAGCCCTATCAAATGAGCAGGTACTCCTGCATTGTCATGTTCCAACTTAACTGTTTACTTATGACTTTTATCAGTTTATCAGAACTATTTGTTCTTTACTTTTAGCTTACTGTTTATTCATTATTAAGCTGAATATTTTCAACTGTTTATTCATCACTTTTGGCTATGTCAACTCTTTATTGATTACTTTTAGCCAACTATTTCAACTGTTGACCCATTACCTTTAGCTGATTATTTTGACTGTTCATCCAACTGTCAACATTACAATTCTTGATTTATAACTTATATTAGCTATGTATTACTGTGTTTCCATGACTTAGCTAACTAATTCAACTTATCTTCTTATTTGCTAACGAGTTAGCAAACACATGATATTAATGTGCTGAAACGGTCTCAGAAATGTCAGCTTTTTAATTGTATCACATCAAATTTGTAATCCTTTTTGGCTGTTAAATTTCCTCTGTAACACATGTGGATATACATTTAAATTAAATCACAATTAAGTTTTTTTAGTTAAGTTAGTTGAGGTTAGTTTAGCTTTCCATCACCTGGTACCCCCTAGGGTACAAGTACCCATGGTTGGAAATCAGCTCAGAAGTCGCATGTTTTAAAGACATGAATCCACATGTCAATCAAGAACTTTCCTTCTCTATGCACAAGTCCAGACTCATAAAAGCCTGGCAGACTGTAGGGAAGGCTGATTTCAGACACTAAAAACACAGAAGGCCATTTGTTGATACCTCAGGCCTCTTCGGTCAGGATTTCACACCAGCAAGAGAGATGACAAAGCACGTAGACGGGTGTGTGTGAAATGCAACCTGGCCACGCATCGAAACCGTGAGCGACGCAGCCCAAACATGACATCGGTGGTGTCGTGTGTCCTTGCTTCAACCTCTTTAACTTTCACAGGTGGTGACCGCATTTGTAAAACAAATGACCAATGTGTTATGGATTTTATCCTAAAATTAGGAGGTTAGGAATGGGGTTATTTTACTAGAATTGGTCTCCATGTCCAGTTACAAAACTAGTGATGAACCCTTCTCTGTATTGTGGCACGAGGCTCTGAGTATTGCACACTTTATCAGGTCAGCCATTTTGAGAAAGATCATGGAGAGAGTGTGTTAGTAATTGTCACACGGTCTTGCTTAAGCTTCTTATTTGACACGTCTGGGTGTGTTTCTCATGCTGAGTCAACTGTGGGGGCTGCATGTCACCCTGGCTCAGTCACTGGGTTGGTGTTGTGGTCAAAGCCGGGTGGCACTACTTGAAAACAACCCTGTACGTGACGACCACATCACGCACAACAGCAAGCTAAGAGGCGGCTGTAGAGTGGAGACGCGCTGCACAGCCAAGCGCAACACAGTTGTCCTTAATAACATGTCTCTTGGTGGTGTTTAAACTCTATAAATGTGAAGTGAATTTTCTTGAGTGTTGCAAGGCATTAAAAATGTGTTCATCTTAAAATTATACAGTCCAGAGTAAGAAGAGATATTTTTCTAAAGGTGTAGGCAAGTCATAGCACCTCAATGTGAGAGACCCTGACATAGTGTTTGGCTCAGAGCCTTTCTTTTTTCCCAGCATAGGGAGGACATTGCGGACTTGCTATATCTCTGCCGTCCCATTGCCCTCTTGACCTCTACTGCGACCTCTGGGCCTGAGAGCTGCTCTACTGTGTCCAGAGTCTTTTTCAAGTTGATTTGATAGATGTCACAAAGAGGAACAAAGAAATACAGACAGAAGTAAGTGAAAGTGAAAGAAAGACCAGTGAGTGTGCCGCTCGCTCAAGTCTTAAATAGCACTCATGCTGAAAACCAGTTGATTTTGGGAGTAAACCCTTCCTACATCACGTAATATTTTCACAGCTTAAGACAGAATCATCATTTTTGCTACTTCCTGAAAATCTCTCCACTTGCATGAAATAAACGCCACACCTGTGCGTGTTTCACTACCTCAAAGCGGCACTACACAGAATCAATTCAGCTTCATAGCTCGAGTCAGAGGGCAGCAGGGATTCAGTTTCATATGAACATCAGGCATCATGAAAGCAACTGAGTCATCCTGTTTGTCAAAGAGCAGCTTTCACAGCTCCCAACAACTGCATCATTTACATCAGGCTGCAGACTCACACATACAGGCCTTTGAATGTGTGTGTGTGGAAAAGAGGGCAAAAATGACACGTATACACACATCCTTGATTTGATACCTACAGAGGACAAAAACATCAGCCTATGAATCACATACACAAAGATAAGCAACAAGTATAACGTTTAGACTATAAAACCTTAAATCTACCCATTCCAAAATGTTCCACAAATTTAAGTACACAGCATTAGGATACAAAAAAGTATCAAATTTTTGTGTAACAAGAGGCAAGTGACTTCTTGACACAATTAGCTGTCACCTTATGATGTTTTCTACTAATCAGACTGTGGTTTTGCATGCTTTGTCTTCCCTTTCTTGGAATATTTCTACCATAATTAGTTGCAGCACACACAGGCGAAGTTACATATCTGTCACGCAAATGAAATAAAAATATCAATCACACTCAAAAGGAGGTTTACCTGTGTGTACAAAGGCTACCATGAGGCCTAGGGGCACCAGGAGGAGGATTCTGCAGATACTGCTGCTGTGAACCATGGTGGCTGTGAAGGATGAGCGTCAGACACAGCAAAGCGTCTCCAAAAACCTCCTTGAGGAGTAACTTCAAATGAGTAACTGACCCCGGGAGAGGAGCAGGAGAAGAGTACATGGGGAGTGCAGGAGGGGGAGAGGTAGGCAACTGAGGGGGTGAGAGAAGGGGTGGGACTAGGTGTGCACAGGACTGTCTGGACACTGTGGACTTTGTGAGCACATCATCGCAGGGCACACCCACTCCACACTCCTCTGGCCACATAGTTCGGTGTGCGGGGTAAACATTCGGTAGCCGCTGACCTAGGCCAGGTCACATCACAAAGGTCTCTGCTGGACATTTTATGCCTGTTCTCTTGAAGGAAATACCTGACAGCGAAGATATTACTAATTTTCTAAATCTAAAGATGGCAGTAGTGGAAAAATAATTCATTACACAAGTAGTACAAGAACAGAATTAATAGCAGCAAAATCTAAAGTTTCAGAGGCAAAAGTATTCATTATTCAGAATGATGTATCATATGTAAACAGCATTTTAAGGGGGGTACTCCAGCAATTTAGTACTGCACTTCCAAAAAGGTGAGGGACTTACAATAGAAAGATTAGAAAAATAAAGGAAAAAAATCGAAGTTGTAGTTGCCGAGATATTCTGATTTTAAATTCCCAGCGTGGATCAAACTCCAAGAATGTTGGGTCCTACATTTCTCATAATGCTACTGGCCTGATAATCAGATTGAATTGCCATTGTGTTTCACTTTATTAGGCGATTTCCTGTTTGGAGGGGTTTGTATCCGTCCCACCGACATCATGTTCAGTTGACATGTAAGCTGCTTCAGCGGTCGCTAGGAACAGTTCATGCTTTTTACAAACGTTGGAAAAACGTTAACGGCTCTTGTGGTTGTGAGGGAACTTACAACAACTTGTGCAGCCGTGTTGATCTCACCCACACTATTTGCCATCTTTCTGTTGCTATTTTTCACAGATGTAGCCTGGTAGCGCACTACGTGGGAAGATGACGTCCCCATTCTTAATCCTGCCAAAGGGTCTGATTGGTCAATTGTTTGATCAGTAACCGAGAGAAACAGTTGTAAATGGGCACGTCAGCCTTACATAAATCGCTGAACAGATGTGAGATGTGGGTGATGATTCAGTGGTCTGGAACCAGGCTATAATGCAATCAGCAATTTTTTCGTTATAAATTCATAGTCTGCAAACCCACCCATCATCAGATTTATATATGTATTCACATAAAGTACAAGTAGCCCTATAGTGTGCTTAAGTCAGTGGTTCTCAAAGTGGGGGACGGGCAGGGCATGAATATGATTCGGTGACATAAACAAACATAAGTGCTCTGATGCTATTTCATTCGCCTGGACTGTTAATGATTGACAAAAATGAAATGTACTTTTGCTGTGGTGGGGGGTATGAACTTCTGTTGGCTTCTGAAGGGGGGCGTGACAGGAAACGTTTGAGAACCACTGACTTAACTACAGTACTTGAGTTATTGTACTGACTTTTACTGTCGGAAGGAGAGGAAAACAGTAACAATTATATTTTGTTGATCTGATAATCAAGTCGAGTGTCATGTCCGGTAAAGAGCACTTAGCCTGAGAATATAGGGGTTTGGTATATTGTTATGGGGCATTTTGGCAGAACGAATTCTGGCCAAATCTAATTTTTGTCCTTAACTATTTCTTTTGGGAAGTCTCAGCCTATTCAGTATTGGCAATGACGTTTTTTGCTTCAGTATGGTGATGATCTGTGAGTGCGTGTTTACAAATATGTTGTTGCTTTTCATTAAAAGGAATTAGCGGGTTTCATTTCTTCTCTGTGGATTTAAAAACCATGACTAATAGAATGTCACACATACACTACAAACTGAACATGGGAGGATGAGCTTTTACTTCCTGAAAAGCAGAAAAAGAGTTGTGACTTCTGAGAGACTACATATTGTTATAATGTAACGCTTAGGTTCCAATTTCAACATCAGTCTCAATTTCTTTGGGGAAATAAGTGCATTTTGTCTCGTTGGCACACACCATCTACACAAAAATAGGAATAACAATCAGCAAAATATATGTAGAAGACTACCTGGAAAAACACGTGATACAATTACTCATTTCCAATTTCAAATCTAAATTCTCACGCTCGGAGGGATTTAAAATGTTCTTTAGTTATTTAACACTGTGAATGCTGATATCTGGCTTCAACTCTCATGTTCTCCTGACAATGATTAATGTTCATTTAATACATTTCCAGCTCTTAATAGGATCTCTTTAAAATGCGTTTTATCAGTGCGACCAGGTGAATGCATGTGAATCAAATGAATTCTGCACATGGTTTTTCTGAATAGTTCAGACACAGGTGTGAACACCTCACACATCAGACTGTTTTATTATTTCATACCGCAATAAAAAAGTATGACTCCAGCAGATCTTTTTCATATATTATAATACAGATGCAGAATTGAAAGTTTATTCTTTAAACAGCCTAGTATTTTACAAGAAATAGATAACTACTTGGAACTTTTGAACATGTCCTTAAAACAGGACATAAGTGGGCACGAATCCTTGGGCTCTACTGCTGCCGTCATTATCCATGAACACCCAGCAGAAAACAGGGAGGGAAAGGGGGGGATTAAAGTGTGAGGGGAAAACTTTCAATAAATAAAACAAAAACAATGGATATAATCTCTCTAACCTTTCCCATAATACCTCAACCATCCCGCACTTATATCCACACTTAAAAAAATCTCATACAATGGAGGCCAAATTTGAAATTTGTTGTCACCGTGAAATCCCACAACAGGACATGATTCGGGACCAAGCAGCTGATGCCGAACAGACATCAATGCCTCTCTGCAGACGTTCTCCTGACAATTGAGCTCATTTGGTGATTGCTCTTTTGGCTGTCGGACGCTTCACTGGCCAGTTTGCTCCAGTCCATTTCTGGGGGGGTTTCATCAGATTATAGGTCCGTAAGCAACAGGAAAACACGCCATGCCTCAGAGATCACATTTTGGAATTTATGAGGGATTACCAGAGTATGTCTGATAAATGGAAAACGGAAAATAAAGGTGAAAGTTGTGGAAGCAGTCGGGGGCCACGGCAGGGGTTCGGGTAAAACAGCTGCTGTTCGCATAAGATACAGTCAGTGGGGTTTTCTTGGCTGCAGTCCCTTAAAAGTCCTCCAAAGTCTCAATCTCTCCCATATTCAATCTCTCAGATGACGCATTCACAGAAAAACCTGAAAAAAAAATAAAGAAAAAAGAAAAATCTAATTAGCAGATGAGATAAAAAAGCTGCAACACATTGTTGCAGATTTTTAGATGGGTGCTTGCTCTCACCTAGAAGGCTGGGGTCTGCACGGACCATCTTCTGCTTCTTTTTCTTCTTCCCTGAGGTGACGGTCTCAAAACGCTGCTGCTGGCCACTCGTATGGTTGGACTGGTAGAGCGACGAAGATCCTGTTCCACCCCACACAGAATCCTGGGCAAGAGAGAAATGTGGATTTAAGAGTGATTCAACTGTAAGTTCTAGTCTATGATGCCAGCAAAGTCAAAATGTTACTACTTAACTTGATGTGGTCCAATTAAATTTTGATTTCATTACCAATCACAATCATTATGACAGTCAACCAGTTTGTTCAATGAATCAAATCAAAAATAAAGTGTGGGTGATTGAAAGTAGCTGCCTCAAGACAGTTATAATGTTGAAGATGAAGACAATGGTGCCTTCAAAAGTTACAGTTGGTGTGAGCAATATGGATACATATTCACATAGATGCAAAAATCATTTAATAAGTTGAATGTTACCATACAACCGTCCTGCTCAGTTACATGCAACATTGCTCACAAAGGCCTAACACACCCAGGGAGACAGACCACGGAGCGGTGTAGAAAAATCTCTGATGGTAGACAAATTTATCTTATCACCTGATTTCAATTTTGAGGGAAAACACAGTCATGTTAGTATACGTAGCTTTAACAAACCAGACCAGTTTTGCAAGAGGATCATATGGACAGATTTGGTCTTCATCCCCATTGGAAAACAAGAAATAAGCAGTGCAATTACATCTTTTGGGGCTGATCCAAAGGGTTGACGCAAGAGAGATTTACACTGGAAACGTAAACAGCAGTGGTCATGGAGTTTGACGGCATTAGCTATGTCAGATGACTTGCTCTGATTGGTCTGAACATGCCAGGCAGACATGCCCCAGAACGAAAACTATTTTTGGGGAGCAAAAGGGACAGATGTTTCTCTTTTTTGATCACATCACGAGACTCACATGGCAAAATGGAACCAAAACATTTGGTAACCATATACCGAGCCTTTAACTCACTGGTTGGTACCAGTCTCGCTCACCTGCTGCTGCTGTTTGAGGGCTTGCTGTTGGTTCTGCGGTGCCTGTTTCTGCTGGTTAGCGTTCTCTTTGGCACGTCGTTCCAGGAACTGCTTGGCAAAGTCCTTGGCCTCGGGAGTGTCCCCCAGATAGGCCCTGACATAGTCGTGCACCTCGTACGGAGAGTCCACTTCTTTCAGGAAGGATGCAAACGTTGGAACTGGCACAGAGACAGATGGAGAATATTTGTGAGTTTGGCTACCAGAAATGGTCCATCAATAGTTGTGGGTGGATTTCCTTTGCAAAACATATTTTTAAAAGTCTCACCATCCAGATTATTGGCTGTGTTGAGGGTGTGAAGGGTTTGCTCACACCATTGCATGAAGGTGTCCTGCTGCCTCTTACTGACCCCTTGAAACAACTTTAGCAGCTTCTCCTCCTCCTCTACTTTCTTATTGACCCGCCCACTCACAGAGTTACTTTACATGTACATACAAATGCAGGAGGAAGACAAAAAGAAGTCATTAAGTCTGTGTATTACTCACATCCTTCATATGATAAGTCATGCTTTTCATCAGAAGTTGTGACTAAGACGTGGCATTCTTAATTAATACCTGAGGTTGGCGTTGCCTTTGTTGTTCTTCTGCGTGCTGGCTTTCTTGGGTTGGGGAGGTTGCTGCACAGCCTCTTTCACAGCCTCATCCCAGAAGCCCATGTTAGAGTTGTGGGTGTCGCCCCAGATACTCTCTGAGCCCCAATTAGTGCAGGTGCTGGTGTTCACAGACCCCCACACTGAGTTACTCAGAGATGTCTGTGACGAGAGTGAGACGCGGTTACTGACATAACACTTGTTTCTAGGGCTGCAAGTCATAATTAATGTCATTACTGATTAAGCTACCTGTGACTTTCTCGATTAATCAGTTGTTGGTCTAAAATGTCAGAAAATGGTGAAAAACACCCATCCCAATTTCCTAAAGCCCAAAGGGATGTTTACAATTTGCTTGTTTCGTCTAACAGTTCAAAACCCAAAGATATTCAGTTTCTATCACATAACACACGGAAAATCCTCACAACTGAAAAGCTGGAACTAAGGAATTTTTTGCATTTGTGCTGAAAAAATTGCTCAAAGAATTAATCAGTGATGACAATAGTTAAAGATTAACTTTCTGCCGACTTATTGATTGATCTACTAATAATTTCAGCCCTCCTTCCTTCTCCCGCAAAAGATCACTTGACATTATTAGAATTATAGGGTGAAAAACATTATGGCCTTATTGACATTTTACATGATCATTTTGAAAAGATGTGTGCAGTGAAACTGTTTACAGCCAGTCATGTCTTCAAGCAGCCATTCCTAAGATTTAGAAACTGCCCCAATTGAGCATTGAAATGAAAACTGCATTAAACAATATTTTGAATATTAACATAGAATTTCTAACATCAATATGTTGCTTTAAGTGCTGAATCCACCAAAAATCCACACCCAACTCTATGTAACTTTTATCCTCTTTTAGCCAATAAGAGGCGGTATCATAGGTCACGTACAGTTCTGGTCTGAGTGCGGATCTGTTGGGTAACAATGGGGTGTTGCTGTGGCTGCTGCTGCTCCTTCCGCTGTTTCATCTGCTGGGCTTCTTCCCTTTGAATCTCCAGCAAAGATTTGGTAATAACTGGCTGTTTGGGCACACTACCCCAACCAGACAGCTTAGCCTGGGGCTGCTGAGCCAGTTGTAAGACCTGCTGCTGCTGTAGCTTCAGGAGCTCTTGTTGCTGACGTCGATGCTGTGGGGGGGTGAGAAGGGAAGAGCAGGACATGAATTAGTGTGCATAAAAATGTAATTTGGCTAAATGACAAGAACGTGTCAAAAAGCAGTACTTTTAACTCAAGAGTGGAACTAAAAAGACACCAAACACAACAAGGTTGACATGAAAAAAAACAAGGAGCTGTGCTTGCTGTCCTGACCTCCTCCCGCGCCTGACGTTCCCTCTCCTCTTCCAGTTTCTGGATCTCTGCTAGTGACAGGGCATTCTGAGTCTGGTTTATAGCGTTGGTCGACTGCTGGCCCCACTTGGAAGAGGATGGAAGCTGAGGAGCAGAACGAGGTGTTTTTTTTTTATTTCAAATACATTTTGTACTGTCTATTTTTGCTGACTAATCGTCTGTGCCCTTACCTTCATTTGTGCAAGCTGCTGCTGCTGCTGCTGCAGTTGCTGAAGTCTCCTGAGGGCCTCTTGTTGCTGCTGCCTCTGTCTCTGCAGCTCCTGCTGTCTTTGGGCCTCCTGCTCTCTCCTCTTCTGCTCCTCCTCCTGTTGTTGGACCAGAGCAGCAGCCGCTGCTGCAGCTGCTGCCTCTTCCTCCGCTCGCTTCTCCTCCTCACGCCTCCTCAATGCTTCAAGTTCTTCCTGCTTTCTGCGCTCCTCTTCCTGGTGCCGTAGAAAACGTTGCAATTTAGGGAGACAGTTCACAAGTCCAGAAAGGAGGTAAAGCACATGACATGCTTTCATTACCTGTTTGCGAAGGAACTCCTCCCGTTTCCTTCTCTCCTCCTCTTCCCTTCGCCTCTCCTCTAATCTACGGAGAGCTTCCTCCTGTGCCAGTCTCTCCTCTTCCTCTTTTTGCCTACGCTGTGCCTCTTCTTGCTCTCGCTGCCGTCTTAATGCCTCCTCCTAACATTTTAAAACACTGAGTCAGTCTCAATGCCAATCGAGGAAAGTGACTCACAATGAAACAGTAGCTCAAAGGCCTTAAGTGCTTCAGATGGATATTGTTCAAATGCTTGACCTGTTTTTGCCGTGCCAGCTCTTCTTCCTCCAAGTGTTTGCGTTCCTCCTCCTGTCGAGCTCTCAGGGCCTCCTCCAGCCGCTTCCTCTCCTCTTCCTCCCTTTTGGCTCTCATTTCTGCCTCACGCCTCTCCAGCTCCAACTGTTGGATGAGACATTTTTTTTTAGATTTAACAGCTTAGGTTTAAGATTTCAGACTATTTTAAATGCAATCAATTTAAACTTACATCACCTCAAAAAGGTCTTTGCTTTAAATGAGAATTTCAGACAAACCGAGAACTTTTCAGAACCTTTTTAGACTGACATAAAAACAAAAACAGAAAAGTGAACAGAACCACCGTTTACCTTTGCAGACTTTGACTTCTCTAACTGTTGCATCTGCTCGATGGTTGGAGCCTGTGCCATGGAGTCTATAGGTAAATCCCACACACTGCTGCCATCCCACGCTGTTGAGGGTTGTAGAATATCATGCATTACAGCTGCTATTACATGAGAACGTGATTCAAAAAGAAACCAACACTGCAGAATATTTATGGGAGAAACTCACTGCTTGGAGCAGCTTGTTGAAGGTTAGGTGTGCAGGAGGCCTGAGAGGATGGGTTTTGCATTTCCCACACAGAACCAGAGTCTGGTACAGACAGGGACCGGGTAACAGGAGGTAGGAGGCTCTCAGACGCTCTACAAAAACATAAAAAACATTTTAAAGAAAAAAAATTAATAAATGCCAAGCTGTCAATGCAAAGTAAGATTGCTAAACACTGAAGAGGTACAGATGTATTTAATGGTAGGGCGATACAGACATGACTGTGCAACAGTGTGTGTTAGCAACCTTATCTTGAGAGCCTGGTATTGCTGTAGAAGCAGGTTGATCTGCTGTTGGTGTTGCTGCTGCTGTTGAAGAGGAGCGGAGCTAAGAGCTGCAGCTTTCTGCTGGGCCAGGGCCTGAGCATACTGCTGCCTGAATGGTGGAAGACAAATGCATGGGAGAAATGAGAGAATAACTGGAGAAATGTGTTAACAGTTGAATGAATATCAGTGGACGAAATTGTCCTCTGCTTCTTAGATGTTTATTTCCTATATGCATTAATGTGAGTTAACGTTGGATGAATATTTCTATTTACAATTTTATTAGGTGTCATGAAGAGTAATTTTGATTGTGTGGTAGATCAACTCTACGTTCCTGTATTAAATGAGGCAGTTTATAAATGTGTATATTTTTATCATGATACATGATCAATCATGCTGCCACTGCAAATAAATATAAGTGTCAGAACTGAGCCTGACGTACCTGAGGAGGTATTGATATTGGAGCTGCTGTAACTGATAAAGGTTGAGAGCAGTGAGCTCTTGCTGCCTCTTCAGCCTCTCTTGATCACCATCCCCCTGCATTACATAAGACAACACAGTCAGAATAAATCATAGCAGTCAAACAAGAAAAAGGTAAATATAAACACATGAGGTCAAGCAAAGAAGGGGAACTTCTGGGCTGAAATCCTGATGATGCCTTAGCAAAAAACTGTACGAGTTTAGACCTACAGACTGCCCTTCACTCCGTTTCTGAGCAGTTTGACAGCATCCAGCTGTGAAAAAGCAAATACACACATTTTCATATACAACCAAGGCTGACAACCACTTAAGGTGCATCTACTAAATATCAACTTCAAGGGGTTGAACACTTACGCAATTGATTATCTTGTGTTTTTTAGTTGTACACGAATCAAATCAGTAAAGATTTCTTTTCACCTTAAAATCAAGGTCAGTTGGTCACAAAAAAACCCCCAACCATATCCACCGTTATATCAATGTTGTAAAAAAATAAATAAATAAATTAACATAGTACATTATATAATTAAAATGAAAATATTTTCTTCTTTCTTTGAGAATTAAAAAATAGGGACCTCATACCATACTCGTCATACTTGTTTCAGCTGCTGGCTGTTAAGACATTCACTTACTTGGTTCAAATGGATAAAGGCCACATTAATAAAAATCATTTTGGGTATCTCATATCTGGATAAAGTCCATATGAGATTTAAGAAACTTTCATTTACACTTAGCCACATATGTGAGTCCCTGTGAGCCAGACAAATCCGATTAAAATCCGTCTTGTTTTCCCGGGCTGCATGGAAATCAGGGTTGGCCCTCCTCCAGTCCTGGAGATAGTAATGCCCCTGAAATGGTTTGGTAACTGCCAAAAACGCCTCATAAAGTCACCAAGTGTCAGCGGGGTAGAGTTGCTTCAGGTCAGCCTTACTCAAAGTCTGGTAATTTAATATCAAGATAGAAAACTTCACACATTTTAATGCAATTTTGATGATGATTTGCAGGAAAGGGAAAAAAAAAAAGCAATTTAATTGCTACATGAAAAACCTCCACAAAACTGAAGAAGGGTCTTGAAACACTTGACTGATACATGAAGGATTTCCCTAACTCGTCTTACTGGTGAAAAGCGTGGAATACCACACCACCTACAGGTCATGGGTAATACTGCCAGACATTAGGAATAAAACTGGCCACATTAAGCAAACACAGACCTGTAGAGGTGGAGGTGCAGGGCCTGGAGTGAACGGTACCCTCCCCCATATCTTCATGATCTCTCCAAGTGCTTGAAATACTTCATCACATCCTCTTTTGACTAAGAGAGACATTGTGAAGTAACCAGCCTGGAACCACTCAGCCATTTCATGATTAGTGAATGGACCTGAGAGAGCACCAAAAGAGAGCAGATGAGAATCAGGGGCGATACTGGAGCAGTTTTGAAAATAATAATAGATATAAATAATAAATAAAACTTCTTCTAATCTCACCCTGTATCTCCCCTTGGGGGTCTTTATAGAACCACTTGAGAGCAGCTTCATGGGTGAGTGGCAGGCCTGCAGGTTTGGGCTTCTCTGAAGTCTTTGCTGCAAGTCTGTCATCATCCAGCACACCATCCTGTAGGTACGCTACCATCTTTTCTGCCTCCTGTGTAAGCAGAGGGAGAATTTCAAAAAGCTATTACATTACCTATTGTCCTGTTTAAAGCAATACAACCTAACATAACAGGGCTGCCCCATCTTAGCTGATTAGTCAACTAATTGGTTGTTGGGGTTTTAGTGGACAGAAATTGTGTAACCGCTTGTTTTATGGTCTTTTATGGGACATGAACTATTAAATGGGGACCTACTAGGCTCATTTCCAGCTGTATATTTTCATTCTGGGATTCCACTTGAGTAGCTTTGTAATGATTCACAGTTTAAAAAAAAAATCCTTATTTATCTTATACTGGCCCTTTATGCAGACCCTCAGTTCTTCCTCTGTCTGAAACAAGCCATTTTAGCTCCTGGCTCTTTAAGGTACCCCTCCCTAAAAGCCCACTTTCTTAGGTTTGGCCAACTTCCAAAAAGCCTACAGAGGGGCAGCACCCAGTGCTTGCGATGAGCATGGTGAAACTGGATCATATTTTGTGGAGAAATAATGTTTTGGTCTTCCCTTTGATGTCCTTCGGCTGCTCTGCCTCAACTCTCTGATTTATGGAGTTTCCTGATGGACAGATAGCTTTAAATTAACCTCCAACTGCTGCTAACTGTAGCTGCTGTTACATACAGTAGTTCAGTTAGCCATGCAGCTAGCGGTCCTATTAGCTTAGCTGACTCCGCCCGGGCCTGAAAACCTCCTCCTCCTGGCAGTCCAACAACAATTAAAGCTATCTGTCCATCAAGAAAGGATTCCTTCAAAATTGAAAAAGCAATTTCTGCAACACACACTGAACAACCTCAAAAATCTTGAAGTGTAGTCCTGAGCAGAGCTGTCACATAGCTTAAGACAGAAGGGCCTGCTGTGCCCGCAGAAGATCATGAGCAGATGAGCTCGGTACGAAAGTAGAAAAAAAACGTTGGAAAGAGCAGTCTGAAGTCTGAGCTTTTTGCTCACAGGGATGACTTTTACCTCATTATTTGAATCTTTGGACACATTTAATATTAACAACCAACATTTTAACATTTTATATACACATATATATGACAGAAAATGAGGGAAAGCATAATAGGTCCCATTTAATCATTTACATCTCTGGTATCATAATATTATCTATAATCTATATATCTTGCAACTGTTGATGATAGCCCTATCATCTCATGACTAGCGTACCTGCTCAAAGTGTTTCAGTCCCTCATCTTCATCGGTGTCGTGTGGCACAGTGCTGGGCCTGCCAATCGGTGCCAAAATATTTGAAGGGAAGGGCAAAGGATTGTTCATCACCACAGGAACCTCCATGGACTTTTGCTGTGTTAGCTGGACAGTGGGTGATGGAGCAGATACTTCTGCATAAGAAAAGTATGATGAAAAAGCAGATATTAGGAAGTTTTCCAGGTAGGTGGACCTTACAAAAAAACCTATTATCAGTGTAATTGAAGACCCAGACCCCACCTGCAAGGGTGGTAGAAATGTGGGTCATGGGTATGGACTCCAGCATGCTGTTTGCCATGGGGATGTGCAGGGGGACTTTGCAGGGCTCTGGCGGGAGCTCCAGGGAAGTCCGCCGTTCAGCGGCCCTCTCAGACTCTTCTGTTCTGCTGGGTTGGCTCGGGGGATGGGCAGGAGCCTGGGCCTCTGACACTGGGGGAGCAACAGGTGGCACAATTGGTGGAGCCTCATCTGACATTCTTGCCAACTCTTTAAAAAAATAAATAAAGTAAACATGAGAACGGATCATAACCAATATAACTATGATCCTTGATTTTTTTTTTTAAAAGAAGCATTTTCATTAGAGTTGATGTATTTGAAAATGAACATGAGACCCTCTTCCACATCACAGCCATTTTCCTTTTCTTTTGTCATTCTCGCATCACATGGCTTTGATTGCTTTGAAATTGTTGCCAGTAAATTGTTATTTTATCATGATGGTGGGTGGACAAAGCAGGCACCATCTGCCAGGCAATATATTGTGTGACCATAAACTTTTCGCTGTCAAAATGTGGGTCTGAAAAGTATATTTTAATTCTGTGTGACTTTTTAAATCTTATTTCAGTTATAACTGAGATGTTACTGTATGTCAAGATTATTTGGGCCAAATTCTAGCGTTAAGGCAACGCCATAGTCCACTAAGAGAATGCCATTCAGCTGCAAGACCGAGGGGCCCCTTTCACAAATGGTGCCAGCATCCAGTTTCACAAGAGGCTATAAAGAGGCTGGGGAAAATTCAAACAATGTAGAAATCATAAATCATTAAGGCAAAATTAACTATGAACATAGAATCCCAATTCTTGCACAAAGCTCATTTGACTTTATATCCATGCATCTTAAATGCAATCAGCACTGAAACTATCAAAAGCCCTTTTTAAACCTAGATCTATCCATACTGGCATAAAGAACACCCCTGATTATGCCGGCTTTGCTTTTTCTACACTGAACCAAACGACGATGGTATTATGCTGCTCCGGTGTGTGATTTTAGATAGCATGCCGGCATTACAGAAGTAAAAGAGGCACAACATGTGACAAAAGTGTCGGCGTCCTTTCCGACTGGCCGGCTTAACAACAATGCATCCCCATTCCGTGTTCGTACGTTTTATAGAGAACGGAGAGGCGGAATAATGACGCTACACTCCCATCTTGAACAGGCTGTATAAAAGGGGTTAAAGTGACTGACCTTTACGTTCGGCCTCTCTTTTGGCCTCTGTTTCCATTTCTTTGGTCTCCTTGGGATGAGTGTCCTCCTCCTCCAGGCCTTCTTCACACTCTTCCAAGGGTTTGAAGTCGAGCTCTGCCTCCTCCAGGATCGGCTCCTTGGAGGCTTTCTGAATTCACAACAAAAACAAAATTACTGTGACCTACATTTATACAAATAAATGACACATCAATACTTCATTTAAAAGTCTTTGCAATTCACTGAGTTATTCAAAACTCTTCTCAGGTCTCATCTTACCTTGAGTGACAGAAATGCCCCTGATGAGTCGAAAGTGCCAGCCTCCTCGTCTGCATCCTCCAGACACCACTCTGGCAGGCTGTCCCGCTCGTCATCCAGGCTGCCGCTGCCTGACCGTGGCCTCCTGTAGCCACGCTCGTCTTCTCTTGCATCAAATGGGAAACGGCGTCGCTGATCTGGCCACCCTGCTGACCGAGGACCATCTGGGGAAAATGGGAAAATAGTACTGTACATCCAATCTTAATCCCATGATCTACCATAGCATCATCAAGATGCAGTGCAAACTGTCTAGCTACCAGTAGTGCTACTGAGCAAAGTGCATCCACATACAATACCACAAAAAAACAACATGATTTTTGGACATGTGCATTACGACGTGCAGTTCAAAAGCACAGGGAAGTGAAGAAAGGAGATGAGTGCACCACTGAATTGACTGAAAATGTTTCCTTTATTGCCACCTGTCATATGTAATATCATTCTGATAGCCAAGGTGACAAACCAGTCACTATACAGAAAGAAAAATTGGACTGGAGAACACAGTATAAGAAATTATGTTTTCCTGTCTGCTAACATGAAATAACAGACCACACAACCATTTACAGGCTGCAACACACAAATGTAACCTTTTCTGAAACAGGCCATACAACAAACCTGGCAGAACACCACAAACACATTTATCAGAGATAAATGTATTGGTAATGTTTTCAGTGCAGTGCCCACCTGGGCTTGGGGGGCACCACCGGTCACTGTCCCGTCGAGTACCTGCCAGGCGCCAACCCCCCTCATCATCCTCACCGTTCTGATCATCACGAGAAGTACGCCAGTTCTCACTCTCTGAACGCGTGAAGTCGTGCTTCCTCGGTAGGCCTGTTCCGGCATCCTCATAGTTGCATCGGACTGAAAAGAGTAGTGGGTAGGGGGATGGTTAAAGAAAAACCATCAGCATTTTGTTGATAGTTGACATTAAAGCAGGATTAGCAAACTCACTTAATGCTGTGAATCAATCAAAAATAAACTGGCATTTGTGTCATTTACACATACTAAAGAAATTTGAACTTTCTATAGGTAAATTATAGAACAGGTACAAAAGGAAAACTTACTGTGATTTATTGGGAAATGTCCTGGAGCAACATCTGCCAGATTGATAGAGAGCAACAAGTAGATAAGCCACTGCATTTGCCAATAAGTTCATCATGTATTGATTATTTGAGCTTCAAAATTTAACACCAACCTGGGTCTTTTCGACCTGGCTTTTCAAACCTTCTATCTCCCCTGGTGAGAAAACAAAACCACAGATTTTGTAAAGTCAACAAACTAAACAAATAGATGTATAATTTCTATCTAGCAAAAACTCATACTGAATATCTGTAAATATTTACAAAAAAAAACTTGACACTGCAAATGGATATTTTAATACCTTTCTTCCCAGCTTTGGGAGCGATGCATCTCTCTCCCTCCACGACCAAAACCTTCCACATCATCAAAACTTCTTTGGTAAAACCCTCCATCTCCCCTTCCTCGGCCTGAAAACAACCACAGGTTGACATGACCTAATATGACCTGAAGAGGTTAAGTTACTATTGACAGTGTGCAACTGCTAAGCAGTACGTAGGATATTTAACATTGTGACCAAAAGGACCAAATGTGATTCAAACATCAGCAGAGGGTTGCACAAAACATTTGATATTTTATAACAGATGTCCAAAAAGCCTTACCCACTTTCCACAGCTATTGGCCACAGGTGCTCAGGTGAATAAATTGGCTGAATTCTAATAGTTTACATTTTCTTTACCAAACACACGTGCACACACACATTACTTAACTACCATCCTCCATTGCACAAACCTGCTGAATCATGATGCTGTACTTTCCATCCAGAAGATGAATTAATCTGTCCTCTCCATGATTCATAGACAATGTCTACTAACAGTGACAATGTAGTTTGCCTATAGTATGCTGTTGTATTTTCCTCATACTCTCTTAGTGCCTTCAGAAAAACAACAATATTGTGCACTATTGTCCACATCTGAATTGTGAGCCTATGATTACTTCCGCTGTATAATATAAAAAGTCTATGTGACAAGACTTTCTCAAACAACCTTCAATTTAGGTGGTTCAGAAAATGTTCACACAGTTCATGTGAAGCACACAGAAGCCAGTGTTACTATATACTGACCTTCTCTACACACTTAAGGCTGACCAACATTAACTCAAGTACTCTAAACAGCACTGTAAAACACAGTATGCAGCTTTAACTGATTGTAGGATGTATATTTGTGTCTGAGTGCGAGCATGCATGCTACTAGCATTCTGATTTCAAGCAGGGTTTTCATGTTTGAGACATCAATTATGAGTTTAAGCAGCTGGGGAAGAGTATGCTGAGTAAGCACAGCACCTACAGAGTACTAATATCACACCCCTTGTCTCAAAGCTGTGGCCAAATTGGTGGGATTCTTCAAAAGCATCTGCAGCTCAAATATACGCTCATATAAAAAATTAAATCCACCATAGTGCTTCCAAAGCATAACCTCCACCTGCAGCTACTTGAAATGAGAAAAGAAACATGAGATATTTATGTATGAGATCTTAGTTAAATTCCTACCTCTACCCCTTGAGGTACTTCGGCCTCTTGGTGCTGCCAATATCGGACCACCTCCTCGCCCTGTCAGCCGAAGTACAGCTGCACTGTTTACAGACATGGAAAAATTTCTCTGCAAATACAAACAGGGGGAGGGGAGCAAGGGGACAAACAGCAAGATCTCAGCTCTCTCTGCACAATCCAAGAAATGACATTACGTAGCCAACTGGCCCAAGGCCAATGTGACATTTAATTTGGCCAGAAACCGTTTCTGATCTTACCATTTCTAACCAAGATAGAGACCTGATATTATAAAAATGACCCCTACCTGTTCCTCCTCTGTAAAAGACACGAGTGCCAGAGGGGGCAAGGGCTCCTCTTGCAATATGGGCAGGAACTCCTTATCGTGTAGGTCTATAGGGATCTGGAGGAGAGAAATAAACAATCCCAAGCTTCACTGTTGAGATGCATATGGCTGTGAAAGAATGTGTGTTATACCACACCAAATAAGGAAGATTTGAATCTAATCTTGGCAGGAACATAATGTGTATGCAAATCACATCGACTGCATCAACAGCTAAGATGCAGACGTTATAGGCCTACCAACCTTGTTATCCTTTACATAAAGTGCTAACATTTCTTCTCTTCCGTAGCGATAGTCTGCAAGTTTATACTTTGGCAATGCAGGTGAGAGGGGTGGAGAGGCAACCGCGCAGCCACTTCCACCACCACCGCTGCCACCACCTCCAGACAGGGCACGGAGCCTACAGAGAGAGAGAAAGGGTAGTAAAAGCAGAAGGGACAGAGGAAGGGGAGACAACACTAAAGCTGAAGCGGCAATTGGCGCGTCTGAACATGTATGGAGCCGCACTGGGCCCCAAAAGAAAACCAGTTTCACAACCTACAAATCATTTCCTTCAGATTAATCATGAATTTGTGCCACTTCATTTACCATTCTGGTCCAAAGTTAAGTGTCTGGGTTTCGGCCATTCTTCCTTGAAGTTCTACAAATACAAAAATGGAGGAAAAGTTTATTACCACACAGTATATACCATTATGGTATAACAGTACTACTGTTGAAAACAAATTAAATGCAATAGACAAATGTAGTAATGAAGTAATCTAGTATTTTCCCCAACTTGCACAGAAAAGAAAAATCCTAAATATTTACTTACAAAGCCTGTTTTGCTTAAAAACATTTAGTGGTCTGTGATTTTTGTTTTGTTCATATACTAGGGATGCAATGCTTAGCTGTATTTATTGTAATTCAAAATAATAATTGTCTTCAAAAATACTTGTTTATGGTTTGACCTGTAAATTTAGATTAGGCTTAGGCTATCCGCCATACTGGTGGACAAATGTTTGTACAAAAAGAGGCATGTAAATAAAAAAATGTTTAGAGTTTCTACTGCATTTTGGTGTCATTTACAAGCATGCTGCTTCTGTCCTCTGCTGTCTTTGTCGGGAGTTTGACACACATAAAACCATGTGCTTTTACGCACATCTAAACAGTGCCATGAAATTAACTGTCTCGAGCATACAATAATTTTTCCATCCCAAACACATCTGAAACCAATTTATATCTATACAGATATTATTGCCTCACCTATGCCATTTTAGCAAACCAGTTTAAGTAAATGTTTTATTTCACTAAGGCAATTCATTTGCCATAGCATAATTCTGCTGGACAGAATTCGGAACAATGCTTTTTGTGACCCCTCTTTCCTTTAATGTATTCCAACTCCTCAGGATATATAGCTCATCCCACTAGCTCACAAGCAGTGTACAGTTTCAATCTGCTAAAGCTATTTTAGGAAGTCTCCCAGCCTGCAAGGAGGGTATGCCAAACACCTGTAATTGACAACGGAGGTTGCCTTGACTTGAGAAAAGAAACTTAAAAAAAAAATCGCGTTGTTTGTTTATGTTAGTGTGTCCACTACCAATACTTTCCTTCTCACTTTGGCTTGAAAGCAATGATTCATTACGTAGCGA
Organism: Coreoperca whiteheadi; assembly: GCA_011952105.1. Classification (NCBI taxonomy): domain Eukaryota; kingdom Metazoa; phylum Chordata; class Actinopteri; order Centrarchiformes; family Sinipercidae; genus Coreoperca; species Coreoperca whiteheadi. Next base: position 14,638,055 of record CM022487.1, read on the forward strand.
GGCTTCCTCAAATATCGGGCACAAAAGGCGACAGCGGACTTACAATACCACTGACCATATGTAAGCCAGGATAGGCCACGTGTAAATTGGTAGTTAGCTTAAAGTAATCAACACAGCAACTAGTTGCACTTCTCCTGCACGCGTTGCACATATGCCAGCGTTAACGTTAAGTGAAAACCGAATGACTGGCTAAGTTTACATTATGTTATGAGTTGTTTGAAATGATTTCAGAGCCAAAGCTCGCCAAATAACTAACGTAACGTTACACAATCTGTTCACAACAACAACTTTTATCAGATTGATTATGTCAGTCTTCGGTTTTTGATAAGGTTGTAACGGCTTAAGTCATTGGAAACATTAACGTTATGTTAATTTCAAAGTTGTATGGATTATTAACGTTACCTTGTGTAAAGCGTTGAGTCCACCGTGTGACGTTAATGCTGAATTAACTAAGCTAACAAAAAAACAGGGAACACACAACTATAACGTTACTAACGTGTCAGACCGATCCATCATGTTGTTATCGATCATACTGAAGCTAACGTTAATGAAAAAATAAAAATAAAAGTTGGCTTTCAATGCTCACTACGAGCCGTGATGACATCGTCCTCTCGCTTAGCTAACGTTAACATAACAAGCTAACTAACGTTAGAATTAACAACTAATATGGATAATTGAGATAATCACAAGTCACTAGTAACTTTTATTGGCCAACACATTTCCTAACGGTTAAAAGTTGACAGTAGAGATATAATGTTAGATATATTGAAAAGTGTCCGCAGAATTGTAGCCAACGTTAGTCAAACTGCCACTTGCTACATGCTGCTGCCACACCAGAGTATTTTCACTACCAGCCGACGGTGGTTATGCTAGCGGGTTAGCTAGCTGCAATGGGCCATCTAACGCTAGTTAGTTAGCTAGTAGCGTTGTATCCCAACGTAACGTTAGCTGATGTGTTCCTGTCATACGTGAAGACATAGCTAGCTACACATGTATTGACACTGATGTTGTTTACAACAGGAGACGACGTTTTGTCACAGTTCTATATAAAAAATGTAGCACTGCTCTGGCATAAGTTAATCCCTATCCTCTACATTTGTAGCTAGCAGGCTATCAGGTTGGCTAACTAGCCACACGCGGCCTTCGAGCAGCGCTGGATCCGCAGCTAAATTTCCTTGTCAAACCGTCCCGCACTGCTCACGGCCCGGACACGCACACAGAGACACCGGAGCCCGGCGCTACAAGGCCAAGTAAACATGGTGGCTTAACAACAGTCCCCAGCACCCCAGCTCGCCAGAATATGGCCCCCTGATATGGTACCATACTTAATCGTACGATTTTATTTGCTAGTGTATTAAACTTTGGCTGTCTTACCTCTGCTTGTTCTGACAGCCCAAGGTTTGTATGCGAGTTGTGTGTCTCTCTCTCTCTCTCGCTCGCTCGCTCTCTCTCTCTCTCTCTCGCCCTCTCTCTCTCTCGCTCTCTCGCTCTCTCTCCCTGTTTTCCACAAGATGGCTGAATACGGATCACATGACACCAGATAAAACCCGTATGCCGTAGGAAGATTTGCTGACTGCAAACATACGTATTCACAAACAAGGAGGTGAATATTACAACTGTGTTTGTCACTTCCATGTTATATTCACCTGCTGTGCACAGTACATTCAGGCAAATCAACCATGTCACATTAAATTACTTTTGAAAAAAGCGGCTAGTACTTTGTTTTCTTAATTTAAGTTTTCATGAAGGGGCATGGCACGAGCCTAAGGAGTACACACAGTAATGTAAGCTGTTCATATAGCCCCTCTGAATGTGACCATTTTGGTTAAATCTCAATTTAGCAAACAATTCTTCCTAGACACTTCAGATCCCTTTTTGTGGCTATTCTTCAGGTCTTGTACCACCTCTAGACTAACTAATGTTAAAGACTTAGTTATGTGATTTTGCTAATAGTGAATAGCCATTTCCCAAACAGTTAACACTTGATAACAATGAAAACAATACTTTGTAAATGTGTGAAAATTTAGTGTAAAGCTGGCATATCTAATATAATGGCTACTACATATAATGGCTATTTTGTCTTAAAACCTTGAAAAACGTTAAAGGCTTCATGTGAGTTTTCATCACAAGTTCCGTTGACCTTTTGCAACAGTGGGACATTTCACTCCATGAAGTTAACGTTAAACCCTTAGTAGCTAAAGTTACACTATAGTGGGTTAATGTTTGGTATCAGCTGTTTATTTTAACAACATAACAGTTTGTAGGAAATATTTTAAAGCATCCTTTAAGTAGGAAAATACACCTTTTCATGGGATTAAATAATTTGTTAGTAAATAAGACGGTGTAACAATGTTATAATGTAACGTTACTACAGTCAGGCCACATTGCACTTTGTCGTTGGTGTGAGACATGTGTTCGTGGGTAAATATGAGGTTTGTGAACTCCTGCAAAGTAAAATGCTCTGGAAAATAAGGTAGTCCTAAATATCAAGCAGTTGGGAATTTCCTGATGTCTCACAGCCGGAGACGCGTCAAGATGGCTCGTTGGTCTAGGGGTATGATTCTCGCTTAGGGTGCGAGAGGTCCCGGGTTCAAATCCCGGACGAGCCCTGCTTTTATCCTTTCACGGTTGTTGCCACCTTGCTATCAGTAAGCTTATTTGTTATTCTTACCTCTATTCTAACTTTTGTTTTTACCTCTGTACGTAAGTATCAATAGATAAATAAGTAAATAAATACATTTTTGCTGTAATAAATGCATATATATCTTTACCCTACAGCGTGATGAACAGAGACATCAGTACAGCATGGAAATAAATATAATAAATAAATAAATGACCCCGACGTGATTTGAACACGCAACCTTCTGATCTGGAGTCAGACGCGCTACCGTTGCGCCACGAGGTCTGAAACTTCTATGCGCCACAGACTTTAGATGAACATGCCAACACTGTGTTGTCGTGTCCAAAATATATTTTCATGATTGATTTATATATAAATGATAAGAGAAACTCTTTAGTAGTAGATTTTTCTTGACACGTCATAGTACCGTTCTGTTGACCTCTATGTCTTCATAATGAGTAAATAGGAAAGCCGTGCGCTATGGCCGGTTAGCTCAGTTGGTTAGAGCGTGGTGCTAATAACGCCAAGGTCGCGGGTTCGATCCCCGTACGGGCCAAGCGGTTTTGCGAGTAACGTTTTATAATTTTACTTTCCACTGTACAAAATATTTGGATACAACCCAATGATATGTGGTCCAGGTTTGACCGCAGCTATGCGTACCTGGTTCAATACACTACGATGCATTGCGTACTCTACGCGAGAGCAGAGTGTTTGTACGCTACACTCAGCTCTTGTGACTTAATAATCATAACAATATAAAATCTGCTTTTTAAAATAGCTACAAATGCAACTGACAGCTGCATGAGCGCCTGATTTTTTTTTTTACATTTTCAGTACAACAGCGACGTTGTGTGGCTGTCACAACCTACTACGTTTATTGTTGGTATATTTTTTTTAGATTTTTTTCCCGATTTTTCTCTGGACTTTCTGTTAATCAGCTCCCGAGATACTTTTCTAGGTGTGCTTGCAGCAGGAAAAAAAAGAAATTTGGATGCATTGGGACACGAAATCTCTAAAAAAGTTGTCGAAACTCGTGCTGCTTTTAATAACATTTCAGAATAGACCAACAGGAATGATGGACCTGTTCTAAGTGACTTACACTTAGTAACGTGTGCGTTGGTGGTATAGTGGTTAGCATAGCTGCCTTCCAAGCAGTTGACCCGGGTTCGATTCCCGGCCAACGCATCCTTTTCCTTACCCGATGCTCTCTTATTCAACATGACTGAATTAGGCATCAAACAGTAACTGTTGTATGTACAGAACTGTAGCTGCTAATAATATCTTGTAATCTGAAACCTGTATTGTTTCTTTGCAGCTAATCCTGTCCTGTCTGCATACATTATGTTGCACAAGTAAACCCCTCAATGCTAACTTTGAAAAGAACAATCCCTTTAATTTAGATAGATGCAATCACAAGTAAATTGTTTCAAATAAATAAAATATAAACCAGAAGTATATATATATTTATTGCTAATATTTTTGCACAGGTAGGTTGTTGTTATCGCACATTGCAGTTATCCGTCTTCATTTTTTAAGTGATTGTGTTTTGATTGCTGTGAGAATAATTACGTGTGGGGGAACAAGTAATTAAAGTACCACAGAGAGATTGCAACACTCATCAGGTCTGTTTTTTTGTCTGCTAAATGTACTGAGGCTGTTTTTTAAATAATTGTTTTTAAGTTATTTGTGCATTTGTCATTTTTCTTTGAGCAATCAAAAATCTCCAGATAACCCTTGAGAAGGCACAGTGCTGGTGACCTCAGAGACGTTAGAGAGATGAGTTTGTGCTGTTAACTAATATTTGTGGTTTTTGCTTCACATGTGACAAGTGTGCGCAGCCTCCCACACTGATAGCTCAAGGTGTGGTGGTTGAGGGAAACCAACCGGTTAGTGTGTTCATTATGTGAACACTAGAGACTTTGCTTCGTTTTGAAGGGTCACAAGCCAACAATGTCACACACACACACACGCACACGTCATATCACCAGTATTGATTATTAATAGATGTAGACACGGTGGCTATGCAGAAAGATAGAAGGAGTTTACCTGCTGAACATGAAATGTTTCACTGTTTCTCCTCTACCCAGTAAATTCATTTGTTATCCTATTCACCAGTGTTTATCCTGCTTATCTTCTTTTTCCCTCTGTTGCCATGGATATGCTATTCCTATGGCAACTGCAAGCCTTTATGGATGGCCTCGGGCCCCCACTGTAGAGGACTCTCTGAACCTTTCATTACACATTCCCTTCAAGCTCACAGACAAATCACACAAGTAGCATATACTCTAACTCTGTCTTTCTAACTGTCGCCCCTTCCTGCCCTCCCTCCGTCTCTCCTTGTGTCTCTGTGCTGCTCTGCCCCTGGAGTCATGCGACTGTGTCTTACTTTTAAGTCCTTGACACACTGCACATGTCCACAAGGCAGCCACACAGTGTATATTTGTCCTAAATTACACTGTAGGTATTCACGTGACACTAGATGCCAGTGCTAGTAAGAAGAGGGCTGTGATCAGATTTGTAGCACTCGTATCGCTGTCATAAGAGTCAGTGCCACCAGGCTTTCTAATTTGCGGTGGCAATGGAAACCAGAGCGCCATCTTTAAAGATGCATGAGACATCTTGGAGCAACGGAGAATAGAGATGGTGGCTCTGCCAGAGAAAGTGTTTCTGTGTCAGAGAGAGCAAAAGAAAGAGAGGGGCGAGGCTTGTGCAGCTGAAAGTAAAGTAGTCAGTGGCAGTGAGGGCCCAAGTCAAAGCACAGTACAGTGTCAGGACTGTTCACTGCGTGTGTGTGCGTGTGTGTGCGTGTGAAGGGCAGGTGGGGGGCCTCCACCTGCTGAATGAACGCCATTAGCATCGGGGAGTACCATGGGCTACGGGTGGGCTCAGCCCTGCTCAGCATTGTGGCGGGCTGCATCATCATTGGGGTGTCCAGGGAGTGTGACGCTGATGCCGTAGGAGGTATCTTCCTGGGAGCGGGGGGCCTCGGTGAGTGTGTGTGAAACTGTTTAGGAACTACTGACCCAGTTGTGGGAAAGGTATTTAGAAATTGTTAAAAGTCATTGGTTGCCTAAACGCATACATTAGTCTTTTTCTTTAGTGTTACTGAATATTGATGGAAGATGAGTTATTGTAATAGTGGATTAAGCTTAATGTCCTGATTAATGCCCTCTTTAACCCTCTTTAAACAAAATACATACTTAACATTGTTTTATTACCTTGATACTAGTGCATGAATTTTCCTAATTTTACGAGAATTGCTTTTAAACATGATTTTGACCAGATGACATGTTTCAAGGCCACTAGTCTCAGAGACTACAGCTGTAAAACATGGATAAATACAATGGATTTGCAAATGCTCCATATCTGTGACTGGTAGTGAAACACTACCCCTCCCAAATTAGTCAAGTTGAATTTCTTATTTTGTAGTTTTATAGCATTTTGATCATAAGAGGTCAAACAAGGAGACCTCTCTGGGGAATAACTGAACCCAAACATTAAGTTACATCACTATGTAGGAATAATCTACTCTACATTTCTTTGTGAATGAGTCATTGGAAAACAATGCATAATCTTTCATGCATAGCCCATAAACATGTACAGCATGAAATATATATTCCCTATTTTGTCACCTTCATCAAATGTGGCAAATATATACATGAAAATATATACAGTATGTATTTGAAGAAAAACATTTTGATTTTACACTTATTATTTTCATGCATGCAGCAATGAGATCTATGAGACCCCAAACAATGAGGACGTGACACTTCTGTCAACAAAACACAAGGGATTAAAAAAAGCTCAGAGGATTGTTTGGTTCAAGGAGGACACATTCATACCGATGGACGGGCAAACTGAGGAATATTTGTTTTTTTAAAAAGATCAGAAATTCAGATGATTTGGCCTGTGGTTCGTGGCATTTTCCATCCACTGCTCTTGAAAGACACACCATGTGATCTTTTGTAACTGGATCACCAGTGTAACTGGAGCCAACTGACAGCCTGACGACTGTCTTAAGAGCGAAGGGCAGGGCTTTTGATCTTGGGAGGACAACATCAGCATGCATTGTTAATGTGAAGTGTATTCTCACTGCTGATTTGATCAACTTTCAATAATTAATTACGCTTTCTAATGTGCACAAGAATTTGGCAAATCAAAACTGTGCAGCAGCAGCTTGACAGACATTCACTCTAAGTAGCATCTAATTCTGTGTTTTGGGGCTTATGTGCCTTGATGCCTCCTCCGACACACAGGCTGACTAATCAGTATGAACAGAGTGTTCTCGGCAGATTCTTTTCCCTCCTTCTGCAGTTTCATGACATTTTAAGCACATACATGCATCACAGCCACCCTGAGGACCTGCCAGGGTTTAATGCCAGCTCGTGGCTTATAAGGGAAATCAATAACTGTGTTGAATTGGAGCGGAGTGCCACTGAGAGGCACACAAGCCCTGCGGTTCAGATATTACTTTATATATACACATATTACTTGAGTTGAACAGGAAGAAACATCACTCACTGTATCTGGTACACTGAACATAATCTGAAGGCGATTTCATCAAAAAATCTTATTGTTGGTGGTGATGTCTGCAAGTATGAGAACCTCTACAAGAGAGCTTTTCCTTTACCTTCTGGTGTGACTCGCAGGCAATCTTTGACTCTTAAAGTTTGTATTTCAAACACTTTGCAATTAATTGGAATATGCAAGTGATTAGACTTATGCTTTTATACCACGTGAAATTTGATATCCCTTTATATTTATACACAATATTTTCCCCCACTCCTGGTTTTGTTTCAGTCCACTATAGTGCAAAATCAGGGCAGAGAATACACATAATGATTATGATTTCTTTTGAACCCAAGATAAACACAGCAATTAATCTGTTATTTCTTCTTATTTATTCAACCAATAGGACGCAACTGTAAAAACTGTGTTTTTTTATATCATTCATCAAATGAATAATGCTTTGTGCTTTCCAGGCCTGCTCATATCGATCTACCCCTTCATAAAAGCCTGGCTCAACATCAACCACATTCTTCCATCCTTTGGTAAGTTATTTGATATTTTTATTCATTATTTAAAACTTCAATTTAAATTTAAATTCACATGTGCAATGCTGCGATAAATATGAAAAATTGTTCTCTACATTAATGACTAGACAATAATGGGGATTATTATTATTTTGTTGTCTTCCCAGGAAACTTCAGAGTGCACCCCACGCCTGCCAATCCAGCTCCTGATCAGCCTGCAGAGACACTAAGAAGAGAAGGTGAGTGAGTGTGTGACCCATCCTTTTCCCTAATGTTTCAACCGAAAGGCAACCAAGCAGGTATCACATAACATTCAAAGATACTGTGTTCAGTTTGCTACTTGAAAGTGATCCATCATGTCCTTTATTTGTTGATAACAAATCTGACACCTGTCTGCACACTGGAGAGCTAATAGTTAACACCAGTGAGCTGTGTCTAGGTGGTTATTGCAATGCATCGGCCATCTTTCTAATATCACATGGGGGGCAGTTGAATAGTAAAAAAAAAATACAAAATAGCTTTCTTCTTTCATAACCACCTTTTTTTTTTAACCTACATGGAAAACATTATGAGATCAAGGAAAGATGTAAGAGTGAAGAGTGTGCTGTGCTGAGAGAATCTGACTACAGTTTTGACATTTTCATATAAATGTTAGCTCATCCAAATTAATCCAATGAAAATATAAACTAATATGCATATTCTAATAAAACACATAATGATATGTTATCTACTCATGTAACATAGAGGTAATTTATAAGTGTATATTTGGTTTGCATTAATTTTTAGAGATTCCATTTAAAGTGACTCCCCATGATAATTTCTAAAAGAGAGGTGGCTTTGTGCATGAAAAATGTTGCCAAATGATCTATCTATCTATCTATCTATCTATCTATCTATCTATCTATCTATCTATCTATCTATCTATCTATCTATCTATCTATCTATCTATCTATCTATCTATCTATCTATCTATCTATCTATCTA
>CM022487.1:14647058-14760757 GCA_011952105.1 Coreoperca whiteheadi
TCTATCTATCTATCTATCTATCTATCTATCTATCTATCTATCTATCTATCTATCTATCTATCTATCTATCTATCTATCTATCTATCTATCTATCTATCTATTTCTCCTTTCATTTTCTCTGCATTCAGAGAGTCGTCATCATTCCCTCTGTTATGGCTATTTAACATGCACTCATATGAGATGGAGATGGGTGCTGTTGTTTTTTAAGAAGCTGCAGCTGCTTATACATGCCCATAACAGCTTTTCAGTTTATATAGTTTATTTGATGGTGAAGACAGATAACTCTTACAAATACCGGGGGACTACACAATGGACAATCGTATGTGTGTGCCTTGTTCCTGCCACCCATCATAGTACAACACAGCTCTCCGATTTCCACAGAATGGTAAAACATGTAAGGTCATACTGAAAGTTGTAGTGTCTTTATCTGCGCTCCTGTGCTCTTGGCAGGAACTCAGAGTCAACTTAATCTGGAACGTTCTAAGAGTCGAATGGGAACCTTTGTGGAGGGCGGAGCGATGGCTGAGACCAACCCAGATGAGGGGTATGAGACCAATAGATATATCTGGTGAATTATGTTCTTATGAGGTTAATGTGGATTAGCGATTTACACGCAAGAACAAGCAGTAGTGTGACGTTTCTGTAGTGCAAGAGAGGTAAGGGTGAGCAAGATGGGTACACAATACAATTGGCTTTAACACAAGAGGCTTGGGTTCACGTCCCATTTGAAGTCATTTTATTCTCAATTTACATGCAGGAAAAACCTATCTCTCACTCACAATATCAGTTTCCAGTTTATGCACAATACACATGTATTTGAGCTGTGATCTAAAAAGAGATCAGCGTTTAGGTCAGCATCAGTTGTTTGTCCGCTATGTTCAACGTTGAACTTCTTGTTGCGGCCACGTGAATTGTGAGTGTTGCCTGTGAGGAGCTCAGGCAGACGTAGTGTGCACAGACACACATATATAACTAAGAATTTTTTACAAACCCGTGAGTGACACGTGACAAATTATTTTTAATGCTTGATATTTAAGAATTTCTAGACAATTGATCCAAAGAGGCGATAAATTGTGTGAGACAATCATGTAAAATGCTGATTTCTATGTTTTGAAGACCAAAGCAGGTTAAATGGGCGATACTGGGGAAAATACATCTTTAAAGAATAATTGTGGTTTCATTAACTGAAGTTCATTTTAATGCATTATACGCATACCTAACAATACACCAATTATACACCAGCTTTATCAGACAAACACACAGACACAAAACCACATCCCTTGCTTACATGAGTCATGCTGTGGTGTGTTGCAGGACATCTTCAGACATGCCAGATGTCTTATCTAGATGGAAACTTAAGCAGTCACCTCCTGATCAAGACCTGCCATGATGACACCATATGTGACCTGACTGACCAATGTTATTCAACTTCCCCACTAATCTTCTTCATTAGGTTTCTCTCACATGTGGGACAAAAGACAGTGATTTGAATCGTTCAGTATTTTTTTCTGTAGAATTGTTGTACCTGCTGAACTTGTCACGTTTGTTGAGATCACCTCATGATATTGTACTTGTGTGCTCTAATAAACATCTCCAAAGATTTAATTGTGATTGTTAGCAAAGTATTTCCATACTTCCTGACGGCGAGTGAAGCAAATTAACCACAGTTGTCCCACTTGTGTGCAGCTCATCTCATCATCATGCAATGATCTCAGCCAGCAATTAAGACATTATTGTGGTTATTATGTGATCAAGGGACTTGTACACTATTCAGCTTAGATTCTCCTGCTTGTATTTTTCATGAGCAAAATAAATTGGAATACATGCATGTGTACAGATGTGCACACACACAGACAAATAGCTTTGCCTGCATACAGTAAACTGCACCCCCGCAGTGAAACATAATACATTGATATTCAGGACAGCACAGGCAGAATGGCTGCTGCATGGGAAGAGGTGTGGGGAAGAATGCTGTGCTCTGACAAAAACTGTGACGTGCTGTGAGGCTGAATAATGAAGGCAACAGGAGCCAGAGGAGTCTGCAGCGCCTTGATGACAACCAGCAGTTTGATTGTCAGGCCTCAGATCACAATGCCTCTCCAAAAACCCTCTGTGTCCGTGTGAAGTTCAACAATGGAGGGACACTTAATGAACACAACTGACAATTAAAGCCCGTCTTTATAAAAATCACCTGAATGAAAGCCAGAGGGTATAAAACAATTTTACCACCTGTAAACCATCCAGCCATTCAAAGTTACCGATCCCAGCATGTAGTTGTAAAAGGGCAGTGAAAGACCCTGTACCTCACCTTAAAATCAGAACTGGGAACATTTATCTTCACCCAAATCACAAAAGAAAACACACTTTCCCAATTACCTCTAAAGGTCTCCAGCGAGAGAAGTCTGTCACTGCCCAATGCAACGGACATGAATGGAATTTCAATTGTGATGCTCAAAGCATTGAAAAATTACATTTGGAAAAACTTGAAATCAACACGTTTCACCAGAAACAATGTCGCGGTCACTCCACAGACTTCCCTAGGTAAAAATTATTTTCTTTGGAAGTAAATTCTGTTGAATGATACCAAAGATACCAATAGAAAAACATATGGTTTCACGGTCGAAAGCACCAGAGTGAGAGCATAAGGGGACCTTGTGATGGGATTGTTTTTGGCTGCATGGTAGGTCTTTGCAAACATACTGACATTTTAAACAAGAAAAAAGCTGGTAACTGGACCTTTTGTCAGATATTTCCTAGATCAAGAATTAACTTTTACTCTCAGATTTTAAGGTGTTTTGGTGCAGCGACCTCTCTGAAGGATTTATAAGTTGTAGCTAATTTGATCAGTTGCAACTTTTTAATGATGGATAGTACATCAGCTACTGTTGCTTCATGATCCTTAATAAGAACAGCTTTAGGGTTGCCAGGTGTTGTTTTTCCTCCTCCAGCATGACATTTGCTTTGTCTTTTTGGCTCTTTAAATCATCAGAAAGATGATGATTTCTGACCTCTGAACCCTTTGTTAATGATTTATTACCTTTTACAGGCACAATGCACAATTAAAAGTAATTGCACCAGAGTTAGCAGCTAATTTACATCTTTTGTCCCTTACATCTGTTAATGACTTATTAACATTTATAACTGCAACCTTGTTAGAAACTTATGACCCTTTCTTAATGACTTTTTAATGACTTGACTATTAAAGACTTTTCACACCCTGGCAACCACAAGGTCGTTCTAATTAATGAATTATAACTTTATTTTTGTATTTATTAACCATGAATTAAGCCATTAGTTACAACTCACGAACCCTTTATGAAGAGTATTTTATTAGAAAGTGGCATCATGTTATTTAAGGGCATGACTGAAAACAAGGAGATTGTAAATAAAATACTTTTAATTGAAATTTCAACGGGGAAATCAGATTACATTTCAAATGAAAAGGTGAAATAGAAAACCTCTTGGAAAATCAGCAACAAGTAAATAAAGCTGAGCTGGTGAGTTACAGGCAAGGTGCAACTCACACAAACACACGCACACACACACACACACACACACACACACACACCAGGCTGAACACGGTAACGGATGGATCAGTGAGGTGGAGGCAGGAGAGTCTCATCCAGAGGTCCACAGAGGAGGGACGATGCTCTGCGCGGCAGATCAAATATGACATAATGAAATATGACGACTTCACACCGACAGCCGCATATATTGGCGGTCTCCTTCCATTTCCGTTGCAGGATGACCTGTCAGGTGCTACGTGCGTCTCGGTCCACATCAGGAGCAGCGCGCGGTGTTGCGTCTGTGTGTCAACTCAAAGGCAAAGCCCTCGGATTTAATATTCCTCAGCATAGATCGCCTTGCCGTGTGTTTCCGCGGCCACTGATTGAATGGCTGTCATGACTTGTGCCCTCAGGACCATAAAGCTACGAAAGCAGCATGAAAACACCTCGTTTGGTGTTAATGCGTCCTATCAACACTCTTAGTAATTACAGCCGGTAATTAAGACTGGGACTTTCGCTGAAAATCTACTGATTAAACAATGGAAAGACCTTCACTATATCGACATAAAGGGTAAGATCATTTCTTACGATTGAATTTTTACAGGAATGCAACAAATCAGTGCAGTAAGCATGCATTCAAATATGTTCTCAGAAAAGCCTAGTTCATACTTAAACGTACTGTTGGTAATATATTCAGGCTCATAGATATACTGATAGACACAATTATCCTTTCCCCACATCCCTTCTCTTCATTTGCACTGGATGTCTCTTGAATGGGCTGCATCTTGGAATGAAAAGGCTGATTTGATTGCAACTAAATACTGAAATGCTTTTCCCCAGTGGCCTAGCTGGCACCAATGAAGCAGCTGCAGGCACACATTTTGCTTCACAAAACATGATGAATTAATACATGGAGATTTTGATCAATCACGTTAAATTATGAAGCAGCACTTGGGACATGATGATGCAAGAGCCACAGGGTGCATGCATCTCATTTATACTGAGGCTTAGTTATCATGTTACTATGCAACAATATGACTTATTGAATTCCCCATTGCTGATCCCACCAAGACCTCTCAACCGTTCTACTAGTTTACTGTTGTGTTGTTTACCATGGAAGAGTTCATTTGTGAGCAAAACAAGCAAACTGATATTTAAAAGCATAGTGTAGTTAATTTTTCAAGTATTGGACAGTATCAGTCAGATGCCTTTAACTGTACCACTCACCTACATACTTACAGTGGTGCCCAGTGTATTCTACTTGTAGGTTATTAGATATTTATCATGTCTATAATATGTCCGTCCACAAACTCTCCCGATATTTGTAATTTATAGGAGTGGTAGGGCAGAGTGATGAATGTTCAGAGCTAATTGATGGATTACACAGACCCGCTCAGAGAGGACACGTCACCATGCCCACAATAATCATTAGACAGATGTCCATTGTTATTAGTGCACAGAACAAGGGCAGTGTAATGAGTGCACTTAATCAGCGGCAGAGTTTATTTTCATTCAATGTGTGTATCTAAAAAAAGAAACTCTTACAGCTGTCATGTATTGTCATTTGCAGACAAAGATGTTTCCTGGCTGTGAATTTATTTAAACGTTGCCATGGGGAAGAGTTTGGGCTGAAACACTGATAACACAGTGGAAGAGAGACAGAGAGCCTGGAGGTGAAGACATGGTCATCACTGATAGAAACACCGGCACCCCTGTACCTAAAAAGGAGCCTCAGAAGAAGACGAGGAGGAAGTCTCGCCCTCATGGCCTCCCCTCTCCGGCGCTCTGCTGTGCCTGTGGCCTATGCATCATGCTGGCTGGACTCAACATCACCCTGGTGGGAGCGTTCGCCTTCAGCACACTGGTGCCTTCTGCCAATCCCCCGATCATCATCGGACCTATCCTACTGCTGGTGGCCTTTTCCTTTTTCGGGGCCTGTTGCGTGTGCAGCCGCCTCCCCCCTCCCCACAGCTCACGGAGGTCCATGGTGGGCGGCAGGGGCACAGGGTTGATGGGACATGGCGGGCTGGCCGGTGGGGCAGCGTTTGAAATAGAGACCAGCGAGCACACGCTGCAGGATACTACTGCCGTGCAGCTCAGTCCCACATCCTCCCGTGGATCATCCCAGGCGTCCAGCCCAGAAAACGAGGCTCCTGATGCGGCCCTACCAGGACCCTGCAAGCTCTTCACCATGGAGACCAACGGCCCTTCTTCTGTTTCCGCCACTGCAGTCTACTCAGCCTCCACAACAGCAGGAGGGGAGGTGAGGCTCAACCTGCCACGTGAAGAAGTGGTCACCTAGCAGCACAGAAACTCTTTCATGGCCGGAGTGCTAGCAGTGTAAATATCCTTCTGGGATGAGGGCTTGAGTGTGATTGTGTCCTCTAGTTTAGTGCCATATTTCTGGTCGTGACAAGTTGTGAACAGTATGCTTTTTATTTTCTTCTGTGCAGCCGACTGGTAATTAGCATGCAAAGTTAATGAAACATCCAAGTATTTGTGGATCATAGGTTTTGGAATTCAAATTCCTACCTCTCTTGTGTTGTTTTCCTACAGGTCTTTGTTTTTAACGTGGGGCATTATGAAGAGTTTTCATGTAGAAATCAAAACATTCAATTTTATCTTTCACTGTTACTCTGGTTTGTGGAAACCTCAGTGATTTTAGAGGGCTCACCTGAAGAATGTGATTGTTGATGTGTTCTTAAAACTTAAAGATTAAATGTGAGTGGTTAATAGTGAAAACCTGAGTTGAACTGTACAGGTACGTTTGTAGTGACATTTGGCATTTTGTGTGCCATTCTCAGTGCTGAACTTGTTTTGGGGGCATAAAATGTTATAGGTCACCGGGGTCCCAAAGCAATATTCTCTCAGATCATTTCTTGGCATTTACAGTT
Organism: Coreoperca whiteheadi; assembly: GCA_011952105.1. NCBI lineage: Eukaryota > Metazoa > Chordata > Actinopteri > Centrarchiformes > Sinipercidae > Coreoperca > Coreoperca whiteheadi. Next base: position 14,653,459 of record CM022487.1, read on the forward strand.
CTTTTCACATGTGATCACACACTACCTGTCTACAGCCACTACATTTGTAATGAATAATGGTGCATATAGAACAGAGTGTTGCAGTATATTTACATGTAACTGTGTACATAGTCGGATTGTGAAAGCATTTTTCCCGTGGTTTGACAAACGTTTATCATCGCACCAGCATTAACACTGTGAATATTATGTTTCTCACCACATTCATAATTGACAGTTTCTGATTTAACAAGGTAGTCGCAACTCAAATCACAGTTTTTGGTCACGCTCATCATGATATTTACAGTCATATACAGTTTAATGCAGTTTAGGTCACGATCCAGGTGGAAAAGGGAAATACCTCACTGTAAGGCATAAAAATGTGTCATAATGATGATTTTTTTTGTCATTGTGGATTTGAATTTAATGAATTTAAATTTCAGTTAATGTTTTACAAATATATTATACAATGTACATGTATTGTATTCTAATTTTTAATGTCTGATGAACTTCAGCAGAGGTTAACCTAGTGAACAACATTGTGAGCAAGCCAAGGAGTTTGGATATTCAGATTGCATAGAAAAGTATCTGTTCCCCATCACTGTGATGTCTTCTTGTCAGTTATGAACTTGACTGGTCAAAAGAGATATTCAAACCCTGATTTCCTTTGAAAGGAAAGTTGCCTTAGACTGAGATATCAGGATCAAACTAATGAGGGCTATAATAAAAGTGCACAATAGCATTTTTCTTCAGAAAGCCTGTTTGGCTCTGGATTTCTATTCCATATTGTTAGGAAAGCCTCACCAAGTTTTTGTTCTTTGTAGATGTAAAAAAATGCATGCAAATGGCTTAAATGTTCCATCTCAGAAATTAATATGGAGTAGAAGGAGAGTGAACACCTGCATAAAGGCAGTCTGGTGACCAGAGCTTTCTCTTATACAGTATTAACCATCATTATTTGAGAGGGACCAGTTTTTCCGTCAAAGCTCTCTCTCTCTTGTGCCAAATTAGAGTGCTGAGCTTATTTTTGCATGTTCAGAGAACTGACCCATGGAAATGCAAACACCCTGTTGTGAAGTGTTGGTGTTATCTGTGTATTATAATTTCTGTAGCAATTATACAAAAATCTGTAAAGCATAGAATATTTTTGTGAAGATTATAATTTGTTTATTTTGAAAGTAACCAAATGTGAATCCTTCAAAAGATATAAATAAAAAACACTTTCAGTAGCTCAAGAGGTTGGTCATTATGTATGCGTGGCATGACACCATGTTCTTGCTACATTGCATTCTGTGCATCATGAAGTGAAATGAATAAAAATGTCCAACTGGATTTGTTAAATATTCAAATTTCAAACAAGTGCAGTGTGATCTTGTAGGATAACAGTTGTTACTTTGGGGCATGATAATCGTTACAAGCATTATTTGTCCCAAGAGGGAGTCCATAAAGATTCTTTCACAGCAGTTTGCTGGGATCAACAAGACATAAAGCACAAATGTTTCCCCAGATGTGTCAGTAAACAGTTGGTGACTTTATGCTTCAGTATATCTTTCCATGCCAAACCAAACTCCTGTACACCTGAAGCAAGGCTCAGGTGTACAGGAGGTTGTCACATCTAGGGATGCAACTAACTATTATTTTGGTATCTGTCTATTATTCTCTCGAATAATACATTTATCATTTGGTTTATAAAATGTCAGCATAGAGTCCAAAAGCCACAGATATTCAATGTACTGTAATATACAACAGAGAAAAGCAGTAAACCTTGCACACGCGAGAACCAGCAAACTTTTTACCTCTACTGTGGAAATCTAATGCTGGCTGGCCGAAAGTGTGGTCTGAAGAAGCGAATAAGAAATGCTCTCCCAGCCCTTAACACATCACATCAAGATGGCCTTGAGTAAAGAACTCAATATGAGCTCCATCTGGCTCTTCTACAAGTGTTAATGTGTGTTTAAAGTTGTTGCCACTGGATGGCGTCACAGCTACATCTGTGAGTTTCAGTGTTACATAAAACGTGGCGTTTTACATCAAGCCAATAGATGTCAGTAGATCATAACAAGCCTCTGAAGGCTTTTGTTGCGGTTCTCAGAGAACAAATGGTGTAGTAGATTATATTTAAGTGAATTTGGCAACATTGTAAACTGCATATTGATTACTGGTATGCAAAATCATTTGAAACCGTTTGCTGTTTTCACAAAGCATTGTGATGAGAAGTTTGCAAAATAAACCTGCCAAACGTGTCAGTGGTCTACATCATATTTCTAGAAGATTTCTTGTCACTTGGTGAAAACATGAGAGTTTGGTGTGGTTGGCAATCTCGGCTGAAACCACTAATTACATCACAGTTATGAAAGTATCATTTTGAGAATCCACAATGCTGATAAAGCTCCCTTGTGCTCATGAGATGATGAAGGCCCAGATCTGAGGTGCCCTACTTTCTGAGGCAGCTAGCAGATGACAAAATTGAATCAGGATCTTATTTTTCTATCAGAGAGGCAAAAACCACTGATGTTCAATTTCACAGTTGGATTTTTTGATAAAAGTTTAAATTTAGAATTGCAGTAGGAGTGTTACATCCACTGAGTCTTGGTTGGCACTGGTAGTATATACAATGAAAGGCTATAGGTATTTAGAGCCAATGATTTATATATAATGTTATGACAATATAAAATCTACTTCACTTTGGTTTAATAATACATATAAAAACAACAAGATTGTGTCTGACCCATTCTCTATTCTGCTTCTAATGATGCCCGATGCATTTTTACACAAGTTTACAGTAACGATGAGGTAAAAAAAGTGTCAATAAGAGTTTCAAGCAGCAGATGGTGGGTTGAGGCTGGTCACTGTATAAGCCAGGCAGGGAACTCAGCCAAGACACTGAGGCTGTCATATATCGGCAGCATATAATGGGATTTTCTATGATTAAGCCTGCACCAGAACAGTTAATATTTTGGGAAAACCTCAAACCCCCTCCCTCTCCACCTTTCAACTTTTTCCAGGTTTATGTTACACAAAACTGCATCTTCTGCCTGTTGGCCTTGACTGAAGAAGCTCATAAAACATATTAAATGTTTCGCCAGCTGGAAGCTGGAAGATTTACTGCCTTCTGAAGGTGCACAGGTTTGTGGGTAAATCGTGGCCTGAGAATATTTACATGTTTATGCTCCTGGTGAGCAAAGGTCAGGGAGATGGGTAATTGTTTATCGCCGCAATTACGCTTACAAACCTTTATGCTTCCTTGTGTTGTCAGACTTCTTTTAAATTCCATTTGTATAAGCACTTTCAGTCGGAAAAGCACAAGAACGAAGCCTGCATTAAAGTCCACTTTCCCTTGGACTTTTCATCCCTTTTAGCAATGGCCAAAGTACAAGAATGCAGACTTTCTTATTGCTAAAATTAAGTTACAGTTCTTTGATAGCTTGTTTGGCGTGACTTTTTCATGCCGAATGATAGGTAATGATAAACGTTTTCCGCAGACATGCTGTCTAAGCCTTTGACCTGGATTTCTCTTTTATCACAGCAGCTATCAAAACGTTGACTTTTGTTGTTCAGAAATTTCTGTCAGAAAATCAAAGAGGATAAACATTTGAAGGGCACAGACATGCTGTAAACAAGCTGTAGTAAAATCTGAGGCTACCACTGTACCACTTTTTCTTTCATAATTCTCTGTTTGCAAGTTGCATCCATATTAATTGCAGCAACGCTTCCAGTATCAGCAGTCTTCTCAGCACCACTGTGTTACAAAACCACTGACAAAGCAGTTGGTACGTCAAATATTACTAGTGTACAGTGTCTCTTTGTTGACATCTTCGAGCAGATTGTAACATCCCTCTCGTTCACACAGATATCAAGCTCCAGTAATGACTGAGACTGATTGTTCGTGATGGTAAGATACAGTGTAAACAACTAGAAAGGTCTGAATATCAGAGGCGTAAGGCTGGCAAACATGCACAGCTAACATCAGACGCAGCCTCATGCTTTCTTGTTTGTCATGACGAGATGCTGCAGCCCTACACACACTCACACCTGCAATCTCAAGCATGCCATCCGCTTTAAACCGGAGCGTGGCGGATCCTGACGCTCTGTTCATGTGCTCTTGTGTGGATGTCCTTGTGTGTGAGAACACTCTCAGTTGAATGAGTCGGCAGAGGAGGGGGATAGAGGGTGTAATCAAGCTGAAAAGATTAGGGGAAGGCGAGCTGCTGAGGATCTATGGGAGCAGACACTGGTTATATAACCCTAACCCAGTTCACTCTGCCTCCAAAGACGGACAGGGAGGGAGGAGAAGGAGGATTTACTGAACTGGGGTGAATCCTTGTGTTTAGGCTAAAAAGAACCAAAACAGTTGGTTATCTGCATCGGTTCAGATGACATTGGGGTCAACTTCTTATTCAAACAGTGTTTCTTTAGGTCATCAAGGAGGGTACAGATTACTTTGTCAGAATAAAAGCAATTGACTTTAGAGAAAATGATGTAATGATTTTGTTGTTACTAAGTGTTCACCTTTGGTTATTGCTTAATTGTACTTGTGAGTACAACAACATATTTCAGGCCCTCCCTGCAACCCTGCGAGTGAAGTGTTTACTCAAGATTGGTCTCCGAGTACCTTTGAACACATGATTTGAACAGAAAACATATCAGACAAAGTTAGCTCAATTCTAAGTGTCCATTGGGGATGTTTTGGTCCTCCATGTGCCATGCATGGGCAGGCCTCGGGCCTCATAACTGGGCTGTTTCTGTTGGTCTCTATCACCAGAGCAGTTTGAGGGCAACATGGAGAAGAAAGTTCCCCACAGATCAGGGGGTAAAGATACAGTGCATTTTGATCAAAACCAACGAAGGTCCTAATAGTATTGCTGCAGTGCTCTGCATACCAATGACAGCTGACAATGGGTCCCTCACCATTCCTAACTCCTCCATTCACTCTCAGTAAAAGGAAGTTTATTCAAGTGGCCGGGCTGTTGCATAACCTCGCTTTTCACAAGTCTATATCTGGGCCCTGGAAGAAAGAAACGTACAGTGTAGTGTACAGAGAGAGAATCCCAGTGCAGTTCCGGGAAAATATAAAAGACAAATGTTGCAAATAACAGTGTGACCACCAGGACGTGATGTGATTAGCATTAATGCAGGGGCGGTCAAATCAATCACTCTTTCCTATATCCAGCCATTAATGAAGCAGATCAATGTTGCTTCAGTAATGCTCTGCTACCATGCACAATATGTGGTCAGTTGGTCTGTTTCTCTCCACCTCAATTGGGTGTCTTTGACCTGTTCTGTCAATGTTATCCTTTTGCATGTGGGCAACTGTTGAACCAAGCATATCAATAGACAGACCAAAAATAGAATGGTGGTGTGCCAATATTTAAGGGTGATGACAGGTCATATATTCAACTGGTGTGTCTAAGAAGCAAAAATAATATATTGTGTTGAGTGGGCTGTGCAGTGAACCTTAATGAAGGGAGTCACACATGATTTCTAGAGCACTGTGAATATTACATCCCTGGTGTCAGTTCAGGATTTGAAGAATACAGTGAATTATTAAATTATGTTGGATGAAACAGCTGCATGCTATGGTTACAGAACAAAATGGCCAATTGAATACTGTATCGGGATTCCCTTTGCTGCGAAAGAGTTCGTAAACAACATGTGGTACCACTGGATTCCAGCAGAGGCCCTCCTTTTTCAAAGAAATACAGGGACAATGAATGAATAACACTTGTCCTCAGCAGACTGCTTCAGACCAGTTTCTGTGCTCCACTTTTAAGGGAGGTTGTCATACTCTGAAATGCAACTTTAGACTCAGCTGTCAGCTGTTTCTGTGCCACTATCTTACTACATCACAGGGGTCTTGAAACAGTTCTCCCGCTGCTCATTTACAAATTAGCAAGTGAATCACAGTTATATGTACAGCAGGTGAACTTGCATAAAGGGATGTCCCATGATGTGTTTTTGCAGTAAAGGCAATCTTCTGTCATTACAATGCAGTGCAAATAGCTACTTATTGTCCCTTTTTCCCAGCATGCTGATACATCTCCTTTTGTGGTTTTGTAATGCTATGATAATAGCCTGCCACGCGGGTCATCACACTGGAGAAAGGGTGATAGGTAGTTTGGTACTTACTTGTGCACTGTCCAGTTCACCACTTAAATATATATTGCATGGAATAATGATGATATGATCAGTAAGAGGGGACAGTTAAGGAATGACCCTGATTAAATTAAAGGCCTCATCTCAGAATCCCTAAGAGCCATATGTTGCGTATCAGGTATTCACTAAGTCTCCTTTAAATAAATAATGACAGGCTGATCTTTGGAGCACATGACAGAATACCCACCATGCAACTCACTACCAAAGTCCTTTTCCTGTTGGAAGAAAAGGTCTGATTTAGTACTTTGCTGGTACACACTGGCCACCTGTGGAAGAGAGGAAGCCCTTCTCTCCGTGCGTCAGGCCGGTTTCATAGCAGAGAATCGGTTTGCCATGGCAGCGGCTATCGGCATACATGGCACTGTGGGGGTGGCCGGTCTGTGTCAGCACTCATTACCATCCACCGCCTTAGTGGATGTCTCTTCCAGGAGTCCTTTTGAAATAAATAAAAGAGAGATGCTTTACACTTTAATGACTTTCCCACAGTGGCTCTCCAAAACAACAGCTCCCCTTAAATTGCTGTGCCCTGGTTGAGACTGGAGGAGAGTCCCCAATGCTCAACAGAGGAAGGGAAATACTGAGTCCACTGTCTGTCCACTCGGCAAGGCCAGCCAACGGGGGATGGGGTTGGGGGTGGGGGGGTATAATCAGGTCTTTATGTGGCATGGGGCCTACCGGGGACAGCCTTGGTATTGTCCCGGGGTTGATTGTTCCTCTGGATTCAACACATGGTCATGTTGAGAAACCCCCACAACCCAAAATAAGGTCTGTGTGTCTACTTCCCTCAACAAACCCCGAACCAGCCAGTGGACGTCCAGTTTAAAGTAAACAGATGAGGCAATGTGTTCTCTCACGTGTTATTTAATTTTCCAGGTACGTGTTCTTATTTAGATGTTCTGTTGGCAGATTTATAAAAGTCAATATCCAGAGCTGTGATTTAAGTGGCTAACTACTGTCACATGGCCACTCTCTTCTTCCAAAAAATCTTTAGTAAAGGATTATCTGTTTTGTTGGAGTTGACTGTTGACAGAAGAACAAATGGATTTTTACCAAAGTGTGACACTGCCAGTGTAATGATGCAAAGGGACTGATATACACATTTCTATTAAATGGAAACAGGAACGCACTGTTGCTGCAAACTTAACATTAAACACACTATACACATGTCATCTCCTCAAGATAAATGTTGATTTCAAAGCCAGTTATGTAACCACTGAGATGTGTGAGGTAAAGTACTGTGCAGAGTTGGTTTCTTTCTCCAACTTTAATCTCCTGGAATGTTATGAAAATAGATTACCACGTTGCTGCCATAAATAGGTATTTTTAAATGATTAAAATATGTTGAGTCTGTGGAAACATAAAGGACTAACAATGCTAATTTTAGTGACTTTGAGTAAATAATTCTCCCTTTCAGTTGCAGGTTCTATCTGCAAGATGTCAGCAAACAAGGCCCTGTTAAAGTGGATTACAACCAGTGATGACGTGTAATAAAATATAATCTCCGCTGTAGCTCTAAATCCTCATTGACCCTGGTGTGAGTGTGTCTGTGTATATTATTACCAATCATGACGGTATGTATGTGCTCTGTCTAACCTTTCCTTTTAAACATTGGTGTCATATAATATGCAGTACTGCGCAGTAATACTGTCAACTTACAGATAACACTTCCCCTTTTTTTCCTGCTGCCGTAAGTAGGTCATTTCATCTTGTGGCGTTCTTTTAAAACTGTTATCTAAAAACCTGTGTGATGGACAGGTGACCTGTCCAGGACATTTCCCTCTTATCTGCCTAATGCATGCTGGGAAATGCCCCAGGACCTGCTTTCAACCTGAATAAAAAGGCTTAGGAATAAGACTGAATGACAGTATGATGAACTAATGAACTATACGCATGTTTTATTTAGTATTATTATTCTTTTTTCTATTATTATTTTTGTTCTGTTTCAGTTTATTGTGTCTGCAGCATGCATCTGTTTTGTTTTGCCTTTTCTGTTCTTATTAATTATGGTAAATAATTGAAAACCAACATATACAGTATAATTAACTAAACATCAAATTCGTTATGAATGTTTTGGCATTTTCACCCACGTGGAAATGAAATTTCATGCTCCCCCAGACGATGAAGACCATTGACTTTGGTGATCGCCTGACTTTTCCCGTAGAGCCACTACGAGGTTGACATTTTTGGTTTGGAAATTTCTTGCCAATTAGTGGATGGATTTCTTCGCGTGCCATCCTCAAGTCGAAATGTCAAGTCCAGTAGTTTGTTTTAGGATCAAATTCTTGCTAAACTAATACCATTCCCGTCAGCCTCAGATGTACATTGTGTTTAGTGATAATTAGCAAATGTTAGCATGCTAACATGCTAAACTCAGATGACAAACATGGTAAACATTATACCTGCTAAACATCAGTCATTATTAGTATGCTGACGTTAGCATATAGCTCACAGAGGTGCTAGCGTGGCTGTAGATTCTTAGTCTCTTATCACATTGAAACATAAGAGCATGTGGTGCAGCTTTTTTCCTTTTAATGTCAGGAAATATGTCTTAAAAGCACACAGCAGGAGCACAAACAAAAGGGACTAAAAGAAGAAATGACCGACAGAGTTGATAAGTTCATCTCTGAACAACCGGCTGTGAAATCAAGGCCCGGGTCAAACCAGTTATTGTGCTGTTCATGTTCACGTTTGTTTTGAATAGCTGGACCTGAAACTAAACAAAACTCAACTCCTCCTCTTGTCCTGATCTGATTACATGTATTCGCCTGGTGTACGAGCTGAAGAAAGACTGAGAGAAAGAAAGAAAGAATTTCATGAAACTGGAAACCTGGCATTAAGATGTGTAACTGAGACGACAGACAATGTAAATAGACTATTGTCTTAAGACTTGGTCATTCAGAGGTCAAACCAAGTTCTTCACTGTTTTAGAAGATTTTACTGCCTCTAAATAGGTCACAGCATGATGCATAGTATGACCTAAGCAAATTGCCATATTATATGAAAGACTATTGAGCATTTACAACTGTGGCTTTACTATTGCTGTAAAAGGCAGCCAGGTTTATTGGTTCTCATTGGAAAAGTTAGGCAATACAAGGAAGCAGCTAGTTTCCTCGACTTTCCCTGACTCATGGTATTGACAAAGCTGACTCATAAAGAACCTAGTCATGTCCCTTGCATCACGCTCACATACTGCTTACTTAGAGGTCTGCCACTGAAGACGCTGGAGGTGGTGGTTTTTTCCATTTACGTGTTTGTATATGTCATTACTGTACAAGTGTAGACTGAAATAAGGGGAAGCGAGGATTGGTGCAACTTTGAGTCTTGAAAAAATTTAACTATTTTAAATCATGCAATTAAAAAAACCTAGCAATTATTTTTTAAATTGTCATTAAATGTGATAATTAATAATTATTGTAGCACAAAGTTGAACCAGTTTTCCAGAAAATTATAGCAACATAAAATGGTAATTTCCATCCATTACTGTTATGCGATTATTAGAAGTTGGGCGGATTGAGATAAAAAGTTGATGGAGCTAATTCTCTAGAATTAAAGGTGGGGTGTGTGATTCTCTGAGACATCCAATACGCTAGCAAATATCATGATATAAAGCGAAAAACGACACAGCAAGTAATGTATACAACATTAGCTAGGTTGTGGGTTACGAAGCTAACAGCCAGAGAGGACGAGAGAGTTTCCCAGAGCCAGCAAACCAGCTGCTACTATAGCAAACATCACTTCAACAGCATATCTTGGCAAACTAGAAAGTAGGCTGAATGTCCGTGGGCATTAAACGTTACCTGACACACAAATCATAGCCTGAATGGCTGGAATATTGTTATGTGGCTCGGTCCGAGCCACTATGTTAATTTTCCATTTACGGAGCTAGGGCTGTATACAAACAACCCTGTTTCAGCGCACACACTGAACGCTTGTGGACAGTGAGGAGATATTCGCTGAATTTGACAAAAAGATGTGTATTGGATTAGAATGGCATACCCCACCTTTAAACCACAGCAGAAGAAGAGGGCGCAACGTTATGACGTGATTAAAACAGTGCCAGTCAAATCTCAAATTATGTAATTTCCATCCGTGTGGAAAAGATGAAGGAAATACATTTATGTTTGTTAGAGAACGTTACAGTCTCCTCATCACTCCACACAAATCTGATGTTTTCATCTGCCACAAATTTCCGTCTCTCCAGTGGAACCGGAACTTGAGTGATGTTAATTCACACGCTTCATGTAGCCTACATCATGATTAATTCGCTAAGTCTGTTTCCATTGCACTTTTTTCACATTTTAGTTTTATTGATACACAAACTTTTCCACTTCAGCCAAGTGTAAAAAGCTTTTTTTGCAACTTTTTTGACAATTTTTCCAATTTCATGTTTCCACTCAGGTTTTTTTTAATGTGTATATTGAAATTACACATAAAAATAGACGGATGGAAAGTCACTTGCTAAGCACAGGGGAGGCTGTGGCTTGGTGGCAGAGCGGTCACCTACCAATCGGAAGGTCGGCAGTTCGATCCCACAGCCATGTGTTGAAGTATACTTGAACAAGATGCTGAACCCCAAAATGCTCCCGAAGCTGCGCCTTCGGTTTGTGAATGTTCTCATATGCAAGTTGCTTTGGATAAAGGTTTCTGCTAAATGTAAGTGAATATAGAGTTGTTAGAGTTTTGTGCACATTGAAAACACCTAAAACACCTGGCAAGTGACATCTGTTCAAAGGCAAATCCCCCACTTATTTGCAAATTAATTTAATTGTAGACTTTTTCTTTGCAGTTTCGTATCATTTTGTCATTTAGTTTAGGGCACTTTCCCTGTCAGCTGAGCTCAAAGGCTTTGTGAGATCCCAGGATAACTGTACCCGGTGTCAGTGTCATTTACCCTGTGACTGGCATATGGCAAGCCATGTGACGCAGCCAGCATGATGGTGAGATCAGCATATTCAAGAAGACATAACGAGACACTGGTTTCACACAACCAGGCAATGAATGGCTCCTGTCTTTTCATTTTCAGATCGGAGGCTCCTCTGGCAACTAATACAACATTTCAAGTCAAAGAGATTCACACATCTGTTATACCACAGCTCTGTCCTCTTTTTCTGTGCAAAGGAAGTCAGACTGTTAGAACATAAATATCATTGCGTTATGAGGATTATGTTCTTCTTTGGCATTTGGTTAACGCTATTGGGAACCAGTGCCCTCTGCCCACAGGTAAATAGGATGGAAGTGACCAATGGCGACGAGGAGTGTGCACAAGGAGTTTTGGTAGAAGAAGAGAACTTTTTGTGCTATTTTCCAATTTCCTCAGTGAGCTAATCCTCCACCAGATTTCTCTACGGTGAATAGGGGAACGATAATGCCCTCTCTATACACGGCCCAACAGTAAAGCTAACATATTGATCTGGTGTTGGAATGTTTAGTATATTCGTGCGGAACTGTTCCTTAAATCAGGATTTGAACATGCATTTTTCTGGTTTTACGGTACAGCCTGTACTCGCTGCACTCTACCTGGTTCAGTGTCTGCCGGTGCAGAGAGCACAGTCAAAGAGGCTTAGCCATCCGCTCGTAATGAGGCTTTGCACACTCCAGGACCCCTAAAGAACAATGACCCGGCTGTGTGTGGCCCTTTTCTCTTTGGTTTCATAGAACATACGGAAAGCACTGTTAGCAGGTCAGTGGAAATGTAATGAGTCCTCAGGGTTTGTCTCTATATTTCTGTGGTGTTTCGGCCACAGATCAAACACGGCTACGTGTTTATTGCACAGACTGCATCAGCAATACAGCATGCTCAGGTGTTTCACAGACTGTTCATAAAATGTATAGAACTTGCATCATTTATTAGTACACAATAATAGAGAAGAGACCTCATGTATTCAAATGTATAATTCTGCTGCTTATACAATGTGACCAATTTCAGTTTTTGCAGATCACCAACCCAATGTTCCTGAGTACGAAGCTTCTTATCTTTGAAGTTTGAAAGAGGCTTTAATCACTCGCCTAATAATGGAGCCATTGAGACCCGATGGGGCTTTCACGCAAACTGAACCCACTTGAATAAACAAGCCCCTCTTACATAAACAGCTAGCAAGGCCAACTCTAATTATCATGCAGCCATAAACAATGAGCTTCCAAGTTGAATTTCATGGTGTCAGAATTGGTTTGGACTTTGCTTTATGATAGGTTTGGACATTTTGTGACATCAGTCCTGCCTTTCACTTCAGCGTGATACAGTCATAAAATCAAAGCTGCAAATGAAATCCCTCTACAAGTAAGTATGTATGTATTTCATCTGGTGTTAAACAGCAATAATAGGATTATAAAATATGTATCTGATTTCAAAGCATTTTCGATTTCGGGCAATTTTCCGGCACATACCATGTACCTCTTTGCACTGTTGTACAGTACAAACACAAAGTCGTTATTCATACTACAGGTAATGCTTAGTCCAATAAAAAGTTATTGGTTATTTATTAGACTTCCTATCCAGCTATGGCCACTTTGACATGCTGGTTGTGGTAACCTCGACCTCGCATTGAACTATTGACAAGTGAACAAGAGTGCACACAGTCTGCTAAAAACAAATAGCTCCAGAGTTAGACTATAGCAAAGGCACTGCTATTTTATAATTAAACCCAGTAGTTAAAAAAATGTTGTTGTTAAAAACAAACATCATGATTTTTCTTTGTTTCAAAAATGTTTAAATGCAATTGGGGCTAAAATGATTAGTTGAGTAATAGACTAGTTGTTCAATAGATATTTAACTATTTTAATAATCAAATGATTTTTCAAGCAAAAATGCCAACCATTCTCTGGTTCTACCTTCTCAAATGTGAGGATTTGCTGTGGCTCTTTTTCTTTCTCTGTGTGATCATAAACTGAATATCTTTGTTTGGACAAAACAACCATTTTAAAGACATTGGATTTTAATGAACTGTGGTGGGCATCTTTTACAACCTGGCCAAATGACTAATAGATTAATTGAGAAAATAGCTGGCAGTTTAATTAATAATGAAAATTAGTAGCAGCCCTTAATACAGTAATGTCCTAAATGGTTGATGTAGTCATTTTGAGATGATCAGTAAGTTCAACTGATGATCATTTTCATTATGGATTAGTCTGTCAATACAGTACAAAACCCAAATGTATTTCACTGACAATTATTTAAAACAAAGAAAAGCAGCACACCCTCACATTTGAGAAGCCTGAACCAGGAAATGTTTGCTTTATTAAAATGGTTGCAGTGTTTTCTGTCATCATCACAATGTGCTGAGAACATTAAGGTGACAATAAAAAGGAAACTAAAAACAAGGCTGGTTTTATACACATGAATTGAGCCTCGTCCCATAACAACATGCTTTACTCTCATGTTAAATGTCATTTATAGGAAAATATGGAATCAAAATTTCTGAAAACACTATGAAAGGTTCACCTCCTGCCACAGAAGACTTATGTCAGAGAGTAAACTTTAACCTGATCGTGGCTCCTGGTCATGAGATTTTCATTCACAGCTCTGGAAACATAAAGAGGCCATTTGTTGTCTTTGTGTTTGAGTTTTAATTAAGATGGCTCAGCTAAATATCTCTGTAGGTGTGTCCATGAGCTGCACTGTAGCAGGGAAGGTTGAATAATAGTGCCTTCAGTCTGTACTCAGTGTTTCACCCCAGAGAGGAACAATCAGATGCTTCTAGCTTGACTCGGTTCGGGTCGAGTCGGGTGATGTTACAGGAACAAGCTGCTGTGTGCCAGCTAAACGAATTGCGTCCATGATGAAGGACAATTCCTGTTTTATCCCGCTGCCCCTCTTGACAGCTCCTGTGCCACAATGTTCTCTCTCTCCACACATACAGTTCCCACGGTACAGTGGGCAACCTGGGACACACTGTGTGGTTAATGGTGTAAGTGAGCACCAGTGTGTGCAATACCTGAGTGGCCGTATAGCAGCCTAGCATTCAAGGGAACTGATTAAGTGACACCCAGAGAACAGGGACGAGGAAACTTTAAGATAAAAAGAAAGAAAGCAGACAATAACACCTTTTTTAAAATGCCACCATGAGAGTGCAAAGGACTGGTGAAGTTTTTATAGGTAGACATGAATGACCCTTTTGGCAGTGCCTTTGTGGAAACTTTCTTTGGGAACCCAAAATGACAAAGAAGATGCTGCAGAGGAAGTTGGCCCAGACCAGGAAAAATTGCATCTAGGTCAAGGTGTGTTTGTGTTTTTCCAGACACATGCTTTCAGGCTGTTTGGGTTTTGAACATAAAGAATTTCCTTTTAGGCAACTTTATTTTGGGAGGACTTGTAAACCCTTTCAGGACAATCTCTCCCTTCCATTTTATTTTAGACCAAACATGAACAGATTTCAGTTTACTGTGGTTCCAATTAGAGTTAGGGCGCATTTTGTTTCATACATACCAAAGAAAATTTCCACAGAAAAGATCCAGATGAGTATAAGTTGTACCACAGTTCTGCTGTTTTCTATTTCATGACATGACTGGCATGACATTTCCCGGCCTGTTTTCTAGTTTTACTTCTTGCAGTCTTTCGGCCATGCACTATTTGTGGATTTTTGTTGCAGCTACTGTACATATCTGGTGATTTGATGACAGTGCCAACATTCCTGCAATGTAAAATAATTAATCAAGAAAACTAATAGAAAAAATAAAATACAAATAACTAGACTCTGATCATAATTTGACCAGATTTTGGTTTGCTTTGTTAGTTGCAAACCCTTTGCAATTATATTCTGTAACTGCTTATGCTCTAATGTTGCATGAGATACTGTTGGGCCCATCATGCAGTGCATACATGTAATATTCCTGAGAAATGATACCTTGAGGTTTTCCCCTCTTTCTGCAAAAGCCCCCTGTCCTCTGGCCACTGGAGGGCAATCCCTAGCTTCAGAGTTCGCTCTGGTTTCACTGCGTTTTGAATCTTGATATTTCAAATTATGCAAAACAGAGGAAAGAGCTGGACGAATAGTATAAAGATAAACTGGAACAAGAAGAATTCTGCTCCCCGACCTCTTGGGAAATTTCAAAATCAATTTATATTTTCTAAACTTCATCAGCTATTTCAAGTAGAAAAACATGTCAGGTATGATGTACAATTTTCTTGTCAAACAGCTCTTCTTCATAAACTACATCACACTTAGTAAAGTGAAAACCACTGTCTGTCAATGTAACGCAGTCATTTGTATCAGTTCTGGGAGTTTCACTAAAGGTTTATAATTTCTTCTCTGTCCCACTACTAACTTATTTCTCATCATGCAAATAAGCAAATGATTATGCCTGTGCCTAAAATGCATGAAGATAAATGAAAAGTATTTTGGCTGATTATTATAACAACATGCAGCCAGGCAGAACAATATTTGTTCAGTAGCCATTAGCGGCATCCTTCTGCTAATCTACCAAGCTCTGGAGAAATTGGCAGTGTGGTTAAGCCTAAAATGGAAAGAAACTCACCGGTGCCTACAAGTTGTTCGATTGTGGTCAACAACGAAAGGGTTTGCCTCTTCTGTCTGCTGAAACACATACAGTAGTTAGATTTCGACATTAATACGTTGTATAGAAATGTCACACCTTTCTTTGGCGAGTGGGTGGGATGAACAAACTCACCACAACGTTTGATGCAAATCCATTCCGAACCTTTTTAGACATACTCAACATACTGGTGGAGTTCATGAACCTGCGGTTTACTGTAGTGGACAAACAGCATTGTAACGAATGATATACTGTATCAGATCATCCAACAGTCAGTGTTTGTGAAGTTCACAGTCTATAGTTCGAGTGTGACATTCATCCTCTGTAGACTTGAAAAGTGGACGTAACTTTGGATTCTAGTGGCGACAAAATGTCCCGAGAAACTGTTACGGGTGCAGCATGATGCACTTCTCCACTGTCCATTTGTATCCATATGTTCCAAGCAGTCAGTTTTCCTGCTTCTGTTTCAGTCCTCATGTGCAACCATATTGAGCTTGTGAGGAAAAGAGTGTATTGAATGTTTGGTTACAAAAAGCATGTTAAAGAAAATCTAGAATTTTATTGAATATATCATTCATGGTACTGACACAGATTCTTAAATGACCATACAGCACAAAAGATTGTTCTCTCCACACACTGGAAGAGCTACACAGCTCCCATTGTCTCAAAAAAGCCCAGAACATTATAAAAGACACTTCACACACTGGCCACTTCCTGTTTGAACTGTTACCTTCAGGCAGAAGGTACAGAGTAATTAATGCAAGGACAAATTGATTCAAACACAGTTTTTATAACTGCAATAACCACTCTTAATGCTGTGAAAAAATACTGTGTATTATGTAATGGATCAATGACGGAAGTATGGGTGGGTGTAAGTGGATGTTTATACCTTTTTTTTATGTTTTTACTGTGTGTGGCGGCTCTGGCTCGGTGGCAGAGCGGTCGTCCGCCAATCAGAAGGTTGGCGGTTTGATCCCAGCTTCCCACAGCCATGTGTCGAAGCATCCTTGAGCAAGATACTGAACCCCAAATAAATTGCTCCCGAAGCTGCGCCTTTGGTGTGTAAGTCGCTTTAGATAAAAGCATCTGCTAAATGTAACTTTGTGTGTATGGATGCTTATGCTGCTGATATTTATTTTTACTTTTACTTTTTATAGACTATGAATGATGCAGTGACTGGAGAAGCACTCTTAAATTTTGGTTGTACTTTTGACAATGGCAATAAAGATCTATCTATCTATCTATCTATCTATCTATCTATCTATCTATCTATCTATCTATCTATCTATCTATCTATCTATCTATCTATCTATCTATCTACTATAATTGTAATTAGTCATCCATTCTGATCTAATATAAATACTTGTGAAGGGCACTCATGACTGAACAATTCTCTAAATGTCTCATATCCAGAAATGTTTCATTTCAACCACGTCAATTTAAAAATACATTTAGATTTAAATTTAAATATAGCCTCACTTTGTGCAACCATGTCCACCTCAATATGTTTCATGGCAGTGTGTGGGGAATAAAAGGAAATGCAGAAATGCAAATCACTTATGAAATATGAGCCTTTGTTTCTCAGTACAAGAGTTATCTGTCCAGCAAATTTTATGGACGTTTTTTGAGATGTCCTGTGACAGATCAACAAACTAACAGGTGCAAAAACATGACTTCCTCTGGGAGAGGAAATAAAGCCCCCGCTATTCCCTTTTTTTGTTTTGTCAGTCCTGAGCCTCTAAAGAGTTCTCAGAGTGAAAAAGTTTTTGGTCCACTGGACTGCTGTACTCCCATGTGTGAATCAGCCTTTAACAAGTAATAACTACAAACGTTATCAGACATTAAAACAAACTAATGTTGCATTAAAAAACCAATAAACTGATAAAAGAAAATTTATCTAAAGGGTAGAGTTGCATGTCCTTGTCTCCTTAGTGCGCTGTTTGAGCTGGTAAAAGTCAAACGTCTGTGGAAAAGATTATTATCCATTTAACCACCCTGTAATCTCAGTATTTTCACCTTGCTGCTGACGTAGGTTGGCTTGCAGGGACAGCTGCTCTGCCTGGCTTTTCACAAGACTGATTATCAATGTGATATGTACTTTATTTACTTTGTAAAGACTAGTCCTGAATCTATACAGCACATTCAGAGAAGCCCTCAAGGTTAGTGCTTTAGGCACAGTGAGTGGTGTGAACACAGTTGGGGGGTTGAAGTTTGCCTCACGTGATGATGATGATGATGATGATGAGGAAGAGGTGGATTATGATGACAATAATGATTCTTTATTGTTGTTCATATAACAATTTGCCACAAAGATACCACAGTTATCAAAATGTAAAACTTCCAAATAAAAACTTTTACCAAATAGTTTAATAGATTGTTACCCAATTGTACAATAGCCAAGAGACCTCAAGCCTCCAAGATAATGGCAAATAGCATAGCATTAGCCTTTTACTAGTTACTACTGTTCTTATAAGTTGTAGAGTCCCATCGAAACTTGTTTAACTAAAGGCATCAAAGGGGGGCACCCACTTCACACAGCGATTAGCCAGGTGTGCGGAGGTGAGGAAGTATGCAGGGGTTGGACTTCATTTAATTCTTCACACAACTACCTTCACCACTTTTCGGGTGTACAACTGAGTGCTACACCATGATGCTCTTGAGGAGACAAAGCGTCTGAAAGTGTGCACTGTTAACCCCATTTGCATGATTATCACGTCTTGCCAACTCTCTCAAGACTGGCTTTTAGTCCCAACTATGAGCGTTCGGAACAGCTATAAACACGTTTGCATTCAGACATGGTCGGATTAATTTTCGTACGAACTGGCTCACTGAAGCAAACTCATGCCTTTACTTCCATTATTCTGTACGATTTGTATTTGGCCGTGTTTTCTTTATTTGCTGCATGTTTTGTTAAGCCGCACATGTGTTGTCTAATTGATGAGTATGTTTCTTAATTTGTTTGCGTTTTAAAAAAGCCAAGAGGATTCATTACTTGATCATGTTATCTTAAGTTCATAGTATCTTAAGTTGCAATGAGCTCTCCGAGGCACTGTACCAAAGGGTCCAAAAATGAATACACACTTGCCTGTCACTCACATATTGAGATATTACTGATGGTGGGAAAATGATCACTTTGCTCAAGGGGGCTTTGGTAATAACTGCGGCTTGCATTTTAAAAAATTACAATTATTTGTCGTATCTGTTTTTTACACTAATAAGAAATATATTACATTAAATATATAAATGTATTGTGTTATATAAGTGAAGTATAAATTATCATTACTTCTGCCGTTAATTGCAGATTATTACATTAATGGGAATTTAATAAATTAAACAGTTATTACATTTTGATGGTTAACATCACCATTATTGCAATTCACATTGTCAAAATGTGGCTTTAGTGCATGTTTTCCACACCCAGCTCTTGTTCTTTCCACACATGCTTTGACGCATGTTTTTCGGTTCCAAGCAGAACTAGACATGCATCTGCCCAATCACTGGTATCTCAGCATCCTACTGCACCCCTACTGCTTCATGACCTCCGTAAAACCTCCGCCCTCCATTGCTGTGATCCTATTACTCGGAACAGGCCGCAGACAAACATCAAGAACACAGCCTTATAAGAAAATGCGTCATTCCCATCTGCTGTGTATGATTCTGTTTTGATTACTGGGTTAGAAGAAACTTGATTCCCCCTGATGACAATCCTTTGAGTAGCGACACAGCAGTTTTTATTCTTTGCGCCCTACTTCGCTCATTTACCGTACATGTTGTAGTGCCTAGTGAAGGCGTGCAGCAGTGTGTGTGTGTTGGCTGTACTGAGGAAAATAAAGGATTTGCTGGGATTAGGCCCTTGCAACAGACTAAAGACGGTAGGAAACTTGTTGTGGCACCATCACCATCACCATGATCAGCCCTTAATCTTGCAGGAGCACAAGGGGGTGTGGAGGGTTGGAAAGGGCACTGCTTTCGTGTAATCATTTTTAAATCTCTGGGTTAGAGGGAAGCCGCAAGTGTTCAGCAAGTGATTTATCCGCCGTTGTCGTGCAGACAGAGTGCAAGAATCTGACAAAAGATTTAATAAATTCCATGACTGCATTGGCATGCCAGCATATGTGTGTGTGTGTGTGTGTGTGTGTGTGTGTGTGGACTCAGCATTGTCTGTCGGAGATGGCTTGCTTACCCTGATGCACCGTTGGCAATTATGCAACAAAGCAACCAGTCTGTTTCTGTGATTTGAATCAGCACTTGATGGGAACAAACATTAGAGACCGAGCCTGGTTTTTTTTCACGACAATACAAATTATGTGTTTGTCTGTTAGAATAAGAAACTAAAATAATCCAAAAAAAAAGAAAAGAAAAAGTATGAGTGCAAATAATAAAGAAAAATTATTTTAAAAACGATTTACATTTGCATTTGCAAAATAATATGAGTTTGACATCCTTCAAGGACTTTGGGTAAGATGAGAACCTCTTGTTTAGATTTGTTTAAAGGTCTAGTGTGTAGGATTTAGTGGTATCTAGCAGTAAAATGGCGGTTTGCAACCATTGGAATATCGCTCTCCTCACCCTCCCCTTCCAAGTAATGAAAACACAACGATTCTTATTTTCAGACAATTATACACTAATGAAAACATGATTATGAATATTATATTACATTTCTGCCAATAACTCTTCCTAAATGTTACACACTGGACCTTATTCCAGCAATTTAGTATAGTGATTCCATATATTTTGGGACAGAGTTCCCCTATAAATGTAGACTAAAGCGATAAGCTGCACCAAATGAAAACTTAGATTGAATTTAGACATAAACAACATACGCAGACAAAAGCCAAAGCACAGAAAAGATAAGACAAATACAGCTGGCAGTAACTGAGAAACTAATTGCTAGAATGTGCTGCTTTCACAATGTAATCATTATTTAATCATCAAATTATAACCATCATGTGAGCTTTGTCTTCTTATGTCATCTCACACATGAGCAATTACAGTTACAGAGTTGTTTTGCGTTGTGTATGGCAGAGCATATGTTAATATGGTGAATCAGTACAAAATGCGTGTTTTAAATTGTGTGTGGAAAATCTGCACCTGTGTTGTAGCACACATGCACCATACATCCTGAAGATTACATAAACCCAGTGTAGGTCACTGTCACTCATGGAAGGAAATGGGTAGACGCAGGTGCCGAGCAGAACATGATTCAAAATATGTTTATTTGTGTAATCATAACTAATCTGTTACAGATGTTATTTTAGAGCTGTTCTTACATCGCCTGTGTTTGTCAGCCTTGTTGAACTGGTTGACTATCAGGACTGGTGTCTTGTAACATCCGCCCCAGCATGACTAACTCGGGAGGAGCCCTGTAAGTTCTCTGCTCAACGGCTCCGGTCTATGATTATCAAAGAAAGAATGAGAAACTTTGGGAAAGTATGTCTACATATTTGTTGATGTTACAAGGAACAAGGCTTATCTCCAATACCTGGCTCTGAATTGCCAGTGGTGAAACACAAGTACATTCTCTACTGTACTTAAGTAAATATGTTTGAGGTACTTGTAATTGAGTATTTTCATTTTTTACAACTTAACACTTCTATCTTCTACATTGCCATTATTGTTCATTTTTCTCCTGTACATTTAGTTAGTTTGCAATTAAGATTTCATACAGAAAATGTTTTATACCAAGACTAAAAACCAGCCATGCTAGCAGCTCTGTGAGGCTGTACAGTGGTGCTTTGAGCAAAATGCTAATGTCAGCATGCTAATATGCTTATAATTTTACATGCTGATGGTAAGCAGGTATAACGTTTAACCACATCATTGTGGTGTTTTACATTACTTCTTCTACAATACTTCTTCCACCACAGTGGTTACCGAGTTAAAAATGATGAGAACTCTTCATAAGGTACAAATCAATAAGACATAAAATCAAGGCAGAGATACATCAGAATTAAATTGGCTGAAGGGAAGGAAAAGGAGGACCAAATAAATGAATAAAATCTAATAAACCTATAAAAATTTAAAACCAGATAAAAAGCCAGATAAAACAAGAACATTTTAAGACTCTTCTCAAAAGCCCCAACTGTATCAATAGCCGGTCATCTTACGTAACATTAACCTGCCATATCTGCGTCTTAAAGCCAAAACAAACAGAATTAAGATTAAATAAATATCATGTTTAATCTCTCTCGTTTTCCAGCTAACTGTTATGTGTCTTATCGAGACTCGGTCTGGCACACTCTATAATGTTATTTAATGATGAAGAAACACTTTGACATTGGGGTTTGTCCCTTCAGTTTTGAGTACCTTTAATGAGCTTACTTTATAATCACACCCCAATATGGCGAGGCTTCAAGTTGCCAGAGACGTGTGCGCATTGTTGCATCCGTATGCTTAAAGGGAGTTGAAAATGAGGTCACCATGAATCCTGGAAGAATAAGCATTCCCTTTGTTATGCCTATAAACAATAGTGAGAGGTGTTCAATAGGAAAATGACAAATGGGCTTCTCCTGTCTTAGCTGGTCAGGACTAGAAGCACATCGATGGATGAACAAAGAAAGACAAAGCAGTTGTGTTTTAACTCTCTCTCCTACCGCCATTCTCTGGGCTTTAGGAAGTGCCTGTTCACCATAACCACCGATGGACTTTACCCAGGTTGTTTGACTTATGCAGAGTTCAGCCCTGCTTTAATATCCTCAGGACATGCAGTATGTTGTTTGTGTAATGTGTAGCGCGGTGCCAGGGCAGCGGGTGGTAGGATTGGAGTAAAGCTGCACAAAAGGAACGATGCCCCTGATCATTTGCATGCATGGAAGCAACCAATTTTTAATTTCGTGAACCCATCAGATCTTTCAAACTGTAGATAGAAATAATAATTTCTTAAGCACCATTTTGGTCCCAAAATGAATAGGTACTCAGTTTTTAACACGTTTTTACTTTAAATAACAGCATCAGTTCCCAAATTCTTTGCTTATGTTGGTTCCCTGGTTTCCTCGCTGCTACAGTAACATATTTGATTGCTTTTATTTCCTCATATTGTTGAAAAACGTCAGTTGAAAGACAACAGATGTCATCAGGAAGCACAGAAGAGGGTGTTACACAAGTATGAGCCAACTCTCCTGTATGTTAGAGAACAGAACATTCAGGAGTCAGGGAGTTTACTGTGACTTAGTAATTTCCTAACTGTTGTTAAGGTACATATATTGTAAATATTATGTTCAGCCATATTCTTACATCCAACAGCATGTCTGCTGCAGCATTTTTATTTGAAGATTAGCGGTCACAAACACAATATCACTACCTATTTACCACACATTTACTGCACTATGTTTAATGTCTGTCATTTTATTTCAGTGTTCGAGTGTGAAGTGTATCCACTATATAGCACCTTCAAACATTCCACAATGAAACAAAAAAAGAAGTCACAGTGTACTACTCACTACAGAGTGAACTATTAAGTGTTTATTAAATAGAAAGTAATATGGGTTACGTATATAATGAGGAAGTGATTTGGGAGATTTTGAACATATTTTTGAGGTGTTAACTAGACTAAATGAGCAGACCACTAGTTGATTTTTAGACATTACCCCCATGAATATGTGTGTACGTTGAACAGCTGACGTTTCTTAACTAATGGTTAGAATTTAGATTAGACCTTGAGTTTAAAATATAAACCCTTGCTGTTTTTGACATGGGCCTTGTTTTTCCACCCTGTTTCTAGAGCCAATTACCCTTTGCTTTCCTGGGTGTGCAGTTTTCATGTATAGTCCTGCAAGACAAATGGACAATTAAAAACGTTCCCTTATGCCTCACACTCTCTTTAGAGACACACTGTGTTTATTTCTTTTTCAATATATAGTCGTGACCTGACTGCTATTATCATATTTGCACAGCAGCACATACCGACAGGAAGGATCAGCCAGCCAACAAAGACCAAACAAGGAAATGCCAAGGTCACAAAAAACCCCCATGTAGATAATTATCATTTGCTTTTTGAGAAACATTTTCATTTGCTGATGGGTGTCATTATAGAGAGGAGAGTCAGTGTATTAAAACAAGACATGTCTCACATGTCCACTGAGGGCAGTTAACAGACAGCTGTGTGTAAATCAGGTCAAATCAGGATCCAGGTGAGTATAACTGACACCATACTGCATCTGAAGGGGCTGAGATCATATCCACATGTGTCTGAAAGCCAGAAACTGCTTGCTAAGTCCAAAATGTGGAAGTCGGTCTCATGACAAATATAGACACACACGCACACACGCACACACCTACCCACACAACCATGCAGATTGTAATGGTTCCTACTTGCATGTGACTGACTAATTTGATGTCTACACACACTGGACAACTGCATTACTGTATTGGAGGACAGTAAAGAAGAACATTTACACAAGTACTATACTGAAGTACAGTTTCAAGGTATTTGTAGCTTACCTGAATACTTCCATTTTATGCAATTTTAAACTTCTACTCTACCACATTTCAGAGGGAAACATTGTACAAAAAAGATTAGATTAAACCAGTGGCCAATGTGTTTAGCCAATGACTCCTTGCACAAATGCTGTCTAGTCTAACTTTCTCAGATGGTTTTATTTAAATAACTGTTTGAAGGCCAAAGAGGCAAAAGTGACAAATATTATACAACAAGAAAAAAAACAAAACTTTCCTACCTCATTAATCATCTCACAGACCTTCAGATTTTTCTTGTGTCCCCTTAGGAAGAGACATAAAGAGACTATATGTACTGTACAGTAGTTTTAGTAGATAAAACTAGCTTCACTTCAACCAATTATAGTTCTACTTGCATTAATGCAAATAGAACTATCAAATAATAACAATAACAAATAATAATCAAATAAAATAATATAATATATCAGTCAGGGGCTATTTTTTGATAAGACAAGTACTTAAGCTGATATTACTTCTGTTCTTTAACATAAGTAGGATTCTAAATGCTTTTACTTGTAATGGAGCATTGGTACTTTCACTCAAGTAAAGGATCTGAATACTTCTTTCAACTCTGCCTTTCCCTGATTCTGGAACATTGTATTTCTGCAGAGCAGTGGAGTCGGGACCCCATTAGTCTCTTGTTTCCTGTTAGTCCAGCTAGTTGTTGGTAACTTCAGGTCAGGTAAATTTTACATGATGCACAGAGTACTGAGTATAATGCCTATCTGTTAGTGTGACGTCTTCCAACTTTTAGAAAAAGTGTGTACAGCTGTGACCAACGCTGAGCTTGGGTGTGAGGGAGGGCGCTTTCTGGCGTGCAGAAATTCATGCAGCAAAAAAAACATGGCTTCTTTACACTGCTGAACACCCCAACATGCTATTCATCTTGTGCTCACACATGAGTGCTCTAGCATTACTAAATCTTTTAATCAGCTTGATTCATATATGCACCTTTTGTTTTTTTGCATGAAACAAATCAAAGAAGGAACGATTTGACCAAGTTTAAGTTTGAAAAATGAATTAATTAGAAAATACACATATATGTTTGATCACACACGTTTCGGTTTCAGTCAGATCCTCTCTGAATCTTTCTGTCAATCAGTAACCACAATCGAAATATCTTCGAATCTTTATGTATGAAATTGAATCTGTGATGTGTTTATCAATGCATTTTCATATTTTGCATGTTTTAGTATTCTGAGTATCCCCATTTTGCTCAACAATAATTTCCACTTCTTTCTTTGTTGTTTTCTATTTATACTGTCTGCTGCTGCAGCGATCCAGTGTCCCCACATAAAGCAATAAAGTTTTGTATTACTATCAGTTTTTACAATTGACTTGACACAGATTTTTCATATGGTAAGCATAAGTGTACTAGAAAAGGCCCATGTCACCGTCCTAAACTTTCTGTTAGGACATGGATGTTTTCTCATTATAATATGGAAAATTACAAAGTAAGTGGCCTTGTGGCCACGCTACAGTTGGTTAATTTATATATTCACCCCTCCTCCCAGGAGTGATGTTCAAGAGTGGATTAACAATCCTTTAAGCAAATGTATAAAACTCCCTGCTAATTTTAGAAGAAAGAAACATTTTAGCATTGTTGGATGCTTGTGTAAAATAAATGTTTACTCAAGTGCAAAGAATTGTAATACAGATTCTGCCAAGAAATCCAAGTCGGTCAAGTATGACTGTGGAAGAACATGTGTGGCACCAGCTTTTTCCACCAGGGGATTATAATCCTTAATGTTTTAAATGTGGAAATTACTTTGATTTATAAATAACAGAGCAGATGTCTGTGCTTGCTTTCACCTTTACAGTGTTGTTACTTTCAAAAGCAGACACATTTCAGATGCTGAATCATGTTTTCTCTAAAACCTTCCTTCCCTTTTCTGTTCATTTCACCTTTATTTATCCCGCTGCAGTGCAAAAAACAACACACTATCTAGCTATCTGCTGTCTGAAAGAAAAAAAGATAGATAACTGTGTCTGTGCTGCAGCAGTAAAGTCAAAACTGTGTCACTGTGTCATACAGACTGAAGTCTGCAGCAGATTGTTGATCTGGGTTGCATTAGCATGTTTTTCTGAGAGCTAATGTGAGCACGTGAGATCTGCTTCCCCTTGTGTGCAAACACATGTGAGAGAGAATATTGTGTGCATGTGTGGGAGAGGGATTTCCATGAAAGGTTAAATTTGTTCTCAAGAAACAAGATTTGGTTATTGATGAAACCACATTCACATAAACAGTAACATTTTTTTCACTATTTGTTATATAAAAATGCAAAACCCCTTCAGATGTACCCAAACCCATCCTGTTCCTTCCCGTCTCTTTTACTCTTTTATAGGGTTATGCATGCTTCTTGCCAAGAAATGACCCATGAGACAACTTTCCTCTCCATCTCTTGCTGTTTTCTTCTGCAAAATGTTGCACAAAACAAAAGGCTACAGTTTTTCTTTCTAAGCATTTTTTTGGGAAATTTCATCACTCCCTCATCCTTCCTAACACATAGCTTTCCCTTCTTCTGTTGAGCCAGAACTGGTTTGAACTAGTAGCCTACGATGTGTTACACAACAACACAGTGAGGAGAATCATAGTGTGCATGCACATACAGCATGATAGATTCTCAGTGCACATGCTGTTTTTCTTGCAGCTCCACATATTATTCTGTTAGATTACCAAAATGTCACTATTTTTAATAATATATAAAAACTTTACAGGAGCAGGGCATTTGCACTGCCGGATGCCACAGTGTGAGCGAATGCTAACCGGCGAGCATCTTAACGTTGTGTTTGGCCGGGGGGGCTTATTGTGCAGCTCCATTTATGAGACCCCAGTTTTTCCTCCTTACATAACGGGGTTTTTTTCCTTTCTCCCACTCCACACAAGAACCACCACCATCCAGCCTGTACATTCCGGTGGTTGTCATAGCAACAGGGCAGCATCCCTCTCCATCCTTTGTCCAGTGTCTCCCCTTCGTTTGAGCTTCCCAGGCGGAAGGTGGTTTGGATTCTGCATGCAAATCGAACCCCCTAATTGAGTTTCGAAGCGAGGAAGTGGAAGGGATTTTAAATGGTGACTGAATGTCATTAGGTGCTTTTCACAGATCGTAGTAAGGTGGGAAACTGCAGAGGCATTACAGCACTCGTGTTAAATAAAAGGATGAGAACCTCCAATCAAGAGCTGAATACAACAGATCCATGCAGTTTTCTGTCAAATATATAAATGGAAACACAGAAGGAGGGACTGAGGTTAAGAACGTACACTTCTATTAAAATGTTGTCTTTAGGCAACAACTGTAATGCAGCTTTTGGGCCAGTTTAATTCCCTTGTAATTATGTGTAGCAGTCAGTGGATGGAGTTTTTTGATGTTGGTCTGTGTCATCTTTGTTCGGGTCTCAGTTTCTGGTGCATGGCAAGAATGAGTGCATATATGTGGGAGGGAGTTTGACGCGTCATGTTCTCCACTATTCCTCCACTGTTTTGAGTTGTACTGTATAACAGCTTCTATAAGAATGTTGGCAGAAACAGAAGTATGGATGAAGAATACATTTGTGCCAGACTATTACCATTGCGGTTTCAGGACACTTTTTAAGCTGTTCTCCAAACTCTGTATTCTGTACCACATGTTTTTACAATCTAACACAAACTCTTGGAAGCCAGGTTGTGTGCAGATGGCAGAGAAAAGGGCAGAGAGGTTGCAGATTTGGGCAGAAAAAACAACCCACACAAAGTTAAGAGTACATGTGTTGGCTTCTGCCCAGCCAACATCCTCTGAAACAGGACTGAACCTGCCCTCAACTTTATGATTGGTTAACTTGTTCCTGGCAAAGCCAATCAGTGAGCTAACATTCTGAACATTCTGCTGTGAGGGCAGTTGGGATGTAGGGGAAAGGTCTCAAAGCAAACTCTGTAACCCTTCCCCCAAGTGGGGAAGAGTACACCAGAAATAAATGTTTATGTGCCGTGAAATGAGGATGTTGTTTGCTTCTTGCGAAGCGCGGTTGAAATGTCTCCTTGTTCTGTCGGCAGGGAAATAAATACTTCCTTCACTGAGTTTACATCGGTCACGTTCTAGACAGTTTCACTTAAATACTGAACTGGCACACACGTTCTTATTAACAAGCTGCAAAGCTTGCACACAGACATCATGTGCAAGCATTATAAATATGCTGAGGTGTTCAGGAAATCTTTACATCAGCATTTTACAGTTACACTTTGCCCCTATTTGGATAAATTCAGAAGACCCATAAAGCTCTAACTAAACTGTACCCAAAATCGTAACGTATTCCTAATGTGTTGACTTGCTTGTCTGGTTTGTTTCTTAGGTAACAGGAACCAGACATGGCTAGTCTAGTTCTCACCCACAGCAATTAAAGGTGTGTCATGAATGACACAGCACCTCTGGGAATATTTGCCCTCAGGCTGTTGCAATGAAGGAGTTTAATAACGGTCTTCTGAGTACACCAGTTCCCAGTTACTTCCCACAGGGTCCTAAACACCAGCTGGAACAAAAGTGCTGTTGAGCTCCTGCCAAGATATCAGCCAGTCTGCAACACCAGAACATTTGGCAAAAGAAAACACAGCCAGAGAGGCTTTACTAGGAGTTCCCATTGTGCACTTCATTTTACAGTGTTTTTTTTATTTTTACTGCTTCCAGCAAACTGCTGTGCCCCCAGCTTTGCATTTATGTTTAAGACTGGAGACCTGCCTAAACTGTTCCTACAGCCAACTAGAGACTACAAAATTCTGTTAACAAATTAATTATGGTGTTTGCAAGAGGACCGATTCGTCATACCAAGTTGTAAGAAATTAGTGCCACTGTTTTATGGGATGTCTGCTTGCTCAATATCAAGTTATTCAGTCTTTATGCCAAGCTAAGATGGCTGGTTAGCTGTGGCCTTATATTTACTGGACAGACTGATATTATACAGCTAAACTAACTCTTAAATAAGCATGTGTCCCAAAATGTCAAACTATTCCTTTTAAGTCATGAGTCAGTCATGGTGTGATAAAAAATACAAGTTTTAAATGCATCAATAAAAACACCAGGTTCAGTAAACGTGATGTTTTACCAAATCAGGTGCATTACAATATTGCAGTTAAAAGGATAAAACTCCTTGAGGAAATCTACAAATGGCATTATGGACAGGTCGACCACATTTGAACAACATACGTCTGGGTACAGACATCTACTGAGCGTACCATACAAGTTCACCCAGTGTGTCAAAATCTGAAGACAAATGTTGCCATTTAAAATTGACACTTCGTAAAATCAAAGAATTAGTAACATTGAAGACTGATAGTTAAAAAGGCAGGTCAACATATATTAACAGTACATGAACTAGTCAGATTTATTAAGTTACACATGCTGCCCAGCCTTAACACTCTATAGTGTCTGTGTGCTTTAGTTCATTTTAGTCACCAGGCAAAAAGGGATTATTACAAAAGCCGATCCCTTCTAAAAGACGAAGGGAAAGACATACCCTGCCATTACCAGCTCACAACTACCAAGGCTCTCATTGCCTTGTCATGTTTTAAGTTGACCAGCCAACCATAAACCCTTAAAATGCAGGTTAAAACCATCTCAGTGGGAGAAAAAAAAAAAATATATATATATATATATATATACACACACACAGTACTAGTTTAAAGACGACAAGTCAGGAGGGCAGTGGGAATCAGTCTATGAGTTGTGGATTTAGTAATCCGCAGGTTCATCTCCCTCCTCGTTCAGCAAACAGGTGCGGATCAGGGCCTCGGTCACACCATACGGGTCGCAGTTGGCAGATGGGCGGCGGTCCTCGAAGTAGCCCTTCTTCTCCTGGCCGACGTTGCGAGGAATGCGGATGCTGGCGCCACGGTTGGCCACGCCAGCAGAGAATTCGTTGATGTTTGAGGTTTCATGGCGGCCAGTGAGACGCCGGGCGTTGTCGAGCCCCCCTTTGGGATCATAGGAACGGATGTGATAGCTGTGCCTCTTCCCAAGCTTCTCAATGGAATCCTCAATGGCTCTAAAAGCAGAAATGACAAGATTCCATCAGAAATTTGAAAGCAGTCATGCAAAACACTTCATTAGCAGAGCTGTCAACTCAACGCCATGATGCTTTTGACACTCACTTTAAGCCACCTTCTTCCCGCATCTCCTTTGTGCTAAAGTTTGTATGGCAACCAGCACCATTCCAGTTACCAGGGATTGGCTTGGGGTCAAATGAGGCAATAACCCCAAAATCTTCACAGACACGGTGCAAGAGGAAGCGCGCCATCCACAGATGATCACCCATGTTGATCCCTTCACAAGGTCCAACCTGGAACTCCCACTGAACACACAAGAGTTCACCATTTTACATTCCATTTTTAACAGGCTGTTAAAACATATGCAAACTCCAAACATGGATTATGTGTTTGTTATTACCTGAGCAGGCATCACTTCTGCATTTGTGCCACAAATCTGGACTCCAGCATACAGACAAGCTCTGTAATGGGCCTCCACAATATCTCTGCCATAGGCTTTGTCAGCTCCCACACCACAGTAGTATGGACCTGTAAATACGGTAACTGTTAAACCATCCAGACATTGATTCATACAGGAAACACTCCGACTTTAAACTAGCTGCTTACCTTGTGGTCCAGGGAATCCATTAGAAGGCCAGCCAAAAGGGTGGCCATCTGTTCCCAGAATGGTATACTCCTGCTCCATGCCAAACCAGGGATGCTGGTCCTCCACCATCTCCATAATCTTCTTGCATGTGATTCGAAGGTTCGTTTCTGCAGAAGAAAAAAAAAAAAACAACAAACCACACGCAGATTAGAAGATTAGCACCAGTACAGGAAACAAAGCCAAGTCGAGTTGCCTGGGCCAGTTTTGCAAGTCACCTTTAGTGTAATCTAAACAGCAATGCAAATTGTACACTTCGATCGCCATCATGGAAGTTATGCAACAATATAAGAATTGCAAGCGTGAGATGTCCCCTCAAGACAAAACAGCTAAGATTGAGTAAAATGGGCCAGTTAAATATTTGTGTTTCTTCTGCTCATAATCAGCAATAATTGCTAGATTAAGGGCTGATAAATCTATCACTTCTACAAGCCCCAGTGTCTAAATGTCTGCATCAGTGTGCATGCATGCACAAGAGTGCATTTGTCTACCATTTCTTATATTGTTGCAAATTCTTCCATCCATTAAAACTTCAGTTTGTGAGCTTCTTCGTTACCTGCAGGTTTGCCGTTGTACTTAAGCACTTCACACATGACCAGCTTGTTGGGGTCTTTACGGAATGGATCACGGAACATGGCAGCGGGAATCAGATACATGTCGCTGTTGGAGCCCTCAGCCTGGTAGGTGCTGGAGCCATCAAAGTTCCACTCAGGAAGATCTACAAGAGGAGGAGGGGCAGATAGATTACACCATTGGACTTAAGGCACCATTAGAAAACGTTTCAGTAAGATTCAGGGGGCTGCTTACCTTCGATGCTCTTGGGCTCAAAATCCAGCGTCCTGGTTTTGCACCGGAGCCCCTCTCCGGTCCCGTCAATCCAAACATACATGGCTTGGACTTTATCCCCCTGAGGAAGGTCCAAGTACTGCTGCTTGACAGCTTTACTCAGTGTGGCGCTGGCGGAAGTGGCCATCGTATTTCCTACTATAACACACCTGAGGATAAGAGGAGCAGAGGAGACGCAGGTATGAGACCACGGTGCTCTCTGCATCACATGTAGCCTAACCGGGTTTGTGCTGCAACCCCACCTCCCACACACACACAGAACAGCGCCATTGTCTCTTCTTCCAGAAGAGAAGAGGTGTGAAAAACGCGGATGTAAAAAAACTAAACAAAAAAAAAAAAAAAAAAAAAAAGACACATTTCCAGCCTTTTCCCTCCCTCTCTACGTTGGAAACAAAGCCACTTAGCGTGACTTCAAGATTCAATTTATTGCGACAGACCGCCATCTCAGAGAGGACGACACCCGGAAAACCACGTTAAAACACACGCGCGCACACACACTGACAGACGTCAGCAAACACGCAACTCTACTACTGTACACCGTGTTGCCCATAATGCCTGTTGTAGTCATGGTTACAATAGCGGACTACCAGAGCGATGCAATATTACATCATAGGCTCCCTCGTTGCGATCCATCGGCTAACTTCATACCTACAACTACACGTCTTCTTTAAAACACAAGTCCCATTATCAAACATCGAAAATTGACAAGATCACGAGCTGAAGCCTGTGAGGCGGGATAAAAGCCCATGGTAAGTAAGCCTCCATTGTCTAAAGTCTGTAACAATGAAAAGCCTGGTAGTTACAGCGAGTAGGCTACAAGCTGAGCCCCTGTCCTGCCGCGACGAAGTTAAACGCGGAACAAAACCAGAGAACAAAAACCCCTGCATTTTACCTGGAGAAACGAGGAAATTGAAATAAAAACTAAAGCACTGACAAGTCCAGTGGCTTTTCGTTTGATGTCTGGCTAGTGTCTCTCTCATTCTCCGGTACCGAAATTCGTTATCCGTGCACATTTATAAGAACAGGAACTGGGATGTCGCGTCTTTGATTGGTCGGAGAGACGGCAGCGTTTTTACTGAAAGGTGATTGAAGGCACATGCAGCCCGGCCATTGGTCAGGCTGCGGAGCTGCAACGCCCCCTAGCAGGGGCTCAGCCGCGTGTTACTATGCGTGTGACCCTCCGCTGGCGTCTGTGCGCGTCCTCACGCTCACACGTGCACACGACCTGAGGAATTACTATTACAGCGAAACTAAAAATAAATTTTTAAAAAAGCGCGAACGAGGCAGTGATGGCCACTTTACGAAAGCGCGCTTCATTATTGGAGACGGACTCAAGCCTGCAACATCCTCAGTCTCAGCTCAAAACCAGCAGATAGGCCAAGACGCCGCCATGTGGTAGAAGTCAGTTGAAACCACAGTGAACTGGCAGACATTATGTAATCCCACCAAGAAACATCTTCTGCTGTTGGTTTCCTCCTGGATGCCCACGTGAGCAAATTATGTGTAAAATGTATCCACAATAATCACCGTTATAACAATCAATAACAACGTAGAGGTGTTTATTACACCTGCTTGACGGTGACTCTGATTGATTAATGATTGGGTTAGTTTGTAGCATGAAAGATGAATATATTTGGGTTATAGTAGTAATAATAATAATAAGCTAAGCTTTATCTATATAGCACTTATCAAAGCAAAGTTGTGCTTCGCAAGAGACATAAAATATAAAGAATAAAACAATGGGTAATATCGGTAGAATATGAAAAGAAAGAACAAGGATCACAATAGAATATGTTTTCCGCAGGACAAAAGTAGAGATGAACAAGGATAATACCAATGATAAGACAGGCAACAAAAATAAATTTGACTGGCAGGTCAGACGAAATCTGGAAATTCTTTCTGTTAAAAATATGTTTTTAAAAGAGATTTAAAAGAAGGCACAGACCCCGCCAGCCTAATATCCTCAGGCAGGCCACTCGGGGCCCTGACAGCAAATGCTCTGTCCCCTCTCGTTCTTGATCTGGACACAGGAATAGACCCCTGCCAGAAGATCTTAGACCACGATAAGGCTCATAAGGAGTTTAAATAGCTAGAATATAATCCAGGGTCAAGCCACGAATAGCCTTAAAAGTAGTCAACACATCTTAAAATCTTAAAATCAATCCTAAAACAAACAGGAAGCCAGTGCAAGGAGGCTAAAACAGGGGTGATATGATCATATTTCCTAATTCAGTTATAGTCAAGTGTTCCTGCCCTGCTCTTGTTTTTTGAGATGACCTATGTTCTTTGGACTGCTGCTTAATGTTTTTGGATTTCCTGCCTGACCTCCTTCAGATCGGATTATGTTTGCTTGCCTGGGCTGTCTTTTGATTTTGACTTCTGCCTCCCCCATTAAGTTTGTCAGCCTTTTTGTGTTCCTGAAATAAGATGTTGAACTTCCCGCTGTCTACGTTTGGGTCCTTACCCTGTTTTCTGGCTTAACGGTCGTGAAAAAGATATAGTTTTTAGATTTGTTTTTATGTTTAACTTTATATAAGTTATACATAGTTATACATTTATATGGCATACTAGTATTTTGCTTGGAAAATAAATGTCAAAGTCAGATTCTGGCCTAATTACATTTTGACTGAAAATGTACTTGCTGCTTTTCTTATGGCTTTGTAAGGCAGTTACGTTACAGATGGGTGCCAAATTACAGAGAAAAACTATGAAAGTGTCAGAAACACCACCAGGTTCCATAACAGCTTCAGTGCTCCTTGGCAAAGACTCTGCAAGTGTATGAACTCTACTGGAGGGATGAACACCGCTTTTTCTAAAAGATATTCCCTCATTTGGTGTTTTGATGATTTGGTGGTCGAGATTGTCGGTCCAAAATCTCCCACAGGTGTTCAGCTGGGTTGGGATCTGATTGTGGAGGCCATAGCACATGATATACAATATTATATAAAAGAAATGTTTTTATCATCAGGTAAAGGTGATCTCTCGGAATAATTTCATATGGATTTGCAGTGAGCCTACCCTCTAAGGGGACAAGTGGTTTTGATGTACACTTTTCCCCAGGATCGTCTGCTGAAACCCATGCATGAGACACAGAATTACATCTAATTCCTTTGGCACCCACTGTGAATACATCTGTTCCTAAGCTGTTGAAACATTTGTTCTTTGTTTGGTGTTGGTTCTAGATCCCTCTTAGATATCTATAGGTATATATTTTATCAGGATGACAAAAGCTTTCTCTTACTGCTAATTAAACCTGCATGTGTGATGCAGTGAAAACACGAGTAACCTTTTTGCTATTGTTTTGCTGTTCAGAGGATTTACAGCACCACCTGATGGACTCAGAGCTCCAGAGCAGCAGATGAAGATGAGGAGGGAGGCTCTGTTTCAGACTTCACACTGAACCGTTAGGAGGCCGGACTTTTATGACCTGTGGAAGGGGAAGATCCCACTCCCTGCACTTTACAAAGACAAGTAAGAGTAAGTGCAGTTGATTGGAAAGCGTCAGTTTTCAGTTGGAATCATATTTGTTTTTGAAAGATATTGATATTTATTTTTTCATAATGCTGGGCAATATGTTTGAAATCAATATCATGACATATTTTTCTATAACTAGAAACATCAAACAGCAAATAAATGCAAAGTCACATGTAAAATCATCAAATTGAATGATTATGAATGTTTATTCTTATCCCATGAAAGAGTAGTTTCACAAAATCATCTTAACTCAACGTCTACTTAGTATCTTGTTAGAGCTTTTAACTGCATCTCAGAGTCTTCATCAGTGGTTGGAGTTTGCTCAGTTGTCATGGAGACAGATCAATGCCAAAGATACAAAGCTTGCAGTTTCCCCTCCGTCTGCGACCACCTGCTCTCACGTGACCAAAGTTCCATACTTAGGTGAAATTCAGTTTAGATTATTTGATCCAAATCAAGTTAATATTTAATGCTGTGTGTTACACTAGTATTACATTAGACAAAACTCTTCACGCAAAAACAAACAAGTTACTTTTTTTAACATTGTTTTTAAATACCATTTGCTTGAAAACATTAATTTTGTATTGTCAAAGGGTCACATGACCGTATCATCACTATACGATTCCACAAAGTCAGCAAATGAACCTATTATAAATATATCGGGTTGTGTTCCTGGTGGATGATGAAATCACAGCCCATGTTAAGCAACTTCTCAGAAAAAAACATGTTGAGTTTTCACAGCTTCATCTTTGTCACATTTGCCTGAAGGCACCATGCAAGCTGCTCCACCGGTCTGTTGTACATTTTCTGTGAATTGTTGCCTAATATAGATGGAGGATACCACTGGTAACCAAAGGGACATGACTCGCGTACAAACACCTCTCATCTTACACACAAAAACTTGTACGTATGTGGCGAGTTCTCGCCAGTTTTACTAGAAGTGTGATGGTACATGTTGGACCTAGGCCGAGCACTACCAGACGGATTTCTCCATGCTGATAAAAGAACAACCTCTCATGTAAAAAGATGGTCAACAACAACAAAGTGATAAGAGTTGAATTTCTAATAAAGGTCGGGTCATTGATTAGAGGTACGTAATTAAAAAAAATATATATTGCTTTTGTGAAATAAATATACATTCCTGGACTTTTATCCAACCCCTGGCAGACACAAAGTATTGGAAACTAAGGGACTGTATGAAAATGATTGAGAGGGGTAGTCGGGAGGGTCTTTCCCACCCCAGATTTATATTGCATTTCCCCCTTCCCTTGTGAGATTTCCTTATTGAAAGTAAGGATCAAATAATTACATAGAAATGTTATGGCTCACAGTTGAAAATGGGTGTGTTTTGCCGTCAAGGACCACAATCCTGTTTCTGTAGCAGGGCTTTATTTTTCCTCATCACAATCAACTGTAATCTTTCAGCTTGTTCTCATTCCCAGCTCGTATCAGATGTGTTATTCAAACGTTATCTTTGTCAAACCCAAATTATTTTTCATTAGGCTAAAACCTTCACTTTATCTGCATCATAACAGAAAGCAGAACTACAGTATAATTAAATGAGTCCAATGAAGTTAGTTGAGAACTAAAGAATT
Source organism: Coreoperca whiteheadi (assembly GCA_011952105.1). NCBI lineage: Eukaryota > Metazoa > Chordata > Actinopteri > Centrarchiformes > Sinipercidae > Coreoperca > Coreoperca whiteheadi. The sequence goes on from CM022487.1 coordinate 14,690,102, forward strand.
GAACAAACAGAAGAATTTGTCCAACATGTAGGAATAACAGTTATTTAGAGGATTTGTAGATTCATCAACAGGACAATCTGTGTGTGTAACCAGGCGTTAGGGTTCATCATAAAGCTGAAATATTTATCCCTGTACTTTTTAAATTCTAAAACACCTCTCTACCACAGGCTAATGTGATGTGCTGTAGACATTGCAACTGCGGGAATCTGATGTGACTGTCGGCACAAGTCCTACTATGATGACACACAGATCAGAACTCAAGTGACTTGAAGGCGTTTTTCTGCGTTTACATCTTATGACCATGTCCCCATCTCACCTTATCATGCTGATTATCCTGATGCACATAAACATATCAAGGCAAATGAGTGGCTTCATAAGTTTCTCCCAGGACAAAGAGCACAGAGGACTCCTCTTTGATGACAAGTATTTTCCAATTTCATCAGCACTTAGAAGGACGACTGGACAGGGAAAGTGCTACTGCTACATCTCTGCATGGACAGATGGAGACTGTAAACTCTGTGGAAGAAAATACATGCAATGTGATAGGAAGACATTAGCGAATCTATCTACTTCTCAAATCGTATCTTTTTAAAAAGCTTTTTATTAATGCTAGCACACTGTTTTATTATTATTTTAATCATATAATATTGTTTGGTGTTTTATTTCATTTTTGTTTTTTTAATTGTCTAATTGCTTGTATTTGCCTCTTTGCACTCCTGAAATGTTTTAATCCAGCCATGTGAAGCACTTTGTAACTTTGTTTTGAGAAGTGCTGTATAAATATTGTATTATTATCATTATTAATTTTCACAACACTATTTGAAATCAAAACATCAGATTTTAAAATGAAATAAAGCATGAATTTAAAAAGAGAATGAAATAGAATTACTTATTGTCTATTTATTTATCACTACTATTACGTTCTTATTAGTACTTTATTTGTTTTGGATTGCATGATTTAAATGCAATTAACTGAAGTCAACTTATTTATAACAATATGAAAATCAACATTGCACGAATTTGAAACTTGCCTGAGACACAGCAATGATCCATAACAGTGAAAATTCACCCTCTTTTTTGGGAAATGTTCCTGCTTGGTGCGTTCATGTGCTCCTGGGAAACTTGTACATCTGAGGTTTGAATCAACTGCCAAAGAACCTTTTAACATTTAATTGATTTGATTGATTTCCCCAAAAAACGATGTCAATAAATCAGTGCTTTTTAGCAACGGATGCTGTGATCTGATAGACCTGATTGGTATCAGCACTGACACTGACCTGGTTTCGGCCATGATGTGACTGATCCACATTAAATACAGTTTCTTCATCAATGTCATAAAATTCAGGGTTTACTCTATCAGTTACCATTTTTTCAGTATTGGCAGGTCGCTGACTCAGCTTTTGGTGCCATAGAAATCACTGGCCACATGTTACTGTACATAAAAAGCAGTTTTTGCATTTGGAAAAAAGAGAACGCTGGTATTGGATTGGCCATTGGTGTTCGCAGAAATCCTGAGTTGAGGTATCCGAATCTGTATTGTGAGAGAGGTTTAGCAACCAGTTGTCAAACGAATTTCCTTAAATGACAAAGTTCTGCTGTATACAAAGTGTGTAGTTAAATGGCTAAAAGTAAAAGCACTAGTCTGTTTGTTGTTGGGTGCTGTGCGAATCAATGAACTTTGATACATTTTACGAGCATTTAACAAAAAACTCTTAAAAATATTAGTCTTTATATGATGCAAAATCAGACATTCACTAACACTGCACTGCTCTGTAATGTTCTCTAATGCAATGACCATCTTCTTAGGGTTTCCCACTACCACATTTTAAGCAGCATACAGCTTCTTTAGCTTCAGTCTCATAACTAATCAAAGATACAAATGACAAAGATTGAAAAATGCATGTCAACAGGAATGCAGGGTTTTGTGATAAAACAGATTTCTTTGTTATGGAGGATCACTTGATATTCCAGCAGAGGGCAGCAGCTACCAACACAGGACTTCATCCAGCAGAACCAGGGTCCATGGTTTCTATTTTGAACCATTGAGCAACTAAAGTGGCATTTCCCCCGTAACCTGTAGATTTTTCTTTATTGGACTCAACATGTCGTCAACAGAGAAATATTAAAACCAAAGAACTTCATACAAAGCCAATCGATTCTGTGATTATAAAGGCAATATTCACCATGTCAGATCTTATTTGATGTAATGTAAACAGGTTTCCAAAATATAATTGAAGGACTCTATAGAGGAAGCTGGAGTGGTAGGGCAGGGTACAGTGGTGCTATTGTTTATCAAAGATATCAATATAATGTATTGAGGCGAGGTTTTTGAAGTCAAAGATACAAATGAAGGATGTTTTTTCACCCGTGACTCTTCCAATGGAGCTGTACTGTATAACTGTCTATTCTCAGAAAAGGATTTTGAGTAAAGTGCATGACAAACCTTCTCTCCAGACTTTAAAACTCACCTCCTGGTTTGCAGCACCGAGGTTGATGAATAACCCTCCACACATCTTACGCCTTCACCCCACTCAACCTTTAAACAATTAGGCCCTAACCCCTGCAATCCCCCGGCCGTCATATATCATAACGTCCGCTACAAACCACAGGACAGCACTCTACCTTTAAAAATTAATAAGGCTGACAACATACTTGTCGTTATTTCAATGCCCAGCATGTCCTCTGTGACTCATCAGTTCAGCTGTAAATCAGGCCAGGAGGAGCCTCGAGGGATTGTGTTCCTCTAAAGCTCCTTCAAAACACTTTATATGGAGCATCAATAACCAAACACTTTGCAATAACACTTATTGGCACGGCAGCATGAAATACTATTGATTGTTCAAATGGAAATCAACAGTTCTAGCTGCTGCTGGGATTGTTGCCTTTGCGTGATTTTTGTCTATATTCTCTCTCCAGTATCAGCGAGGATGAAGGCAGAGCAGCGTGAGGCATCATGGGTTATATTTAATCCAGCCTTGCTCTTCTTTGGGATAATAACTTTTTTGCTCCATTCCAGGACTTGTCTGTCATCTTGACATGGCAATATCTCCCAACTCCACTGTTTCATAGTCAGTTTCATTTACTTCCAAATACCATTTCACACCCTGCTGGCTTTAACTAGGTATTATACAGCGCGTGGGGAGTGTGCTGCAGATTGAATCGTGACAGAGACAACAACGTTTCTGGTGGAAAATAAGTGAATATTGTAAGTGGCAGACTATATAATATGATTTTTTGCTACATTTTTTTGTTTGTCATCCTGGTATCCTGAATTCATATGGGATGTCTACAGCTGATAAAATGTGCTGCTTTTATTCTGTATTTGTTTTTTAAATTAAGACTGGTATCAAAACAGAACAGTGAACACAGAAATCAAGCTCCTGTAAAGCAGAATTTTAAATGGAAATGGTAGTGTAATGCTTTATTATAATAGCTGATATACTACATTAATATGGTTAGTTTTATTATAGTTTTTAACATATGTATGTATGTATGCAAGTATGTGTGTGTGTGTATTTACATTTACAGCTTCGTCAGTTCAGTTTCCAGTCAGTCAGTTCTCTAATGTACACTTGACTTTCAATTTAATTCAATTGCAGCATGAATTCAAACAAGACCATTACAAATTGTTCCACAAATTCTTACAAAATGAATGCACCAACAGCAAACAGCAGACCAGTGTGAGCTTCAATGCATTATTGTAAAAAGTAAACTAAACACTATTTCAAAAGGATGATATTCATTTTTGTTTTTATACTCAGTATAAGTCATGTGATTGTTGGACTGTACTGTATATAAGGAGACACCTCCCTGAATAATAAATAAAGCTTGGTATACTTGATGGTCTACTGTAGCTGTCATGGATTGTGGCTGTAGTGTTTATTTCAAACCTTGAGGACTGTTTTATGCTCACACTCTTCTTGGGATTTACAAGAAACCTTGTCCATAACTTGATGGATATATATATATATATATATATATTTATATATTTGTGTTTTAACATCCATAATACTCCGTACCGGAACAAAAAACTGTTAACAATAAAGTACAATAACATGACGGTGGAGCATTGCTCTGCGATTTTGATGATGTGATGTCACTGATTTTAAATCTGGTCTGTTATTTGTGTACTTTTGTACCTTTTGTGGACCTGATTATAGATGAAGTTAAAGGAATAGGTTGCCATTTTTTGTGGAATACACTTATTTGCTTTTTTGCAGAGAGTTAGATTAGGAGGTTGATAATTCTCTTATGTCTCTCAGCTCAATATTAAGATAGAGCCAGGGGATGGTTAACTTAGCTTTGCGACTGGAAACGGGAAAAACAGCTAGCCTGGCTCTATCCAACGAGAACTGTCCTACCAGCACCACAAAAGCACAACATGTTACACCATGTTACAGTAAAATGTAAAGAATTAGCAGTTTCTCTGTGGCTTATGTGCTGGACTGTTTCTCTGGCCAAGTGCAGTCACTTCCAGGATTGTTTTGTATCTGTTTCCAGTATGCTAAGCTTAGCTAACCACCTTCAGGCTCCAGCTTAATAATGAACAGAGAGATATGAGAGTGGCATCAATCTTCTCATCCAAACTTTTGGCAAGAAAGTGAAAAAATATGTTTCCAAAAATGTCAAACTTTTGCTTTAACTGTCTCAGTTTGTTTAGAATGAGTATTTAAAATAGCATACGTGAATGAATCGAATTATGCTCTGACGTGTCAGTTAAATGCCTGCCAAGGCTAATGTTAGCTAGCCAAGTAGTTCAACTTCTACAGTTAACCATCAGCTGAAAATGTCAAGCTGAATCATCAATGGAAAGCATTTTGTAAAGTAGAGGGTAAAGAGAGTAAAGTAGGTAGGTCACAAAGCAGTGTTAGTATAATAATGTAGAAAAATATATTTTGTTTCAAGAGAGTAGCTTAGCTAACAAATAATGCTAGCTAACATTAGCCATACCGGTAAACTAGAAGGATTAACGTTACATGCGATTTGTCACTCATTTTACTAACTTTCTCCTGACCCCAGCTCCATATTAAAAGGAGAGATATGAGTGGTATCAATCTGGCAAGAAAACAAATAAGTGTATTTCCTAAAATGTAAATGTTTTTATAATTGCTTCAGTGGTTTTCTATGGTCAATCGCATTCGCAGTTCCTGTCATGTGTAAAGTAGTAGCAGTCTGCTGTAAACTGAGAATGTTGTGGGGTTTTATTTGTATTGTGAGCACACATCAGCCCCTCAATGAAAACCTATTGTCTGCCTGTTTAATTTGTTCTAGAGCCGACCCTGTTCTCCTATTCATAAAGTACAAAATAAAAAAAACGCCACTTGTTTATGTCACACAGAAACTCAATCACAACAAAACCAGGATGAATTCAAATTTTTTGCTCACAGATGTTGTTGCATAATTTACCTTTCAGAGTCTCTTGCTCAACAATGAAATCAAGAAACAGGAATGTTATCGTTTATTTATTCTTCTCAAGTAATCGCCCTGCTAACTCCCACAGGGCCCTCCATATGGAGAGATTGCTCACGGATGTGCGTGTCGTGATGCCAGTAGGTGGTCCTGCCCATGGCTTGGTGGGTGAGCATGGTGTAGTCCCGGCTGCCACTGCCGCTGACATATCAGAGCTGTTTATTAAGAGGATGACAACTCTATCAAGCCCCATAAGCGGGCCCTCGTGCACAGGAGTTCTTTTGTTACTTTCAGGGAGGGTGTCATCAATCTTGCTGCCATGCTACTCTCTTGAGCTGTTGATGGCAAACACGATTCCTCCCTTTCTGCCTGGCCTCTCCCGCCTCGCAGTCTGGAATCAGGCGTGGTGAGGGGGATCGGGGTGATAGGAGGACTTTCCCCGAGAGTGCCTTTTCTTGACAGGCGACCGAGCGGACCGTTTGGACACCAGGGGTGGATATATGGGACCATGTAATGAAAAGACGTTGACAGGACCTGCTTGCTCTGTAATGAAGGTCCTCTGGAGCTGTGAATGGATACACACATCTTTCACGCTTTTGTCTCCCTGCCTTTCCCACAGAATCCATCTCATCCATTTTAACCAAAAAAGAAGGTGTAAGAGAAGCATCCCAGACAACAGCTCACAGTGTTAAACATTTACATGCAACGACGTGGTGTGAATTTTTAATGAAACAGCAACTAAGTTGATTTACACCCACGATTTGTAGCCAAATCCCTTCCGCATGAGCCCATGAAGGTACAGTTGAATGCTCAGCCTCTTTCCTCTCTCTGTCAGTGCTACTCAAGACTCAGTGTAGCTCACAGAGATGGACTATGATGTATGTACTCCACTTTAGCATGGGCTGAGGTCACAGACTCCATAAATGTCTTAGACAAGTCTGATATTTTAATCTCTTTTTAGTGAGGGGATGTTGGACCTTTGCCCAATCAATACACAGGGCAATAGTCTTGCCAAGATATCTCATGGTAGCTTTTCATTGTTCTGTCTGGAAGCTGAAATGTCAACCAGAATAGCACTGCTCAAACTGAAGCTGAAATACGGCTGTCTGTAGTCAAAAACATCATTTTTTATGATCTAGAAGCTTCTGACATTGATGAACGCAAAAGTCGGCGATCTCAGTCTGAAGATTACTGTTGACTGAGGAAGAGAGGGGGCAGACTGACACCTGAAATTTCCTTTTTTATTCTCAAATCAAGTCCAATCTTTTTAATTCATCAGATTCATCAGTCACCAATAGCCCAAAACAGTGCGTGTGTGTGCCTTTGTGAGCACACACAGCCAAAAATATCAAGACACTCTCTCACATTAACATTGCTAATTTGTTTGCCAATGGTTTCCAAGGCACTGAATAATGAGCTGTGAGATATTGTTTGCTCAGGTGTTCCACATAATTGAATTCTGTATTGAAAATACTGTGGATGAATGTTGGAAGAATACTGAAAAGAATAATGTACTTTGTGATACATTTTCTTTGAAATGGAGCAATTGGTGTAGATTAATTCTCAACCCAGTGAAGATTGCAGCACATTAATTATTTGGCTAGTGTATGAAGCACACACGTTTTGAGTTTTGAAACAACTTCACTCATGTCCACTCATATCCATTTAATGTCCTCTTGTTGGATTTCTTTTAGCGATGATATGGTTTCTTTGCACATGATGACCTTTTGAAACTCACAGATTGATATTCCGCCAAACGCTTTTGTTAGTGCTTTGCTTTGAGCTGCATGCTGATAAACCCACTAATGTGTGTTGCTGTGTAGCTCAGCCCATATGCACATGTGGAAGTGATATAGGGTCCAGATGGACACATGTGTTGACAGAGCCGGATGATGTATTTGATCATAGTTAGTTGTGAGGAGGGTCTTGGTTGGGTTTGATTCAGCTGCCCAACGCTGACCTAATGCCTCAGCCCAATCAGTCACCTTGTCCTCTCCTTGACTCCTCACCCCGTGATCCTTCCCTCCCACCCGAAGGACTCAAGAAAAACAACCAAGTTCTTAAGAAACTCCCTTCGCTCAAACCCCTGTCTGGACTGAAATAAATTAGATATGAAATCAATGCTGGGTCCTCAGATTGTTGTTTTCTCAGAACACTCTGTACTATGTCTCTTCACAGTGGCGCAGCATAAAAATCTGGGCCCTGTGGAAATGCAGCCTCAGTGCGCCCCCTTCTCCTATTAATACATCCATTGTGACACCTGTACAAATAACTGAATCAACAAGTAAACGTCCATTTATAAAACAAAAATGCATTTAAAATCTGCACAATCTGAAATCTTATTAAGCATATTTCAGCCCTCTTCTCTTAACATATGGTAATTAGTGTGTGAAGGTTTTAGAACATTATTGCCATCACAGGTTTTTGTTTTCATTACACCCTGAGCATAAGACAAAGGTGGAAAGCCATTTTACTTTAGCCTCTACACTGAGAAAGGATTGCTGTATAACTGCATTTCATACAAGTTCATACACTTTCAACAAGTGCTAGCCCAGTCTGTTGCAACATAGAAGTCGCATAATAAAATGCACGCATGCACACACGCATTCAATCTCCGACAGAACTGACTGCGGTTGAGTGGCATCGTGGGTAATATAGGCGCCAGGTTTTGACAAGGAAGAAGGATGCGTGGAATAAAAAAGACGATATCTCTGGTTCTGCTGCATTGATTTTTATCCTTTTTTTTTACAAAACTGTGCATCATGACTTCGACCTTGTTCTAACACAACTTGTTGGCCCTAAAGTTGAGAGAACTAAAAGATTTTTGCAGCTGGTTGCCTTATTTGTTTTCTCAGTGTCTACAATCTTACAATTCTCTTCATTATGTAAATATCTTCACCAAAACATCCTGTTTATTTTCCAAATCTATGTCATCTGGTTCCTTCAGTTTTATTAGAGCGCCTCTCGTGCTTCTGTTTATCAGCCCAACATTGTTTGTGTGTGTGTGTATGACTCTCCGGTCTGATAATCAGTGACAGAGATATTATAAGAGTGTGACAGAGTTCTATTTACCATAACTGACATCTTTATCCCATCGCTTTTCTAGTATATATATATATAATTTCTTTTGTTTTATTTTTTTTTTGCAACTTACCAAGTGCTGGCATCTGTGGTGTTTCCAGGCGGATACACTGCAGTGGACTGGGAATTCAGAGGAACCAGACAAGGCCACAGCAGCTCAGGCAGGTGGAGAGAAGGAAGAGCTGTGCACACAAGCAGTACAGGAAGAGAGGAGAGGTAAAGAAAGAGATAAAGGAAGAGAGATGAAAAACTGACTTGTTTTTCAGTCTTATACTTGAAGTGTTTAGCAGACATGCTGTCAGATTCAGAGGTCAGAGGGGATGATTGTATCGACGGGTTTTATTCGCTGGTCATAAGTGAAAAAGAGACGGAAGGCAGGCTCGAACAGCAAAAGCTTGTGATGCAGAAAAGCACTATAAATCACCACATGCAGTTTGTGCTGAATGAAATCATGAAACATTGTTGAATATGTGGCCAATTTTGACAATACTCTATAAATTCCAGCATATTTGCTTTCTCAGCTGACATGTCCAATTTAATTTGGCCCACACAGCTTTTGAATTGGATTTACACTTGGAATCATCATCTAAAGGCAAAACCTCAACACCACTCATTTGTAAATACTTTATGATTTATGGATATCATGATTGGCATTTCTAGACTTAGACAGAGAGTTATTGACTGTAGCACCCCATCAAGGAAATAGAATAATTTAATGTATATGAGATCTGCAAACAATGCAAATACCCAACTTATAACTGGCCAGTTGTAAACTTCTCAGTATCAAGCACATTATCTGGTATTTAAAAAAAACACAGCCATCAACACAATGTTGTGACACTAAATAGACAATGAACAGGCTTTAATATAGTTTACTTGGGTCTGTGAGAATGTCATGTTTTGTAATTCAGTGATTTGAATTTACAGTAGTCAAATCAACACCCACTAAAGGTACTGACAAACATGTAAACTCTTTTTTGTGTGCATGTAAGCACACAGATTTGTATACCACGGCTTTGAGCTTTTCTCTATTCACCACACTCGTTTGTACTTTCACAATTTATGTCTAAAATCAGAAACATAGTCCATGTCACAATATGAACTGCATTTGTGGTCGTAACAAAAAGCAGTTGGAAATGTGAGACATCCATCATTAATAAACAAATACAACTCTTGTTAACAGACTGATAGCACAGCATTAGCATCTGTGTCTGTGACAACGTATTCTCATTGTCCGGGGAAAAGCTATGTATTTCCAAAATGTCAACCTTTTATTAAAGAACGCAAAACTGCCTTGTTTTAAGCTTTGTGACAATGCATTTCTGTAGGTTTTTTTAATGGAATTTAACATATATAGATAAAGGCAAAGGAGACATTTCTCAACCAACAAAGGGAAAAAAATTAAAACATCTTAATTTTCCATCACAGTCTGTCGTCAGAGCACAACCGTCATGATGATAAAGGTACATGTGAGCAAAAGCTATTGCATTTGCTATTTTTTTGTATCCAGCAAATCTTGTGGTGATGTGTGGTAGTTAAACCCTGAAAAGTTAAACCCAAAAAAGGACTTTTAATCCTTCAATTTATCGGATTACTTACAAATAATATAATATAAATATGAGGATACTTTGTTTTCACTGACCAGAGATGTCAGAAAAGAGAAAGTGTAAATGTTTGCTTGACAAAATAATATGCTAATATGCATTACTTTCCTCAAAATACATGGATACATATGTAGTTGTTGCAAATAACTCCTGAAATGTTTGAATCAATGACTCACTAAGCACGGCGTCATTACACTGAAGGAATGTTCAATGTTTATTGGCTAACAGGAGATCCGCTAATATTTAAAGCATATAGTATTAAAGTAGAGTTACTTCAAGCTTGAAACTGCACATATGCTTCAGTGTTTGTTTTTTTGGAGAAACTCTACTCTTGTTAGAAAACACTTTATGTTATCGCATAATAATTTCCTGTATGCAGCTGCCTTGTTGGTAATGACATTCTTTATACGTGTAACTGAATGGATGCTTTAAGTATACAGTATTTGTGTCGCAGAGTAAAAAGGGTGGTGTGTTTCACAGGGCAGTTTGCAGAGGCTTTTCAGTTGCCAGTGGCCCATGATGCCTCACCCCTCCCTTTCTTTGTCACCGCTGGCGCTGTACTCTGTTTTCTCCCATCTCCGTGGCAACCAGCACTGCATGCTATTGTGTTGATGTTTGTCCACAGCTAAGGTGTCGCCTATGTGTTTAATGGACCTCCCAGTCCGCTTCAGTGTCCGCTTCAGAGTCCCTGAGCAAAGCCGAGCGGCTGAGCTCTGCCACTGTTTGTCCCTGGGTGTCAGTGAGTCGAGGCAGGGTGGGGATGAGATAGGGCTGATAATGGCTGCTTTGTTCCTTTGCTAGATGTGTTGAAGCTGTGCTCCTGTGGACCAGGAGACGCCTGGTCAAACAGAGACACACAAAGGCTCTGGAAACGGCTGGCCATGGCCCATTCTCCACAGTCTGCCATGCTGCCAACATACACCACCTTCTGTAGCCGTGCTGAATTACTACCCTCACAACCTTTCACACATATAAAAGCACTCCTTCACTCAGTGGGAACACTGACATTTGCCTTTTGTTGGATACAAAAGATTTTTTAATGCTAAAGTTTTTTTTAGGTGATTTCTCCGAGGCCATATACACCATTAGAATCAGTATGGGGGCTCTCTTTTGAAGGGCATTCAATTTATTCACTCGTAAAAGCCACACAGGCATTACTTGATTCAGTCGAGCTTAAGTCAAGATTGATGCTTTTCCACTGCCTTTGATGTGTTAGTGGTGCATTCTGCTTTTAAGATATTATTTTCACTTGATTGATTGACAAAGTAGGCACAAAGGAGCCCTGATATCCTCACTAGTGTTAGAAATTGAGGAGAAATTACTCTCCATTATTGAGCTTTTAACATTTGCAGAAAGGATTCATGGCTGTACAGAGAATAGGCATGTTTTGGAGTTCTGTGGAGATAATGATAAATTTAACAATCAATAACAGTGAAAACCTTTGAAATGCCAAGAAATAATCTCTAGAGCTAATGTGCCACATATTCTCATCTACCGGCTGGTGTTTTAACCTCTTTAGCATAGCCCCTCGAGGAAATGGGGGATATGATTAGGAATTCGTTAGCAGGCTTCTATTTTTATGCTGATGACACACTTTCTTCTCCCTGGCTCTCAATGTTGCTGGCTCTTGACTTTCTCTCTGTCTTTTCTAAACTAGATCAGCTGTTTACCACCATGTAGGAACGTGACATGAAGTTCACTGACTAAAGTAGGTGCAAGCAGAAAAGGTCTGATATCAGAGTGAAAACTCCTCTGTCATCTGAAATCTATTCACAGCCTTCTTTAAATCCCTTCTTCTTTTAAAAACAAAAAGATAATGCAGCTCCAAAGGTGTGTTTGTGGGTTCATAGCTGCTCAATTTATGTTTCACCAGTTGGACCTGCAGTTGTGCCACCTGCCTCAACTATTGACTGCGAGATACAAAAAGGATGTATAAAACCAATAAAGGGTGCCATACAATTTTGTTGAAATCCGGCGTTTTTGTTCATCCCATCATGTTTGGAGCAGATTACAGTGTGTCCACACATCCCCGCTCCCCAGGGTGCCTTCTCTGTGGTTCAGGTATTGTGACCAGGCAGGCGGGCTGGTGGCCCTGGGCCCTGGGCGCTTTGGAGAAGAGAGGACAGTGGCTGCATTTGTTTCCCACTGAAAAGGATTACAGGTCCTGACGGCCATGATTAATCACCCAGAGGCAGACATCTGAATACGGCCAGGGAAAGGTTCAACTTTTTAATTCATCCCACACACAATCTATTCAAACCAGCTGTTGGCGCTCCTCTCCCTCATCTCCCTGCTCTTTCTTCTCAGTGACCATTGCCTTCTACTGTCTTTTTCCCCCCATTTATGGCTCACATAATTATCTGGGGATGCAGAGTTGTTGTAATTGTGGGGGTGCTTGGATGACGCTCTGCGCTCTATTTTTATTGGAGATGGGTTCCTTTCTTCTTTGTTGGAGAATGGTTAATTGACTTTGTTAATGCATTTGGGGATCAGTGATTTCTCAGCAACAAATGACCTTTATGGAGCTCCGCGTCACATATTGTTTATTGTGCATGTGTGTGCCTAAGCAAGTGTGTAAGCCTGTGTGTGTTGCATCAGTGCGTATGTGTGTGCGTGCGTGTGTGTGTGTGCGTGTGTGTGTGTGTTGATCCATTGTGACCTTTTCTTGTGTCAGGTGTGTTTGTGCAGAGACAGAGAAATATTTCCCTCAAAGCTTCTTTTCCAAAACACTTCAAATTCATAAACATTTCCATGCTGCTACTCTATGCTGACAGACAGCTGAATTCCTGTGTTTTGAATAAATTTCACATCTCACCATGTTCATATCCACTCATATGAGCAGGCCTTCTCATTAAGACTCAGCAGGTTATATGATGGTATTGCTGGAATCCCTGGAGCAAAATGAACAGGGACAGCTACACTACTTAATGCAAGGTAGCCTAGCAACAGATAGTGGGATGGCGGTGGAAACATACCCTCATATTTATGTTTACATGAGAGAATGATTTGTCTGTCAGGCTGATGGATCCTAATGTTCTCCTCTCCTCGGGGCTTTTCTTGTGCCGCACGCAGGCCTGACACTTACCCTGAAGGACAGGCACCACCTTCCCCAACGCGCATGAATACTTAATACTGTTAGACTGCATTTATGCAAAGAATGGAAATGGCACTAGATGAGAGGGGGGCAAAAATGCATCAAAAGCATGACACAGTATGCATCACGAACATGGGGCGGGGTGGGGGGCATGGAGAATGACGGCAGTAATGAGGACAGACACATTTGCATGTTGTTTCTTTTCTGCAGTTTATTCCTCATAACAGCGTGCAAGTAATCAGATTGTAGTTTAGTAAAAACCAGTAGATTCATATACATGGCAACCGTTGACAACTGTGACAATATAAACACAAGTCACTTCCAGTAAGTAGAGTACATGAGCTATATGACTTGATAGTCTGTCTTTACTGTATGTCCAGCTCCTCCAGGGACAGACTACATCAACTCAATTAGCCTGGCACAGCCTGAGTATCAGCACCATAGATTAGATTTCAATCTGCCTTGTTTGCCAGAGAGTGGCCCGCAGAATAATATCTATACAATTTGTCCTTTGCAGAAAAATGATGATGGTATCATAGCAGGGAGCAGCAGATTTAAGCTTCTGCGTTGTGGTTTGGGGTAACTGGCTGGAAGAGATATAAAAAGCCTTTTGTCAGGAGATAGGCATATCCCCGTTCATCTTGGGAACTTGTTTCCATAGTTACATCAATGTTGTTGAAGTGAGAAGATCAGGTATTCCAGTGAGTGATCCTTTACATGAGCTTTGCTCCTCTCATATTGATTTTCATCCCACGTTGAAAAAAAACAGCCCACTGCAAACGGTCTCAGAGATATTGTGAAAGTAATGAAAGGGGCGAAATGTGTCAGAAATGTGCTGGGCAAGAAAAGAAAAGCCTCTCAAAAAGCACTGAGAGATTCTGAGATGTCGTGTCCAGCTCCTCTGGGGGTCAGGTAATGCTGTCTGAACCACAAACCACAAAGTGTGACAGCAGCTGAGACTAAAAACTAATCACTGCCTCTAACAGTCGATGATCGCACTGTTGTTAGCCACATGCTTATGTGTTCATATGAAATCTCCTCAACAGCGTGCTGCTTGCTGTAATGCTAATGGCTCTGAAAAGAGAGTTAATCACTGCTGCGTGGTTAGCCACATGCTTGCCTCTTGCAGCATGGCTGGTGTGTTCCAGGGGTTAGCAAAACACTGGCGTAACACATCATCGCTCTTTATGAGGCTGGGGCCTGCAAGAGAGAGAGGGGGCCCACAGATGATGCTAAAAAGATGGTAATGACAGCCATTCACCGCAATCCAATTATGCAAAAGGGAGTCTAAACAATTCCATCATCCCCTAAATTAGATTGTCCTAACGAGATAAAGGCACCAATTAATCCTGAATTAATTTCTACAGCTCATTTTCCCCAGAAAACACTCTAATATGCAAATGCCAATGAGACACAGAGAGGCATCCTTCTGCAGGCTTTACACCACCTCTGCTTGTTGGATTTTCACTTATAAACATATTGGACACATATTGTGAGGACGAAATTAAGGCATATAACACATGTAACAGCTCAGGTGTGGCACTGAAGAGAAATTGTTTGAGTAAAAGCAAATTTTACTGGATGTAATGTTAAGAGTTCAATGAATGGCATTGCTTTATTGACAGGCGATTGTGCAGTTAAATAAATTATTCATAGTGTTAATACTAGTGTAACCGAAAGCAAATAGAAGCCAAAAAAAAGCCAATACATCTAATTTGGCATCTGAGTTTAGTTAATACAATTTAATGAGCTCAAAATATTCAAATGTTTCTGGTAAGACTGAATAATAGTGATGGTTTCTGTACATATAAATACAAATGTGGGAATTTTTGGTTAACTTTGATTTGCTTCTCTTCTAAAGCTGAAAACTCCACATTGTTGTTGTCCTGTGAAATCCATTAATCTCCAGAGTGACGAAAAACTGCCCTGTTTCCCAGCTTTGTGACGATCATGTACAGATTATAAGATAATGGGCCCCTGGGAACAGACATGTAAAAGAGCCCGCACCCCTGACCCACACTGGAGCAAGATACACAGACTGAAAGAGTGGTTTGTGGTCATTTTGTGTCTCTTTGTATTTGTTTGATTGACTTTTGAACAAGAAATGTTAACAATCACTTCAAACAAAGGCCCCCTGACCCCTGGGGCCCCTGGGCCTGTTCTCAGTTAGGCCATATTAGTAATCCAGCCAGGGTGACAAAACGTTTTTAATTGTTTGTTTTACTTAAGAAGTAGGATAATTTTCTCATCCCACAAAGGAACAATAATCTGTCAGTTTAAAATTCCCAAACTCCAAATTTGGAGATGCAGTGTTTCAGCTGAACCAACGCTGAAATTCACTAGCCACAGACAGACTAGAGGTTGCACACTAGCCTGCAAATATCTGCTCGCTTTGAAAACAAAGCAATTAAAAATTTTGCTCATGGTAATCATCATTATCATTTTCACACTCCTAATTGTCTCGCTGCCAGCTGTCTCGAGTTGTTATAATTGAGTGATCTGACACATTTTCTCAATAGAGCCTGAGATGCAGCCTCCACCTCTGGAGCAAATGTATGTTTACAGAAATGGCTGTTCAAAGTTTATGTAAAACTTTGACTTTGTCATGCTTCTAATTTATGATTCATGATTGAATGACTTTGGTTTTTGAGCATAAATCTAAACTCTCCTTCATGCTGAAATGAATGAAAACTTAGAAATGCCTCTAAACTCCATATTTTATCAAGGAAGATGTCTTTATGAACCTGGTTTGGGCCTTGAAGCACTGTATTTTATCGATCAGCAGTGAGCTACTACCACCTGCGCACCCCCCAGTGATGACAGAAACAACCAGGCTGTCAGTTGCCAGGCAATATTCACAACCACTGGCCCACATCAGCTAATTACCCGCAGAAATCATGTATTGACAGATGGGCCCATGCATATTGATCGGCCACCACTGCCACGTTCTAAATAACCAAATGCTAATGAATCATTTCCCATTTGGGAGGGTGAAGGGAAAAAGCATTAGTCTTGTGCTTGACATCATACCTGTAACTGCACATAGCCCATGACAGGAGTGCACACAAATCACAGCAACCTCTCCCTAGACTTCAGCTGCTCATATATGCACCACCAACCTCTTCCTTTCTGTCTGTCTTACCTGTCTCTCTCGCCATCTTTCTCACCCCAGCCATCCCTCTCTCTGCTGTGTGGCAGTTATTTTTCATCGCAGCGAGTTGGCTGAGGCAGTAAATACCCCGCTCCTCAGACTGCGGACCCAGAGTGACCCTGCAACCTCCATGTCTCTGATGCCTCTCCCAAGGTCTCTCATTCCAAGGCCCCTGTGATGCAGCGCTCTGGTTGCAGCGCAGACCCTGTAATTCACCAGCCTGCTAGATCGCCTGCCAGGAGCTATTGATTTTTGTTTCCCCAATCTCCAGGAGAGAGGGAAAGAAAAGATTAAAAACACTTTGTCAGTTTGGTAGGGAATAAGAATTCTGCGCAGGGGGATACCTAGGAGGGCATGGGGTCAGGGCTGAGGTACTGTACATCTTTATGGCTTTAACTATTTCCACACCACGGACATCTCTGTCTGCAGCTCTTGCCGTCTTTCTTTCTCTGCAGAGAAAGAGAAGGAGAGACTTTGCAGGTGTTGCTCTGGGATGACCCCTCCTGCTGTTCTTCTTGTATACACTGTGCAGTGTGACATGACTGTGTTTAAATGCACACACAAAAAAATGATTGAAGAAAGGAAATCAAATTAAGGGTTGGCATGTGTCACATTAGTCTGATTAGCCCAGTTCGCTTGGAGTGTGGTCAATAATCAGATTTCCTCCTACACCCTCAAAAAGGACATTACTTTCCATAGGGATGATATGGATATGAACCCTACCAACTTTCAGGAATATAACTACCAACTTAATGGCTAGTAATAGCAAAGCCAAAACTAATTTTCATCTTGGTTCAATCCCATACGATAAGTGTGTTGGAGACAAGCACAGAGTAAGTGCATAAGCTCACTACACATTCAGTATATTACGTGACTACGTGATATGAACGAGTCACTCAGTATCAGTGTCACTCGTCCTCGTTTCTCTCCTCCCGTCTCCGTACATTTATAAAGAGCTGTCGTCTTTGTAAGCGCAAATGTATTGCTCAAGTTACAACATTTTCCACTTGCATGGACGCGTCTTCGCCCCAGTTCAGACCTCCTAGGCTATATTCGCATAGACTTTGTGTCTTTCCATTTACATTATAAGCAATTGTGCCACCTTGTTGCGTGCTTTCTGAACCCAGCTGTTTCCCCTTGTTTTAAACATTAGCTAGCACAGGCATGTCTCCATGACATCTTAGCAAACTCCATCCACTGCTGAAGACCACAAATTGCAGCTGAAAGCTTAAAAAAAGCTGTTAAGTGGACCTTGAGTTAAGAATGCTTTGTCAACTGTCTGGCATAGCTTTCAGATATGTAGCTTAGCTAACATTACGTTATTCATTAGTCTTTTAAGTATTTTCAGTTAAATTTTGTTTATATAGCACCAATTCTTAAAAGAAGTTATCTCATTGCACTTTTCCTGAGAGCAGGTCTAGACCGTACATTTTATAATATTATAGTACTGCATGTTTATTTTATGATGACATGTAATATGTATATAGTCTTATTTATTTGCATGATCATTTTTAGCTTTCTGATGTAGTGCTTTGTATTTCTTTATTTTGAAGTTAATTTGTATATTTTTGCACATTGTTCAATAATTGAATAATTGTCCCTGAAACCAAACCCATGGACTTTCACTTGTTTATTACTTGCAGTATAGTTGTTGTTGTTTTGTGGTTCAAGAGCTTTTTCCATGCACATGCGCATGCTTTAAAGACCTGCAAAAAACTTGGTATACTCTGCCAAAACATCAAGATTCTCCAGCAGGAATGAAAAAATCTAAAGTCAAATGTCAGATTATTGCTCTACATGTTAATACGCTGACTGTGTGTGAGTTGAGTTTTGAAACATTTTTGACTTTTGTTCCTTCTCACCAGATGATAGATAAATTGAAAACCCATGTGCTTCGAGTTCTCCAGTTTTTCATTTGAGTCATTTGGGAAAATACACACACACACATACACACACACAAACACACACACACACACACACACACACTGCCATGCAGTCAAACACAGTCATGCTAATGTGATGCCAATGCATTACCCCATCAGATTGTGTTACGCATGGACGGCTCTTATCATTTCACCCTAACTTTCAACTAAATGTGGAGAATGTTTTCCCCCTGACATTAGGGATTGGTAATGGTGCCTTTCAGGGCCACTCTATTTTCTGAAATGAAATATTCATTCATTGGCGAGGACAGTCTTAGAGGAAGTCTGTCTGAAATATGAATTCATGGTTCCAGCAGACATTTCTTCAATATTTGATGGGTCATCAGAGCTCTGTGTCTAATACTGCACAGTTCTTCCAAATATTCATTCTCTCTCTGTTTTGTTTCTCTATCTTCAGTTGATTCTTCTTCCATTTAACCAAATCAGGCCTGAAAAATATGCACAAAAACACCTTCTAGGATAATTCTGGTACATATTTTGGTAAATTTTAAACATAACCCTTTCTCAAATGTTCCTTTTGCTTTGGTGACAATGTATTTTTTTTCTTTGTCAACAGGTTAACATCTCTTAAAGTCCAATCTATTGTGTGAAACCATCAGCCACTGCACACTAAATCATCTTGATTGCATGCCAACAAGAAGATAAAAGGCCCGGAGGTAGGTACAGTAATCCAAAGAGAGCGGGTGGTCTGCTTAAAGGCATATCGTTTTATTCCCTCATGCATATTCACTTCTAAGCCTCCGAGTATGCAGATTAGTCTTGTCTGAACAGTGGACTCTCCAATCACATCATACTTTAGCTTTTTCTTTTTTCTTCTCTCTAACTGCACCCTGCTGTGCGTGAGTCCCGGCACAATAAATGTGTGCGTGTAATTGTGAGTGTGTGTGTGTGTGTGTGTATGGGTGGGGGGATTTATTTTTTTGCTAGTTTGCAAGTTCGGGGGCAGGTTTGAGTGTGCATGCATGAATAAATGTTTGGGTGGGTGTGTGTGCATGTCTCTGTGTTTAGCTTTGTGTGTAGTAGGTACGTGTTTGCCAGACACATGGCTTTGTCTTGTCCTGGCACTGTGTTCGGCTCACCAGATGTTCTCCTTTTTTATCATCCTCCACTTGCACGCTGTTCTTTGGATTTTTAGGGAATCTGTGTTGCCCACATTGTACTTGCTCTGTTGTTTCTGATGTTGAGTGGAAAAACGACAAGCTTTGTATAGCCTTGTATAGCATTTTTTCATTTTTACATAAAAAAGAAATCTGTGATCAGTGAATGTTTCGGGTCCTCCAGTAGCAGCAGTTCATTGTCCAGTAGTTTCTTTTTTTGTAGAAGAAGTGAATGATAAGGTATCAATTGGTTGCACTTGATTTATTTATTCAATCATGCATCCATTTATTCTTATCGTAATAGTCACTGGTGTAAACTGGTAACACTTATTGTTTATTTGGATACCCATCAGTAATTATCCTGACAACAACTACTCTTCTTGGGATAAAATAAAAAAATTACACTTGCAGTCCACTATATACAATATGTAATACAGTTAATAATACTAATTTAAGCAATTTCATCATTACACCAAAGTCAGTAAAATTACACAAAAACCATACATGCGAGAACGTTAGGTAAAATGCTAAATGTCAATGTGAAATGGAAGTTAGAGCGTTTTTATCTTCTGTAATATTACATATTTGAAACGGAATAGATGAGAGGAATATAGTTATGTGAGAGATTTAAATCAAATCCTTCAGATTTGATGGGATTGCTTAAAAGGAAGCGTGGCTTTGGGAATACTAAAAAATAGGAATACAAACTGTTGGCAAAGAAAAACGTGTGCGAAATTAATAAATCAGAGCACGACCAAACTCTTTTGGCAACTATCTGATAGGAAAAAGTTTATTTTTTTCAGTGTCTCGATATCTGCAATAACTAATTTTTTCGTTTGGCCACTTGGGGATGTTTGACCACTTGACAGCTCATCATCAGCTCATTAAGTTGATATGGCAAACTTGTTAGCAAACAGTTGCTTATTGACACATCCAGCCATTACGGAGCAACATTATCATTATTTACTGTCATGCTTCTGGCCACCTGATTAATGTAAGTCCAATATTCACTCTCTTGTAGCTCTATTTTTGGTCTATACCAACCCCTTGTGGAAATATTGGGCTCTTTTTTGCTAACTATGTCTGTCTGTCTGCTGTTTGTTTTTGAGCAGGCAGTGTAATGTAGGTTTTTAGTTTTTCTTCTCAGCTGCCTGTGGCCAAAAACGATGCTACAGAGTGAACCACAACAGTAAAGTTGTGGGCCGGGCAGCTTAACAGTGAGCTGAAACTCACTATAAAGCTCTGTAAAGCTGTGAGAAGCTGCAGATTATGATGATAAATCTCTGTAGACTCATCACTACAAGCGACCCCTTTCACATTGTTCTTTGATACATTGTTATTATAGAAATATCAGTTTTAGCCACTTTAAATTTTATCCTCAGACAGCCCTCCTTGAATGCACTAACTGTAAGATAACTGTAAGACTGCTTAGATAGAAGCATCTGCCAAATAAAGAGTTAGAGTAACACAAGCACTAGATGATTGTGCAGTTTTTCACAAGATTCTCATAGTTCACTTATCAAGAATGATTTTTTTACATGACCCCTTTAGAGTGCTTGTTGCTAGTGAGGTGAAATGTGGTGATGACTCCAGGGAACCACGGCTGGACATACACAAATCCTCCACTGGGATTAATTTAGCAAAGAAGTGGGGACCCATAGTACTAATCCTTCAGGGGCCCTAGAGTTCCTTGTGATGTCCCTGTCCTTCTTCCAGTGCAGGTTTGCATACAGAACATTGCTAATGGTGGAAGGGATGCAGCATTTTGCTGAAGGACACTTCAACAAGGCAGATGCATGAGGGGAGAATTCGGAAATTTAATTGCATTTAGTTGCATGTTTCCATTTGCCTGCTGTTCCAGGTGTTACATCGGTGTTTGATTAGAAAGCTAGAATGAAATGTCCGACCACACACCGCACTCACTCCCATGTGGAATTAAATCAAGCTGTCACCTGGTCAGTGCCACCACCTACCGCACACACACTGATCAACAAACACACAGAGCTGTCAAATACAGCAACACTTGTAATTATGGGAGGGGGTGAAATTCAGATTTATTTATTCAAAAAATGAAGCCTGCGGATCGACGGAGGGACAGCTCTTCTCCATCTGTCATCGTTGAAGCCACACTTGTCTGACACAGGGATTCATTCGTCTTGTCGTCTTTGACAGTCGGATTTTCCCGGCGCACTCCCACCAGGAGTCGCACAGGATTTTTGGAGGCAGACTAAAAAAGAAAACACTCTGTGACAAGGAGTAGGCTCTTTATGAATGCAAATGAGTCTGGGAAAATTCACAGAGCAGCTAGCGGGCTCCAAGGCTCCGGCATCCGTCACATCTCCCCCCACCAGGCACAACCCACGCTTTGCCAAGAGGTCTAAGGGCTTACAGGGGCCCTACAGCAAGAACAGACACACTCATAGAAAAGGGCATGGAAATCCTGTGGCTGACACACTGCGAGTGCCACCGGTGACTATTATTTTCACGAAAATGATAAGCTTCCTGTTTTTACATGCCATCCACAGAATGGCTGGTGGCTTTTAGGTTTTTATTGTAAAACATTCATCTCCTCAACCCTGTCTGTGTGTATAAGTGTGTGTGAGGATGCGTCACTTGTATCACTTGACATTTGGCTTCTCTTTTATCCTGTTCCAAGGATGCTAAGTCAAATGCTATGTGACAGGTCAACCCCTTCATATCAGTCATCCTTCACCCTGACCCAGCCTCAGCTGCACAAAGACACATTCAGCTCCTCCACTCTAAAAATGATCATTAGCTACAAGATACAGTCGAATCCTGCCGGGTTAAAGGCAGGATTCTACCCAAACTGACAAGTAAACACTGCATAAAATCTCCATTTTAAACAGACTGTTCTTGAGTCCTGAAATGTAATGTCCTTAAATGAAGGCACAAAAACAGGGGCAATGTTAGTTCACCTGTTTTCATAAAATAAATCTTATTTAACAAAGTTTCAGAAAAGCTAAAGAAATAACTTAATCTTGAAGTAGTTACTGAGAAATCCGTCATTGTCAGAACTAAATTAACCAATTTTACACGTAAAGATTTAATTTAATCATTATGAGGAGTACTACTCAGCCTGTGAAAACAGTTGTAATGTTTTCTCTAAAGTTTGATAAAATAACCCTGAAAATGTCATAAGATTTGGGGGAAAAAGCCTGCAGTATAAACTGGGGGTTTAGACCAGGCAGAGAAGGTCTACTGATAGATGTGTTTGAGTTTCATTAGAGAAATAGGTATTTTTAAACGCAAACATTTTGACTTGTCATAGTAGGAAAAGGAAAGGACAGTGTGACGAGTGAGGCAGCATCATGACCCCAGGAACAACGCTCTGCCGTGAGGCTATTTTGGCATAGTGGCCACATTCGGTATTGCAGGATCATTTGGCGTGCGCACTGGCCCAAAAATACTTTTTCCCATTCACAATCATTACAAAAGGAATGGCTGTAAAACAATAAATATACTTTTCTGAGCATCACAAACATCCTGAACTGACTCTTGATTATCAGAACTAGATTCATTCACTTCAATAAAATGTCTAGAAAGCCGTATCATTAAATTATTTTATCCCATTCATGCGTGGAAGCCTGAGAGATTTTTGGGTGTATGAAAAACTTTCATGGGAATGACTGGAGCGCCATCTTGGAACACAATTTAGCCATCATTAATTGTATTATTTACACCTGTGCTTTACTACTGTGACACTAAAGAATAAAAGTAGAAAGTATACGGGATTTAAAGGATATCTCGACCTCTGCCACTTCACTTTTGACAATTAATTTGTCTCTCGCAACTCCCCCACCTTTATGGAAGTGCAATACTAAATCTCTGGAGCAACCCTTTAATGAGATGCTTTACATATGATATCAGATTAATGACTGGGAAGCTGTGCAGGTTTTGCTTTCTACCTCAGGTTTGTTTCAAGTACCGCTTTTGCTTAAAAGCTAATCTGACGTGCAAAGAAACTGGGACTTGTGGGTATTTAATTTACCAGGAGTTCATAGGAGGATGGTCAACAGAGGCAGAGCAAGGGCTATGAAAATGCTGACTAGGCTCCTGTCGCTTAATCTATTTGAGGTGCGATTAAAGTTTAATTCGTGCCCATCTCCTAATGCTAGCCGATGTGTGTGCGCCTCAGCAGTGGGTCGGTGAGTAGTTTCAAGCTGAGCCCAGGTCTTTTCTCTCTGTCTGGGCCTCACTTTATTCATGCCTGAGGGACACCGGGAGCTGCAAACAACTGAATTTTTCATCAAGGTTACTTCCTGGAGAGATGTGCCATGCAGTTGCTGCTTTCTCTCTCTGAGTGTTCCTAGCTCATACATAACTTACCCTGCTCTGACCTGCAGCTCTCTCCGGGAGGAGTTGTTTGACCCTGGTCCACACACAACGTGTGCTGTGGAGTCAGCATGGATTTGTTATGAAGCTTGAAATATTGAGGTTTGGTGTACATGTTTTGATTATAAGATATCTGGTAACACTTTATTTTAAACTCCCTAATTAAACACTTAGAAGCAGTTTACTAACACTTAATAAATAGTTTAGGACATTTTAAGTGTTTATTAATGTATTTCTCAACAGCTTAATGTCGTAATTATATGTAATATGTTTTCATGACTTTTGAAGAGATTTATCAACAGTTTTATAGCCAGTGAATGACTTGCAACTGTGTGTAGTTCATAAATGCTTTATACAGGTGGGTTAAACTGCTACGTGTTATCAAGCATTAATAGAATAACAAATAATCTAAGTTTAAAATATCCTTATTGGTTACAAAATGTGTGTTTAGCGTGTTATAAACCATTTATCAAATATTTATATACTGCTTATTAATGTTAAATGAGGTAGGGGTGTTTAAAATTATGTGTAACCAAATATGTATATCTATGTACAGTCTGTTTTCATATTTGGTAGACACTATCCAAACACATGACGTGACCTCACATTATTTATTTTAGTTGGCTCGTGAAATCTACCATTTTCCAATCACAAATATATTATAATCTATGGCACATTCTGTCTTGTTTCATGTTTATCAGAGCAGCCTCACTGGATGATGGTAAACACAACACAACTCAGCAAACTCAACTAGTTCACATTTCTTTTGGGAATACCGACATGCTTGGCATTCACTTTTTTAGTCTCTGAAAAACAACTCCGCAACTTCTGGAGAAAAACATCTACTATTTATATGAATATTTTTACATCAAAATTAATTTGCAATTATAATCAAATCTTGTTTTTCTGCAGGATTATTAATGCTGCAACAACACATTTGGTTTTAATGGATGGAAAATATGCAATGTCAGATGATTTCTTCCCCCTCTTTCATTAAGGGTGCAAATGCTGCTTTTTGTGAAATACAGCAATCAGAGCCACAAACAAGGTCTTATTTATTCTATTCAGAGTTTACGTTCCCAAAAGCATCCACAAGCAATGAGGTCATTTCTGTCTTTTGGCTTACAGTGGAATAAATTTGAATTTAGAGCAAAAAGAATGAGCTCTTTAGATCATATTTCACACTAATCAATGCAGCCCTTGATTTTTAAATCCAACCTAAGAAGACTGATGTGTGGGAGGTATGGATCGGGACTTGAAGAACCAACCAGACATCAGAGTGTGGTTTAATATTCACACAAAGGTTCGGGTCAAACACATAAGAAAAACTTGATATTTGTCATGTCTGATGAATATGTTTACAACTGAACCATCATCTTCTTTGTAAGGTCTACAACATGAAGCTAATCCTCCGTCATTATGACCCTGTTAAATAGGTAATAAAATAAAGCAGAATGGCTGTTGGACTGCAGACTTCCATTTCAGTGCTGTGCTGTGCAGTCTTGCAGCTCCTGAGTGTCAGACATTATCACCACCACTACCCTCAACCTCACCCTGCCCCTTGTGACAATTACTGCCCTACCTCCCTATTCAGCACGTAATGAGAAAACTGACTGATCGATTTCTGTCTGGCCAGTAAAAGAAGGGAAGGACGCATTTGGATATAGCACAGACCAGACTCTGAGGCACAGGACTGCAGCATGTCCATATGATTTATATTGTTTAGGTGTTAATAGGAGATAATTGTCACGCAATAACAAATATTACATGTTTGATGCAAAGAGCGGTAAGATATTTAAACACAGGTCTCGTTTACGGTTGCAGCTAACAATTATTTTCAATATTGATTAATCTGCTGGCTATTTTCTCGATTCATTGATTAATTGTTTAGTCTAGAAAGTGTCAGAAAATAGTAAAAAAAAAAAAATGCCCATTACAATTTCCCTGAAAGCCCTAGTTGACATATTCAAATTGCTTGTTTTGTCGGAGCAACAATCAAAACAAAAAAAGCAAAAAAAAAAGTTTTAATGCCATAGAAGACTAAGAAAACCTGCAGGGCTTCACATTTGATCATCTGGAACTGGTGAATTTTTGGCATTTCTGCTTTGAAAAATTACTCAACGATTAAAAGAAGACTCCATCGATTTAGCATTGCACTCCTTTTTTAGAAAAAGGATCAAAATCGATGCAGCAGAACCAGGCTTTTGTCTTTTTTTATTCAACGCAGTCTTCTTCCTTGTCAAAACCTGACGCCTACATTACCTACAATGCAACTCGACCGCCTGTGACTCCATCAGGAGAATCTGGTGTTATGCTAGTAGAGGCTAATGTAGCCTAGAGCTGCTAGCCTCAGGCCGAGACGGCAGAGGTCTGATAAGCTCAGTTCCTACTAACTCCATACGTCTAGATTTGTTTCCATTTTCAAACTTGTAGTCTTCACCACCAACCGAAGTCGACTCAAGTGACATCACTTGGATTTCCAGCAGATCTCTGTGAAGCCACAAAAAGCTTTATATGACTTTATTTCACATATGCCATAGTAGTACTCCCCAAGACCTCTAAACAGACAGTCATTAATTAGTCATTAGTCATTATTAGTCAACATCAGTTTTTAAAATCGTTGTAATTGTATGTCAATTAACTAATTGATAAATGGACTAATCATTGTTCTTCTAATAGCCATTACAAATACTACATGTTTGATGCCAAGATTGTCAGGATGTTTAAATTCAAGGCTGGTTAGACTGGGGAATATAACAACTGTTGTGGTCTAGCGTTCCAACATGAGGCTTGTAAAAGTGCTCCCCACAAACTGCTGCTTGTTCTAATAAATTCATCTTGATTTATTATTCCTGTGACTGATTACATGGATGTAAATATTCAGCAGTAAAATATATAGTCTGGGTGACAGTGCGTCTTTTCCAAGCACCACCATGCTGTCCTGTTGGGTCAGAGCTTCACTGCCACTCACAATTATTTATTAGGCTACATATTCACTCTCTATCCATCACTGTATAGCCACCCGGACCGGTCACATCTCTTTATGTTTATTACAGTGTCCCACCTTCCCGAGGAGGATGATTGACGTTTTCGGAGAGGACCGAGGTGGGACTTGCGCGCTCCTTCTTCTCCAATCCTGGCTCGAGGGGCGGAGGCTTTCCATCCATACTCTGATTATGAGTCAGTTACCAGACATAAGCGAAACAATAACAGTTGGTGGTTACTTTGTATCTAAAACCTTCTCGGGCAAGTTGGGTCTTTAGCGCGTTTTAGCGCATCAAGCGCTCGAGTAGCCTATTTTGGAGGTTTCCGGAGCTCAACGCGCTCCACTTTTAATCAGATTTGGAGCCGTTAATGTTCAATCCTGCTTTCCCCCCCTTCCCTACAGTAGCGGTGCAGGAGTGGCCAAAGCCAAAAGCAGCGATCCAGATCAGATTTCACCTAAACCAGCTGGGAGAGAGACCGAGAGAGAGCAGAGAGAGGGTTTGTCAGTCTCCCTCCTCGCAAATCCAGAAAATCTTACCAAGGAAAAAGGAGGAGTGTCGGGGGTGAGAGAGACGCAGAGGAATCCAGAGGAATTTCAGAGGATATTTTTCCTTTCCCCCCCCCCCCCCTCCCTTTTTTTTATATTAAAATTTAAAAAGTTGGAGGGGAGGCAGCAGGGACCGTGGTCAAGGATGGACGAGCAGCCTCGGTTGATGCACTCCCACGGGGTAGGCATGGCCGGACACCCCGGCCTGGCGCAGCATATGCAGGATGGCACGGCGGGGACGGACGGAGAGGGAAGAAAGCAGGACATCGGAGACATATTACAGCAAATAATGACCATCACAGACCAAAGCTTAGACGAAGCACAGGCGAGGTGAGGATACACAAAAGACACTTCTATTATTAATCGGACAGCGGAAATATTAGCCAACGTTATTAGGGATGGAGGGGCCAGATAATAACATTGTGGTTTATGTCAAGACTGCCTCTAAATGAAAGCAATTACGCCCACTGAAGTGCCGTGACTGCGCGAAAGCGAAACAAAAAGCCTCAAAAACTTCATATTTGATTATTTGAAGCAACTTTTGTGTTTGTTTGTTTTTTATCAGAACTATTAATTATGGTATGGTTATTGTAGATTAGGACGATCTGTTGAGAGTTTTTTTTTTTTTAACTGTGGAGCAGTTGCCACTCCAGTTTTCCAAAAGGAGCTTACCTTTTAATCCTGTGCTATCCTGTCGTTTTGACCCATTGCAATCAATAATAATCAAAAATAGAAAATACATTTGAGGCACGTTACAGTTGAAGTATAACTGGCTGGATTTTGTTGCATATTATGTTGTAAGTAAGAAACATCTGGGTTTTCCAAAGGTTTTAAATCTGTCATTGTGTATTTATGTGACAAAAATAATACAATTGCAGTCTAATTATTATTAACATCCTTTGCTTTGGCCCCTGCATGTTTTATGAATTACAGTAGGAACAGCAGGGAAAGCTGGGGGAAACTGAATCTTCATGATGATATTTTGTGACGTGAGAATGCCCCACTTTTTTGTAACTGCTGCCACTTGTTTGAATATTGATCTGGAAAGTGGTATCCTGTCCTCTTTTTAGGAAACATGCACTGAACTGCCACAGAATGAAACCTGCTCTCTTCAACGTTTTGTGTGAAATAAAGGAGAAAACAGGTACGTTCTGTTTTATAGTTTCTATTTTTTGCTGGATTTATGTATTTTGCTTGCTTACAACTGATACTGAAGAGAGTATTGTGGTCTAATAGTGTATTCCTAGTATCTTAGCATCATTTCATTTATTTTTCTAAATCTGTCTTTTATTGTTGTTTTTTTAAGGATGTAGATTCAGTTGTTCAAAGCACATGGTCAAATTGATATGGCACAATTTTCTTTTAATGATTGTTGACATGTTTTCCCTGACAAACGCCACACAACATGCATGTGAACAGCCCTGGCCCCAGATGAGGTGCTGTCATTGGACTGGAGTGTTTTCGTGTCGACATTTGGGCGTATGTAAGGCTGGGTTTTCTCACCCCTCTCTGTCTGTTTTCCTTGGCTGAAATGAGCTTTTTTTAAATGCAGAGACAGGTCAGAGGGATTCTCTGTTTATGTTTGCAACGAGGGTCAAAGTCATGAAAAGGAATGTGTGAATTATTACACACTTAACAGCAGATTAAAAGAAGAGCGGCTCACATGATGAAAGCCTGTGAATAGTCTCTGAGGGATGTGGCAGAGCGCTGTTTAAGAGGCGACTTTTCAAGGGAGGAAATAAAACAAAATATCCAATATAACCTTATCTGTGAACACAACTTTGAAGATGTCTTTGAGGTTATTGAGAGAGCCTTGTCACTTTGTCTGGTGTTGCTGCATTCACCGCCATGACAGTTGAAAATAAACAGAGGGCTGGTATGGAGGCAATACCTATTTCCTTAATTTTACATGAAGTGTTATTCGCTGACATTTTGTTCTTGTGAGTCAGAGTTTGGCACAGGTTTCCCCCCCAAAAAAACAGTAGAAGGAACCAGCCGACACTTTGGGATTTTCAATAGATTTACAAAGGTTAAAGAGTGCGGTCTGTGAGGAGGAAGCTATAGTAGGTTGGGGCCCTGTCTCTAAATTGCAAGGCTTGGAAAAGTGAGAGAGTAATGCCTGGCTCTTTGTAAACTGTCTGGCGTCTCCCTGGGTTCAACCAGAGTTCGTTTCCAAAAAGAAGAACAAAGTGACTTGGACCTTTTCCTGGCTCCTCTCTTCCCACCGTTCTTGGCAACTGGGATCTCAGAGAGCTTCTGACGAGAGAGGCTCCCCTCAGCCTGCAAATTCTCTTTCCCTCTGATTAGTACCAAGTTTGGAAATGAACATATTTCAACATAGTTTATATTTTCTTTTCTTTTTTTTAAATGTACTGAATCAGTTATTTTTAAGTGTGGTTTATAAAAAAAAAAAACAGGCTCCAAACCACAAATCAGCAAGCTCTAAATAACGACATTGTTTGTTATGAAGACAGAATAGCATTTAAAAGTAAAAAATAATCCAAACAATTTATGAGAGAATCAAGACTTAATGGCTGCCTCACTGTGTCCTCCCTGTCTACGTTTGAAGAGCAGAGCTGCGGCTCATCTTCGCCCATAGGAGGTTTGTGCAGACAAAACTGAAAATCCTTTCACTGCAGTGACAGAGAAAATGACTCAAACCTTCACCATGGCATTTACAGCCAAATGTGCTGAGTGCAGTGTATGCGAGCGGAGTACAGCCTGTAATTTGTCAGGTCTTTTTTATATTCTTTATAAAGAGTCAGCTTCTCCTTGCTTTTTACATTGTTGCAGTCAGAGTGTCTTTCAGAAGGAAGTGCGAGCAGGAGGGAGATGAGTACAGCAGCTCAGATTTGAAGCAGCCCTTCTCCTCGACCTTTTACTGAAGGGAGGAAGCATTTCTGTAGATCGTATATCATTTGTTGCATGTAGTTATTCGCATGTGTGTTGCATGTACCTCCTCGTGGTATATCAGTGGCGTGTGAGTGTTGACAGCAGCAATATGGGACATTGCAGCAGTGAGGTTTCCATTGGCAAGCAGCTGACAAACAAGGCGGGGGTGCATGCCAAAAGCGGATAGAGCAGGCCTTAACTGATAACCCCACCCCACTCCTCTCCCTGTATATTTGAGCCTGGGTCGCTCCCGTGCCGCTGCGGGAGAGTATTTAGCAAGCTTAAACAAGCTCAGTTCGCATGCTAGGTTATGGAAAACTAACGGCGGAGGCTTGTGTTACCACTTACAGGCGTTCCAGTGTTGTATTTTACGAAAACGTTTGGCCCTGACTACCGGCCCCTGTCGACTTTTTAAAAAACTATCATCATTGTTTCTACAGTTCCTGAGAGCACTTAGAATTGGTTTTCCTGCGCTTGCTTCACATCCTGTGAAGAGAGTTGGAGAGCGTCTTTGTTTGTGTGGAACCATTAAGGCGAGGGAAGCTGGCACGTACAGGTTGACTAAGTAAGAGAAGCCAGACACCAAGTTAGTGTTTCTGGGTGTCAGATTTCAGGCCTACTCTCTCTCTATCTCTCCCTCTGCCTTTCTGTGTCTCTCTATCTGTGGGCCTGGGACCGTTTCGTCAGGCCACTGTGTGTCAGCAGCCTCACATTACCCCCTTGCAGGCTCGGGTCAGATGGAGAGCTCCTGCATGACTAATGTGATCAGACGGATAATGCATTACACCGCTTGAACTTATCAGAGCTGGAGACCTGCTGAATCAGTTGGTCCCGCTAACTGCAGCCCCCCCCCCCCCACACACACACACACACAAACATGTGCTGCTAATTACACTTTTAGATATTCACAGTGGTGTTGATCTGGTCACTTTCAAGGCTCCTGCCAGGACTTCGTGAGTGCTTCGAGAACTAGTTTTCGTCATTAGCACAAAGCGAAGACAATTCTTTTGACAACTGTCCTCAAAGTGCTGTGTTGGTAGTATGGCTGCAACTAGCAATTCTTTTCATTATTGATTAGTCTGCCGATTGCTTTCTTGTTTGATTGAGTAATCATTTAGTCTAGAATTGTGAAATATAGCGAAGACATGGCCAAAGTGACGTCTTCAAATGTCTTGTTTTGTCTGACCAGCAGTCCAAAACCCAGAGATATTGAGTATACAATGACATGAAACAGAAAAGTCTAGCAAATCATCACATTGGAGAGGCAGGAAAGAACAAAACTTTGACATTTTGCTTTAAAAAGTGACTGAAACGGTTAATCGATTATCAAAATAGTTTCTGGCAATTTACTAATCCATTAATCAGCTGATCGTTTCAGCTCTAGTTGGTAGATTTGAAATAAATGTGAATGGTGATAAAATGTCAAATGACCATTTATGGTATTTTCTGTAACATTAACATTAAACAGTGACGGAGATACTCGTTGAGCCCATGAAGCAGTGGATAGACTGGTCACTATGGCTCCCAGTGCTGCTGTTTTTCAGTATTTAATTGACATGGCTGTCCATGATGAGTTCAGGGGTTAGTGTTGCCTCTCTTTGTTACTCTCCTCTCATCTCCAGTGACAGATGGAGGCATTAGTCTCCAATGTGGCGCTGTCCTGAAACTAATGGCTATGTCCTTGGTTTCCCCGTGCTAGCTGGGAGACTGTATATCTGTCCCCGGCTTAGAAGTGCCGAAGCAGCAGTTTATTCCCCCATGTTTT
The DNA here is from genome assembly GCA_011952105.1 of Coreoperca whiteheadi. Taxonomy (NCBI): domain Eukaryota; kingdom Metazoa; phylum Chordata; class Actinopteri; order Centrarchiformes; family Sinipercidae; genus Coreoperca; species Coreoperca whiteheadi. The sequence goes on from CM022487.1 coordinate 14,722,023, forward strand.
AGTTTCCACGGAAATAAGGCCGAACAGGACTCTGTCTGTTCTCTCATAAATTACTTCAAATAAATAACTTCAAAACGAGTGCGAAGTTTTCCTGACAAAATGTTTTGATGTGATTTGCGAGTTTATAGGAAACTTCCTCCACTTAACAGAGACGTTACTCTAAGTGAATAATAACAAACATGCAATATATTTTTAAAAGTAGTCTGAGCAGGGATGTGCTGATCGTAAGTTTATCTTTGCTTTTTAAACTGAGTTATATCAAACATAAATAGACCGGATTCCATTTTACCCTCTGACATTTCCTCTATATTCATATTTATATTCACTACTTTACGAGTGCACTTCAGAAGCAACAGCGAGTATTTTTGCTGTTCCCTGTCCTCTGATATAAACTCACTCGCAATTAGGACAGCTAATATATTATGCAAATGTTGACTGGCTTAATTGAGACATGTTAATCATGTTTTAAGAGGCTAATTACAGCCCTGTATATCTGAGGTGGGAGTAGTAATTAGCCGTGATAACAGATCTGGCTGTAGAATGGTCATATTCTGTGTGTCGACGTATGGTGAGGGAGAGTGTGTGTTAGCATAGGTAGGTCAAGTGTGCATCCATGTCTGTTTTTAATGTTTCAGAAAACCCCTCCACGCACACACACACACACACACACACAAACACACACACACACACACACACACAGAGGGACAGAGATCTATCAGTTCACCTATATGAATGCTTTGCATCTCTTTCTATAGTAGGGTTCCTGCTCTCCTCAATCTGAGTTATCTGATGCAGCAGTTCTGGCTGTTCTGCGAAGTGGGCTTTTATACAAGGCTGTGTTCTTAGTTTTCTGACAGAGATCATATTCAGATCCATTATGCTAAGAATGTCTTCCCACTTATCGAATATAAAATTGCTTTAGAGAGGAAATTTGCTCTATGGTGGAGTGGAGTTTCTTTTTTATCAGATGTTTGTCTCTGGAGCAGCTTTTAGTGTCTACAAAACAGCTCTGGTGACATTATTGCAGTTGCAATTGCCTCAGCCATTGTTTTTCTTATTGGTGCTGTTTGGATTTGATTGGATTTTCCACAGTCTCGTGGAATTGCCTCACGCAGCAGGATCGGTGAACCTGTATATCCTCATATTGTTGGCGTTGAAACACCTGCAGAACTTATTACTGATATGTTCATTGGGCTCAAACTGTACTCCAACTCCCTCTGAATTACACTGTTTAGTTTTTCATATTTCATGGTATTATATCTGTTTGGTTACACGTCTCCTTTTTCTCCCTCTGTTTGACTGAAGAGACATATCCTTTCTTATATCAAAAATGTAACTTCTACGTTCAGATTTGATGGAGGTAGTTGCTCTGGCAGTTGATAACCTTTAATTCGAGGCGTGGGATCCTATTTCTCTGGCACCCTGCCACTACGATGTAAGTGGTGTGTTGGCAGCATGCTGGGGTTGTACAAAGGACTTCGATGAACAGTCAAACATAAAATGGCAAGCGCTCTTCCCTGGCTGACTTAGTAAAAATGACATAAATTAATACATGCTGCTTAAACAGGACCAAGATTAATGGTTGCCTTTCGCAGCGGCTTAGATCCACTGTCAGTCGCTGCTCGCTGCCCAGATGGAATCAACACCAATCAATGAGGCTACCCGACTCTCCCTGGATATCTGTTTAGGATGTTGAGTGGGACACACACACACACACACACACACACACACACACACACACACACAATTAAATATATCATGTACACGCAGACACATTCAGACACATATATCACGCAAAAAAAATCATGAATTGCACCCTCGTTGATCCAGTATTTTTGCTCCTCTCCTCAGCATTTTTTCATATAAAATCGTAGGCATATCTTGTATTACTTCCCATACAGTGGGATGTTCAATCAGGTGCCACAAAGTCAGATGGGGAAGAGCAGTGAGGCTGATGGCTCAGTAGTGATTGGATGTTTCAATTACTGATAGTAATGCCATGGTGTAGTGAGTCATGCAGTGCAGATAGCACCATTTATTTTAATCAGGACAGGGGAGAGATGGGTGTGGATGTGTCTCCCTCGTTTCAGAGTAGTTTCACATTTAGATGCAGGGGAGGGTGCTCTCTCTCACTCTCTCTTTCTTTATTTCACACACAAACACACACACACAGACACACACGTTCAGGTGGATTGAGAGCAGAGGAGAGGTTGCCGTGGGTAACGCATAGCGACAAGGTACTCTCTCGGTGAGCTATTATAATTTATGTTAATAAACCTTGCTGTTGCCGTGAGAGACAAAGGGGGCACAGATGAGCCTTGGTAACCTCGGCACCTTCACTGGAAGGAAAGGCGCAGACAAAGAACAATGCAGACACACACACACTCTCGCCGAGAGAGAAAGAGAGACGAGATATTGAACTGTAGAGAAAGACACAAATACTGTGGCGGAGAGTGATGATAAATTTAGCCACACAAAGAGTTGTTTTTGTGGCTGCAAAATCAAACAGCCTCATGCTGGCACTCTTCAGCGGGGTGTGTGGTATCTAGTATTTCTGCGTGTGTGTCAGAGAGTGTGTTGGAGGGGCAGAAATAGGCAGGCAGGCAGTCTCTGGGGATTGTTGCTGCTAAATCCGTGGGGCCTATAGAGACACGGGGTGCTGCAGTTTTGGATCACTTCCCGGGGCAGATGTGACACCACAGGTAGCATTTAGCACAGTGGGGCGAGAGCATGAGCGTTAGCAGAGGTCAGCACTTGGCCTAGCTGCCTGGCAGTGGAAAGACCATCACAGAAACGCAGATAAGGGCCGTTAAATCTGCTTCTCTTTCAGGTAAAAAAAAGCGAACCCTCACCATTTATGAATCACGAAAATAACCACAAAACTCACTACAACGTGGCTGAAAACACTTGATGCTGTGATGTACTGTAAAAAAACTGTAAAAACTGCCATTAGGGTGAGATCATTCCGCTTGTTTCCATTGCACATCAATACGTATTGAAAGAATGCTTGAATCAGTTTACAGTATTGCAATTTGCAGCATGAAAATTCTCATTAAACTGTAATTGCATCAGAAACAGTGTAGATTTTATCAACCACCAGCTGGTTTGACTTGTTATTAGTTGACTTTTCATTATGGAAAATCTACTTTATGTATATGTTAAATGCCTCATTACTGCACTATTGTAATTTTCAGTGTGAAAACTAACCAAACTTTGAAATTTTAGACTGAATTCTGACGTCTAACAAGGTAAAATATATAAACTGTTTTCACAGTAACAGCCATGAGGATTGATAATAGAGTGATGCCTCCTTGCTGGTTCCCTGTACTGTAGATATCTGTATCCCAACCCAAAGAGTGAAAGCTGTGGGTTTCCTCTCTGCCGTCTGTCTGCCAGCTTGCCTTTGGCGGTGTTAGTTCTGGACAGTTAACTCCAACTGAAATTATGTTAATTGCTGTCATTTTCTTTTTTCTACTTGAGCATAATCAGCAAATTATATACTTCTGTTCATTTATTACCAAGTCACTTCTAACTGAGTTTTTATCCTTCAAAGATCAAAAGTTAGGAGGTACTTTGCTCTTATGATGTGTGTGTACATGTAGGTTTATGTGCACAAATGTGTGTAATCAACAGTTTGTGTAATAGTTTGTCATTATAGTATCAATATTGTGTCTTAAAAAGTCTCTGAAATGTTGGGTGGATGCATGTATAGGGTCAGTTAGAACAACAATATGACAAAGTACAACTCAGTATTGTAATTTGTGTATTAATACCTTAAGTATCACCTTCTAATTGCTAACGCTGCACCAAGCTTGAACACTATAATCTTAACACCTGAAAAGCATTCACGCTAAAGCCATTCAAAAATGTTTTTGTCAGAGAGGTTTCAGTTTTAGCACTCTAAGTTTTGAGGCCATTTTTGTGGTGTTGTTATCCAGGATTTTGTAAGATGGCCCTGTTGTTTCTGTTATTTGTCAGAGGTTACACAATTATTTCCAAAATCAATATGGACAAATTAACAGCCACAATATTTCAAGATGAAGGAAGATGCATTTTTATCTCTGATTTGATGCTGTTTCGTGCATCTAGTATTTATGGAAACCACTGTGTAAATCTTAGTTAATAGAGAGTAAATAGTACAATTTAATGATTTGTAATGGGCTTTCTTTATAATCTCCACATTTGAACGTCTGTAGCTGACCACCAACCACATGTGTTTGCATGCAAGCAGAACGCACAGAAACATACATACACACATAATAATGCACTATATGGTTGTCTGCACTAAGACACTGCAGCTTCCCGGCTACAGACACTTGTTATAAAAATATTAGTATACTTTTTTGCTTTTAGATAAAAGGCACCTTCACTCTGTGTGTGTGTGTGTGTGTGTGTGTGTGTGTGTGTGTGTGTGTGTGTGCGTCAGTACCTTGTTCAAGTTCACTTTAAGCCTTGTTCTTAGAATTAGGCTTTTAGTGTTTCTTATTCATGCTCTCACCTGTCGTTCACAAGATTAGAATAGACGACCCTGTGACTCCGCACATGCCTCTCACGCCTCGAGGCGAGCAGCTCTTCTTCTTCTATTATATTTTATTTGGCTTGCTGGCACCATCTTGTACCCTGTTTTATTGGACATGTCCTTCAGCACCATGTTTAGCAGTCTCCTCCCCTAAACACATAAAATTCCTTTATGTTCCTATTACTTGAGTTTATGAAGAGCGTCTTCAGCCCCCTCCCTGCTGATAAGATCATATTGATAGATTGATATTGGGAGAGTTGTAGTATGATAAAGGCACGGGGGTTAAGAGCTTTTTGGATAGTTTAACCTTGATAAAACAGTTGTTTCAGTGAGGCTGATTTTGCCCCATCCGTCTTCATCCGTCAGGGCCCCGTTGAAGTATGCAAATGAAGGCAGTAGAGGGAAGCGCCGTGTGCGGTTAAATGGGGCGTTGCGAATGTGCGGTGTACCGCGCCGACGGGGTGATACTACTTACTGTCCAAATTTAGTGTGTCTCTTCTGAAACATCCTTCCCCCCTCTCTTCCTTTTTGTCTGCATTTCAAGAATATATACCGCCCTGAGAGGAACTGTGGCCTCTCGTAAAATGATTACAGCTGTGGTAGCAGCAAAGCACTTTATGCTGTATGTGTGTTTGTACAGACTGTAATGTTTTTGAGCTGGAATTTAGTGACTGCAGAACAGTGTGTTATCCCTTTATTTGTGTCTTTGTGTGTGCAGGATCTGTATTTACATGTTGTAGCGGGTTTTATTGCAAGCTCCAGCCATACATTTTAGAATATGGGTGTTTATCGTGCTAATTACTGAGTCTGGAGGTGTAAGGGTAATAATCTTTATGATCATAACTGTTTATGCCATAACACTGCTCTCCATTCACAGTTTATGTTGCTCGGGCAGCTTCATTTGCCTGATTAGCTTTGTACCTACTCAGCAGCATTAGGGATGCTTTTTTGTGTGTCTGATTCTCTCATTTATCTCGTGTGTCGGCATATTGATAGATTCCCCTGCTCACTCATTATTTTGTTCTGTTCTTCACAACTCATTTTCAGAGAGGGGGCCAACACTGTGGCCAGAAACAGATACCATGTCTCTTCTCTGCTGTCTGACTAGCCACCACACACATAAAGCTGTCAATCAGGAGCTTTCTTGCCTGCCCTTTGTTATGGAACGCCAGCTCTGTGGGTGGGTCCTCTGGGTGATAGATGGCTCAGAGAGCCTATCGGACTGCAAGAAGCATCCATCTCTGTCTGGAGCCTGTTAAACAAGCTTGGGAAAGCAGCCATGTAGTCCTAACCACCACTGGCCTCCACTAAAAAACCCCATTAACATTAATGAAGGATAGCTTTAAAAGTTCTTCAGTAATAGGCTTGAATTGGATTTATGAGTCAGATAGTTTGCCAGAGAGTACGTCATGAAAAATGTCACTGGTAGATAGATGGAAATGAGCATTTGAAAGGTCTCGTGACACTGTTCCAGCAAGGAGCTCAGCTTAGAAACATTTTTTTTTTTATCTTGCCCCTCTATCATTTTCCCTCCAGGTCTAAAATCAAGCAGCAGCTTCAGAATGCCTGTGAGGAAAAGCAAGGTGTTTGATGTTTTAAGTGACTGCAAAGATAAAGCTGCTCATCTTATACACAGTGCTGCTGCTTCTAGAGAAAAAAAATAAGTTCGTATTACTTTTTTTAAAGGCCTTTCATCCCAGGTGGCACTGGCCATTTCAATATCTTGCAACTACCACTTTACCTGTCTGCAGGGTCCCTATAGATGGCTGATGTGAAACTGCCATTAGCCAGCCAATTCCTCAGCCACAGATTACTGTGCCAGTGCGTGGTAATCACAATGTTGAAAAAGGTCTGATTGCACTCCATCTAACCTACAAAGTGTGGCATAAATGGGTTTTTCGAAGGTCTGCAGTTGGTTGTTGGTATGTCATCATAGTGCATTAGGACTGTCAGAGGAAAAATGGCAGTTTTTGAAACCTCTCTCATTTTGTGCGAATGTTAAAAGGATGCAGAAATACACTCGGACCAAACCAGGCTAGCAAGGCCTCAGTGAGATTGTTCAGTCAGAGCGCCTCGTGTACGAGTCAGGTCAAGACAAATCACAATTTGTGCCAAGGGACTTTACAATCTGTACAGGATACAACACCCTCTGTCCTTAGACTCTCGATTGGAAAAAAAAACTCCCCAAAAAAACCCATTTCAACAGAGAAAAAATGGAAAAAAGCTCAGGAAAAGGAACAGAGGAGGGATCCCTCCTTCAGGACAGGCAGACATGCAGTAAATGTTGTGTATACAGAATACACAGAAAATCATAGTATATACAATTATAATGACAAAATGTAGATTGTAAAACATATGTACGAGCTGCAGTACGTCACGCCATTCATTTGCTTTCACTGAAAATGTAGTTATTTTCAATATTTCTAATTTCATGCATTTCCCCCCTCTCTCTTGGTTTCTCCCTCTGTCTTTCTTCTTCTCGCTCCTCTCCTCCCATCTCTCTGCTACTCTGCTCTCTGCTAACCTCTGATGTCATTAGCGTTGGAGGGAGGTTGAAGGGAGAGAGGGGTTGCTATTCTTAATGAATTCCGCTGTGTCTTTGCACTCCCCCACCTAGTTAACCCTACCCCCCTCCAATGCTCAAGGTGTCAAATTAGAGCAGCTGGAAAAGGGGAGAACAAGGAGATGGACAAGGTACACCTCACCCCACCTCATTTCCTCACTCTCCTTCAAATCACCTAATACAACATGATATTCATGAATAGTATCCATGTAACAACTATGCAAAAATGGTTGGATGCGCTCCACATGTTCACTTTAATTATTAAGAAGCTGGTACGGCAGTTAATAAAATGTTACTCACTGCACTGTGCACTGCAGGTACAGTTAAAGGAGTATTCCCCATTGGGCACTTTCACTCTTTTACATACAGTATCACAGTATCACACAATCCTTTCCTATCCTATTTATCATCTCAAGACCCTTTTAAAGAGTTTTCCTCTGACCCTCTGGGGGGGTACCGACCCCATGCTGGGAACTACTGATCTACAGTACGACAGTGCTTTATATTTTATGTTAGTTACAGGTTGTTAGAATATTAATCAGCAAATGAATAGTAAATATAGCTGCCAAATAAATGTTGTGGAATAAACATACAATATTGAAATGCAGTGCATAGAAATATTAAGTAGTATAAAATTGAAGTAATTGAAATATGTGATTTTCAGTGCATTTTGGAATATAATTTTGTATTTTCTTGACCAGCTGACCAGCCAGTGCCCCAGTCTCACTTCAAACCCACAGAACTTTATTTTCAATTCTAGCCGAAATCAAAAAGTTTCCAAAGATACCAAATATGTCAGGCTGAATTTGGGGAAATGTGTCTAAAATGATGCACGAGACATTAAGAATGTTTCAATTTGATAGAATAGTGCACCCACAAAAAAAAGATGGGTTTTAATATTTAAGAGTGGAAACAAAATTATATAATATATGTAATACTGTTAGAGTGGAATAAGATGATTTTTTTTAGAGGTGCTTCAGGGAAAATAAAAGGGGAAAAGTGGATGCTAAGGGCTTAACCTCAACATACCTCATCTACATTTGTTTCAGTTCATGACTTCCTTCTGTCCACACAAGTCGTTTCAACAGTCTCCAGAGAGGAGGCCATGAGGGTGTTGCCTTCACTGCAGAGTAATAGTGGTAGTGACAGTGATAACATATTAGACTCCTTCGTAGCTCTGCAGGAAACACCTCGTCATGATGTCACATCCTCTTCGTTTGGCTGGTGATCCTCGGGAATGAGAAAAACACACTGCCCGGCCAAAGAGGCGCAAAGATGCAAGCTACATCGCCAGTAGCAGTTTTTAATGATGTTAAAGTGTTTCAGGGTGGATTTTTCCTGTGAGCCTAGCAGAGTTGTTGTTGTCTACTTCACCCCGGCGTTAACGGTTGATAGTCCTGACTCAACAGAGAGCCGACATCCCCCCGTGGCTGTGCTTACTCACTCCTGAGCCTGGCGTTTAGTTTTCCTTGGCAGACCCAGGCCACAGCTCATTAGACTAAGAGAATGTGCCTGCCTTAATTAATGATATGTAAATATCCTTGAATTGGCCACATTTGCATATTAAGAGAGATTTGTGGAATCTGTGGAGTAATATATTTTAATTAGGGATTAATTAAAAATAATGGGAATTTCATTTCGCCTGGCAGGTTGTGTTTGGTGTGAAGCGTGCGTCGGGGCCCAATCTTTGAACGCCGAGGCAGCTACCAACATGTGAGGGAAGATCTGCTCTTCCACCTGCTGTCTGTGCTGCATACAAACATGTGCGCGTGTGCCCTCAAACACACACACTCTGGCATCACATTCCTTGAGATGCTAGAGCCTTCCCAGGGGGTCTTCACAAAGCGCTGTAGCTTTGAAAAGCGGTTGAGGAGGGAGGGGAGGGGAGGGGGGTGGAGGGATTCAGTTTGAACACCCACAATATGTTTTTGGGGATGGTCCCAGTTTGGCTCGATTTCATCTCCTCTCATCTTTCTGTTTTTTTCCGTGTAGTTGGGGAATGGCTCTCAGACACGGAACACTAGTTATGTTGGCAATTATGTTAATGGAATGCCATTAGGCCATGATTGTGTATGAGCAAATGGGGAGAGAGGGCATGTTTTCAGAGACCCAAGTCAATGTCTGCTTTGATCCACTTCTCAGAGACTCTTTGCCAAAACATTTTCCAACATAGTCTCTCGTTTTTCACTCATAGATCTTCAGTACGGCAAGCAGTTTGACCGTCATGTCAGGGGTTGTTTCTTTTCAGGCTATTTGTGCTGGGTAATGATGTACTCAGTGTGTTTTTTCTCTGACAGCTGTGAAAATAAATCTGAATAGAGACAAAGAAACCATCTGTCATCAGCATCACTAATAGCACTGATAGCACGGCCACTATCACGGCATCTCCTAGGTGGAAATCATCCCCATTACCCAAGCATCAAGGCTGCTTCCTGCTTCCTGATGCTCCTTGCAGCAGCATCACACACATACACACTCTTCGCTGCTTTACAATCTGGAAAGACGATTTTTGAAGCATTCGGTCATTTTTGAGTCATTTTCGTAGAGCGGCAGGATGCAGTAAATGTCTGTTTTTCTTCGGGCTGGGCTCAACGTGGAGAGAGCTCCTTTGGCATTTGTGATGTGTCGTCAGCGCGCTGATGTTATTGATCCAGGACCTTCCGAATTCATTAGAAGATCCAGCACAACTGTGCTGCATCTTTATTTATGTTGCTGCCCCCACCCAGGCCTGCCTCTCTCTCTCTTTCTCCCTGACTCCCTGTCTGCCTTCCTCTTTCATCCTCCATGCATTATTCTTTTATTATTCTTTTACAGCTGCCTTATCGCCTGCATTTTGGTGCGGATAAGACCTGTCATCTTTGGGTCTTGTCTGGGGAGATGATGGGAGACTTCAAGGGGTAGGAGGTGGTGGATGGGAGGGAGGAGGGTGGGTGTAAAGAATGCCTACTGTCCTCCTTTTCCCCCCCGTCTGAAATGGACCTCTCTCTCTTTTTTCTCTCTCATCTACCTTGCTCTCTTTCACTCTCGCTCTCGCTGTCTCTCTTTGTAATGAGAATCTCTCCCTAATTGAGGGAGCTGCAGCGAGCTGGCCGAGGGCGGCAGGGTTAGATTGTGATACTGGCTACGTGACCGTTATGCTGATAGAGGTGGCAGATCAATAATTTAGGCCCTGACCTTAATGGTGGTGTTAAAAAGCTCATTCCTCTGGAGTCTGGAGGCCTTAAAGGTGTAGAGCTGGCTGGATGTGGAGGTGGGAGTGGGGGATGGTGGGCGCAGCAGATAAAAGGAGATGTGGAGAAAGACAGAGAGGGAGAGTGTATTTGCAGTCAGCCCCTCCGTCTGTGAAAGGAGGGATCATGAGTGATGTTTTTCCTCCTTTTACATTCAGACACTCACATTGTCACCAACATTCATCCTCTTAGTATCTATATGAATACCGTAAGCTTTTTTTTTTTCTTTCCCTGTATTTGGTATCTGGTTGTAATCCGTTTTCGTAAGAAATCCTCCACCCATTCTCACTGATGCACTGAGTGCATCACCAGACACCAGAAGTGAACAAAGACTGCGGTAACGAGTGGGTTTAATCTGGTTCTGGGCTTGTCTTGTGCTCCTAGCTTAAGGCCATGCACATTGAGGATTCGGACAGCCATCGATTTGATTCTGAGGGACATTAACGTCACGGCCTCATGCGTCTCTTTGAATCTCTAAGACCCGGACTCATTCCCTGCTGGCAGGATGCGACCATCTCAGCTCTCCCCTGCTCCTCCCCACCCATCCACGCACCCAGCCAGCCACCCACCCTTAGGGGATGATATATTAGATATAACCAATTCAATTTTATGCAGCCAGGACAGACGCCCTGGGGACATAAACACACACATTTTTAATACACTCCTCACCAGGAAGCCCAATGCGCCAGAGCCTGCGGCTGCCCTGGGTCTCCTCTCACACTCAATTATTAATGTAACGGCCGTAGTGGCTTAATTAAATAATAAAGACAAGCCCACTGCAAAGGAATGGGCCAAGGACAAGTCAGAAAGGAGAGGCAGCTCCTTTAAATGTCTGATTTTGACATATATGAGGATGCAGTGCTGTAAATATGTGAATTGCAATAACGTTTGGTGACACAAAATGTCGTATGCATCACCAAATCTACATTGATGGTTAATATATCCATATATTGGGTCACTGTTTTTTTTTTTTTACTATCTATAAAATGAGGATTCATTTATAGGAAAAGAAAAGGCCATATTCCATCTACACTGCTTTGAGAGTGGTTAGTCATTTTTCCAGAAAACCCTTTAAAAAATAAAATCATTTGTGGGAGAATCTGTAGACTTTTGGCTTCAAATCTTGAATCTGCTCATAAATCAATTGTCTTGAGAGTCGGGTCAAACAGGGGCTTGTGATACCTCAAGTACATAAAAAGAATGAATTCCTCAGATTATGGATTCCTACCACCTCAAGGGCAAGCCAGAGGAAGCACTCTGTCTCCGATGTGATGAAATGTGGCGTTATCTTTTACTTTGTTTCATTAGATTCACTGGAGATTACACACTCTATCCTCAAAGACTAGATTTTCCAGTTTTCTAAGATGAGAGATCTTATGGCCTCGGGGCAAAAAAATATATTTCCAGCTCCCTTCCCCAGTCCGTTTCTTGGGGTTCGCGTCTGTTTTAACTCGCAATTAATTATTCAAATTCATTTTGAAATGCAGGGTTACATTTTGAGTGGCTTGTTCAAAGGAAAAGGCTGTTTTTTTCACTAATGGCAAGTAAGCTCCACCATTAGATTGAAAAATAGGCCCATTGTGTGTGTTGACTTGGTGGCGTATTGCGATGAAGGATTGCGACAAACTGGAGTGTTTAAATCGCCGAATTGAAATTAATGCCCTCTCAAAGCCAGGCTTGCTGACGATACATTAAAGCTAATACTCCAGTGAGGTTGAGCAAATGTTTGTTTATATACATGAAATACGCTCAGAGAGAATGAAATGATTGGATTTTGAACAAGTAAACAGTTATATTAAAGAGAGAGACAAAAGAAACAACTGTAATGCAATGAGGTGTGGGGGCGCTTTCTATATTTATTGTTCCTTCTTTGTTTTTGAGTAGACTAATATTTCCTGACATGTTTCATTTATGTCATTTTTTTTAATTGTTTTTTCTCTTTTTATACAATTCAGCTTCTTTTTGAATATAGAGAGGGACATACTTTCGTCCAATGACACATTGAGACACTTTCAAAGGTCATGCCTCAAGTATGTCTTGTCACATCTCTTATTCAAGCTGGTTTTATTTATTCATGCCACTTTTTGATTTTAAAAATTTAATGCAGTGAAATGTTTCTTTTACACAGCTATTAAATGCTTGCAAGGAGTGTTGATGTCTCTGAAAATATGATTATATGGCTTCTTTATCCATGTAAAGTGTGAGCTGTTGCCTTCAGTAGAAGCTGTAATGTGTATTGATTGAAATTATCCCTCACCTCCACTGCAGCCTGAGGATCTCTCAGGTGCCGGGGCGAAGAGGCAGAGTGTATAAGAGGCTCTTTTTGTACTTTTCTTTTTCCTTTAGAATTTAATGCCAGCTGCTGAGAGTGGTATTTATTTTCCTCAGACTCTGCTCTGCTATCCTGGAGTTGGCAGAGTGATTTTGTAGAATAGAAACATTATAGACTGTTAGTGTCAGAGTGTTAAATGTGATGTATAGAGCTGGGGGTTTCGGAGGGAGGAGGGTGGACGGGGGGTTGAGGAGGAGGCGGTAAGGAGGTGAGCACTGCCTGCCATAACTGGAGCAAGGTGCTCATGGGAGAGAGGAGCCATCCACCATGTGAGGGATGGCAGGGTAATGTGGCGGGAGGTAATGGCTTTTCTCAGTCCGCTGAAACAGAGGGGAGATCATTAGGGGCTGCCGTGCCGCACCGCGCCGTCCGTTTACCCTGACTCTGCCAGCGTCTCCTGTCAGAGCAGGGATGTGGAGACACTCATTGTGTTTGTCTGTCTGTTTTCTGTGGCGCTGGCAGCGTTGCTCCAAAGAGGCAAGAGTGTTTGATTATTATTTTGGGCCTTCCTTACTGGGATGGATAGACACTGACACTTTGGCTCACAGCTGCTCTCAGATATTTCCTTACCAAATGCTTCTCCAGCTGTGAAATCAAATCAAAGAGCAAGGCCAGACCTGATGACAAAAACAAAACTCCTTGACTTCTCCTTTGCTGTTATTTAATCGAGTATTACTTTTCCACAAGCAGTACAGGTATTGGGTGCAAAAGTGTTTAAAAAATAAAGATTAAAAACCATTGAGATCTTTTGGTGACAAGTGATAATTACTTTGTTTCATCAAGGTTAGGTTTCACTTTGATCAATAAAGATCACAGTTGTAGTCATAAATTTTATGTTGCAAGCTGCAACGTAACACATATCTTTATAGTTCAAAACTCAAATCCTAATCAAAAGAGAAATTGACTTCAGAAAGAGATAGTTTGAAAAGCCTGCAAACAAACAGCCTTCAGATCTCAAAGCGAATGTCTATGGCAAAATAAAGATACCACCTCTTATTTTCTTCGAGGTTATCATCGGCTTTGGTCTGTGTTTGTTTGGTTTACAAATCATTACAGTGGTTGACATTTATGTCTTTACTACAGTAGGTACTATGAAACACATTATGACTGCACGATTTTATCAAAAGCAAAATTGTCTTCAGACCAAACATATTATTTTGAAAAGCTGTGTTTCAAGCTTCACACCGCAGCATGTTTGGATGTTTGGGAATCTGTACTGGGTTTCCTATATGCAGCATGAATGTCTAAACTTAAATTGTGGGGAAAGACAGTGATGGCATGCTTTTTGCGACCTATGTTAGAAATAAAGGTGTGCTTTGTGCATCAGCGAGGAGTCCTCAAAAGCGGTTAACAGCACTTTGAGCTGTCGGTCGATTTTTGCCCTGGTGAGCCTCCAGCCCGGCGTGACAGAGAAGATTGGACGTCATTAAGGTCTACACTCTTTCCGCTGTCTGGGGGTGTGTGAAATGGGCTCTGCTGCTGCCAAAAGCATGGACTGTTAATGTGTATCTCCATCGTGCATGTGAAATCTCAAAGAAGGGCTCGTAGGACAGACGACCAGACCTGCATATTCATCTTGTGGTGTAATTTGCTTGCACTGTACTCCTTTTCCAGATGTGTTTTTTTCACTTTTATATGGCCTTCTGTTATAGTTGAAGGTTGGTGAGGAAGTCACATCTCTAACAAGAGGATTCTCCTTGTGTCGCTGTCAAGACTCATTCTTGCCGTATGAAAAAAAAGCTACTGAGAAATATGATCGCTCCTGTAAAATGGACCAATTACTCCCCATTGACAACCTTCAAAACCCACTTTTATTGGCCGATCTAGCCAAATAAAACTTTATTACACGTGTGGAAAGGGACGCCGTCATTTTTGCATAGCTTTTCTAAGCCCAGCATTTATATGATCCCCGTTATTACACCTCTGTGACATTTAAACTTTATTGAACAAGACTTTAAAATCTGTACGCAGTATATAAAACATCATGGAATTTATTTCTTTCAGATGGGAAGAGACTCCCCCAACAGTTCAGACCTGAGTGGAGCAGACTGACATGGTTTTGTTAGATCAAATAATTTGTAAGAGAACGTATATTGTAGAATAGATGTCTGTATTCTTTTTATATTCTTTTTTATTTATACTAGAGCTGTAGCTAACCATTATTGATAAAATGTCAATAAAATGTCGGACAAATGCGAAAAAAATATTACAAACATACTATCAGTGTGGTGGGTCTTGCAGAATGACATCCCAGGATTAAAATTAAGGCTGGAACAAACAACATCTGTCATTATTAATCAAGGTTGTGATTTGTGTTTTTGATAAATCAATTCATTGTTTAGAAATGCACAGCAGAATTTCCCAGAGCCCAAGGTGACATCTTTAAATCACTTGTTTTGTCTTACTTACAGTCCAAAACCCAAATGTAGGGCTCATTATTGAATAATCTGCTGGTTATTTTCATCCTTTGGTTTATGAAAAGTCAGAAAAGAGTGGAAAGGTGTCCATCACACATTTCCTAAAGCCCAAGTTGACGTCTTTACACGTCATGCTTTGCCTGAAAAACAGTCCAAAACCCAAAGATATTCAGTTTACTATCACATAAGGCAAAGAAAAGCAGCAAATCCTCACAATTTAGTAGCAGGAATCGGTGTTTGTGCTTAAAAGATTACTTAAACAATAATTGATTATCAAAATAATGTCTGATATTCTTTCTGGCGCTCAACTAATAGAATCAACCAGTCGTTTCAGCTCTAATCTACAGTATCTGAAATGTTAATGTGATACAAGGTCGCTACAGTTTAGCTTTTAAGCTTTATTTTACACGTGAGCTTCCTCCTTTAAAATCAAATGTATTTCTTAGACAGCCAGACAGAGAAACTAAAGCAGAAAAGGGAAAGGCACAGGGAGAAAGGTCCTGCCCCCCTCCTCTGTGTAATTAAAAGGGGGTGTCTGTCAGGGGCTGCTGCTGCTTTGTGTGGCCCCATATGTTTGGGCGCTGATACAGGGAGGATTATTCTGTTTGGAGGCCTGATAACAGCCTGTTTATAACCTTGGCACAGGCTGGAGCCTAATCTGGCAGCAGCACATCCCCCACCCCCCACCCCCCACCCCAACATTTTCACAGAAAAACATATTGGCTATTTTTTTCTCCAAATGGGGAAAACAGTCATGACCCAAAAAGACTTAAGTGTTTCACCTATATCTCTCATTTGCATGTATGGTTCTGCTCAGCCTATGATGATATTATGTGAATCGCTGATGTTAAACTGTCAAATTGGATGTGAGTTACAGTATCACGATGATTCCGATTGTGAATGTTAACAGGTATAAAATTAGTCTAGCTTGTTTTGCTATTTTGGATGATCATCTATCACCATACTCAGCGTGGAGCATAAATACTGTCATTTTTCTTGTGCTGAAAATGTTCTTTCCACTTTCAAGGTTTTATGTCCTTGAGTTGTACAGAATCTGTTCTACACTCACCTTTTCTTTCCTCCTCTGGACGCCGGTGTTCCCTTTGTTGTGAACTCCATTTTCATTTTTTTAATCTACAGGCTGATTAGTTCAGTCTTTTGTTCACACTATATTGCCATCGCACTGACCGAGGGTGTCAGGACCGAGGGTGTCATGATTTGAATTCTGCTACTGAAAACTGCTTTGTGATTTTAAGTCCTTTGTGCTTTTCGAATAACAGTGCCAAATTGTTTCTTTTGAACGCCTAAATTAGGCCTTTCCTTGACTAATTGCTACATGATTGATTTTATGAAATTAATTGAACACTTGTTGCCCAGTATGAAGGCCGTATTCTTAAGAAAAGAATAGACTGGAACAGTGTTATATTGTCAAACATTCTCCTAACATGACCAGTGGGGAAAAGTAACTAAATACTTTTACTCCAGTACTGTACTACAGTACAATTTTGAGGTACTTTTCATTTTATACTACTTTATACTTCTACTCCATGACATTTCAGATATTGTACTTTTTACTCCACTTTATTTATCAGCTGTAGTTACTTTTCAAAATTAAATATTACGTACAAAACCTATAATCATTTTATAAAATCTGATGCACAGTCATAGATTAAACTACTTCGACCAACTAAACATTAGCTCCACTTCGTTAATGCATCAATAATAATGATTCATGTAATGCATCAATAATAATGATTCAGTAATATAGTAATATCACACTTACACATTCTGCATAATTAGTACATTTCGTAAATTATGTTGCAAATACTAATGTACTTTTACTTTAACGGAGTTTTATTTAAGTGAATCTTCACCACTGGAGATGAAGGTGTATGAATGAACAATGGTTTATTTGTGTTTTTTGGTATTTTAATCAAAGAAAAAATACTGCAATTCAAGCTCCTTGCTCACATCCTGAATCACATAATTCTCTGCCTTAAATGTGCACGTTAATAAGGGTTCCAACCTTGCTTATGAGTTTCCAGCGCCCTGAATAAAAGTCACTCTCGGTAATGCACTGTTCCATAGCAAGGACCCTTAACCGGCACGCTGTGGGGAGAGGGAGTGCTCAGAGTGGCAGGCAAAGAGAACTGTCAACCTGTCACATTTCTCCCTCCTCTTCCCCCAGATAAATTAAAGTTACACAGTGTGCGTGTTGTAGCAGCGGAAGGCTGTGCAGAAAGCCTGGCTCCTCAGGTCTCAGGAGATAGCTGGCAACTAGGTCAGACTGATAATGTAATCCGCTGACTGGATCCTCAGCCCACTACATCCAGAGAGAAAAGCATGACAGGAAAAAAAAACGAAAATGTAGGAGGAAAATAGGAACTTTTAGGTGTTATTGCACTTACTTAGCATTACCTCGCTGGCTCCAGTTAATCAGGTTTATAAAGGAGCAATGTCAAAGGAACCTATTGTGAAGAAATATACTGATAACATATCAAGCTGGTGTATGTCTGTGTGTGTGTGTGTGTGTGTGTGTGTGTGTGTGTGTGTGTGTGTGACTGCACACGCGTGGTTATTCAAAAAGTGTAATCCATGTCAATATACCTCACACTCCTCACACGGGAATCTTATTTACACGGATTCCTTTTTACGCGTTATCTTTGCGCCACACACTGCACTGCACATCCACAACAAAATAGTATCATGCGAGTCCGCGGGGAGAGAGTGACAAGAATAAGTTCCTGCATCAGCAAGGCGCATTTTCATTCCCATGCAGTATTCCAGAGAGGCTCTGTGGGCCCACTGTGACAACTCTGCCTCCCTGCAGGTGTGGAAATGAAACAGGGCCTATAAATAGCCCAGGCAGCTGGGAGTAGAGCACTGTAGAGCAGGGGGGAGGGTGTGTGTGGAGGGGGGGTTTAGAGGTCCAGCTGGGGATGCAGGTGTGTAGAGGCTGACCGACAGAATATGACTGCTGTCTCACCCAGGGGGCCGGAGAGGGAGGAGAGGCTGTGGAGCCTGGAAACTTCAACATTATAAATTCATATATATCTGATAGTACTGAAATACCATGGCAAACTACGAAAACAGTCATGTGTTACCATGTTTTGATAGTGTGGCAACATTTGATAGGATAACTTCATTGTGAAAAATAGTTAACAGGCATCGTTTCCACAAAAAAACAACAGTGGAAGTTCACAATATTGACTTGTTGTTGGGGTTTTTTACGTTGTTTTGTACATTTAAAAAACCTCCCCACGTAACTTATCAAAACATTTAAATGTTCAATTTGCTTCCATGCGACAAATTAAGATTTCATTCCACCGGAAAACAGAGAAAAAAAGAAATCTCCGTTGACCATATATATACAGTATATATTTTAAACGTAGTGATGTACAGTTGGAAAAGGAAAGGATCTACTCAATGTCACAGAAGAAAGCTTTTCGGCCAAGTCTGAATATGAAAATATTTCTTTGGTATCCAACACTGAATAATAGTTTTTGTTTGGTTCAGTTTTCCAAAGAGATGATGATATTCAAGTAAAGATATGCTATTTAAAGTTTGCCTTGGAGTTGGAGCTTTCTACTAATTTACTAAAATATATAAATCATTTTATGATTACTTGAATTATTTAAATTTTGTAATTAAGGACTACAATAACAGTAAGAAGACAAAAGTAATGACCTAAGATAAGATAGAGGGCCTGGGGGGGGGGGGTTCCACATTTCTTCACGTGTTAAATGTGTGAAAGAGAGTGAAGAAATAAGATGCAAGAGTTATTTTAAAAGCAAAATGTTACCTGAACAAGACAATATAAAGGGATATAATCGTGGTGTTTAGTGGATCATCATGATCATTGAGTTTAAATGGAATCCTGATTGAAAATTTGACGCTGTTTCCATGGTTACACCCGTCTGACTGTTGAACGTTCTGCTGCCGACTGCGAGTCGATCTGTAATGGTCCTTCTTCTGCTCAGTATCTCAGTGCCATCTGCACAGGTTCAACCCCTGAATGCAACATTTGGAATTTCAGCTTACAGAACAAGTTGAGTAAAAATATTCAACATTTTTAAATCAGTGTGTAGTGATGCAGGAAATATGGGTTATTGTGACAACACTAATGTTAAACTAGCTGTGGTTAAAGCAAAACAGCTGTTCTGACATATATAGACTAGTACTTTTAAGGTGATTTCATTTGGCGATGTTGCACATTACATTTACATTTAATTGACTTATTTTTGTGAACGCAAAGCCTGTATGTTATTGATCTGTTAACACAGTAGGACATGTACATCCTTACCTCTGCATTATGCGCTTCACTATATTGACAGAGCTGACCACAGCATCAATGCAAGTGCTTCATGTCTACTGTAATGAGCACAGGCTCTCATGTAGGATAAACAAAATGTCTACCACCTGCAGAAGAGCAAAGAGGACAGAAGCATCCCAGGATTTATGAAAACAGGCTTCATGTCTGCATTAAGTCATGTCCAGTATGTCATTTAAAACTCAGTGCTGTTGGTCCTGAGTTTGGCCTGTTTCAGCAGCTTTGGTTTTTGTGTTTATAAAGGTCCACACAGGTTCTCTGACCTCCTGGTCAAAGTACTTGATGTGATGACGACATGTGTAGTGTGCTTTGTCAGCTGAAAGTTTCCTTATCATCCTTTCAGACCGACACAGTGCCCCGGCTTAAACCTACATTGGTTTTTGACCTCAATGGGTCAGCATGTGCTTTTGTGAAGTAAAATCTATGGATCCATAGCTGCAGATTCAAGTGTTTAGTGAATGGTGATGACAGTGACGTATTAACCTGTGAGAGATGCATGAAAGAAAATGGGTCAAACATTGGTTGAACATGCGTTCAGTTGTCCCTAGTTATGGGATATTAGTGTTTTAGGCGTGTGCTGCTGAAGCCACAGGGTTGTCTGCATAGTATAGTAGTATTCTGCGTTACAGAGAGCAGCGTTGTCTTTATTTTTTAAAATCAAGCTGCAGCTTTTAGGGCAGAAAATGCTGCTTTCATTCCCAATGGATGACTCAATATGCTTTTCATGTAAATGACGTCTAGCACTTGCACGCTGGTGTTTGCATTAATGCATTATTTCCTCAGTAGTGTATGCTTCTTTGTTTTTAGCTGGAGGCAAAGTGACACATTCTCATCAAAAACACACTCCCCCGCTTACAGTCACACTCCACGCAGACACACAGACACACATTTCAGCGCTGATTGACAGCAGGAGCTCCAGCTGACCCAGTATTCTGATACAGTGGGACGATCCCACAGGCCTGTGGTTAATGACTAGGCTTTATCCACTAGTGGTGTGGTAGGCCTGGCAGGCCACTTAGACTGCCTGGACCACTACCTCTGCTGTGAACACACACTCTCTCTCTGTGCCTGTGTGTTTCCCTATGTCTCTCTCTCTTTCTGCCTACAGGCATTGCATTGTCATATTCATTGTTACAGCTCTAAACCTTTGTCCCAGGTTGACCCCCTCCAACACACATACACAGAAACACGCACGTATTCATACCGCATCATAATTTTTTTCTTTTGCCCTCATGAGTTAAAATGCTGCAGCTTCTCATAGAAAACATTAGTCAAATATTATTTGCATCACGTCTGCATTGGGCCAGTGTTAGTGAGCAAGGTATCACGCATAAAAAAGTACCTTCATTTGTCTTTAAGTTCTCTGTTTTGTTTATGTAAAATTTCTGGGACAGATTTATGTATTTTTATTCATAGCATACCATCACCTATCTGGTACACCAAACATGTTGAAAAACAGATGTTAACAAAGATATTTGACCAAGAAATATCTCTGAGTGTATGAATTGGAGCTGGTCTCACTAATGGACAGTGATCCCTCACATTGTTTTTCTCTCCTGACAGCTAGGGGCAGACTAAGCATCGCCAGACTTTTATGCACGGGGCCTCAGCAAAACAGTAAACCTCACAGGGATTTCCGCAGTTGTGACAGCGTCCAAACAAACTGCACATGCAGCAAAACAAAGCCGGTTTGACTTAGTCTGCCTTGATGGGAAGCTCCCTGATAAATGCAGGGAGAGACTATATTTCCTGCCGGAGCAAATCGTTCAAGTGTTACTATATTAATGGGCCCTCAAAGCCTATCAACCATTTGGATGGCACCGCGCCTCCTGCCAGATTCTATGCTGCAACTTTATGCTGAAGATAGGGCCGCTTTTGACTTGTGTTTTGATGACCAGTACGTGACTAGTGAATCACAAATTGCAGCAGTGTATAAATCTGGAGTATTTCAACCATGTGCGGAAACAGTTATTTGATAAATTGATTAATCGTTTAACTTAATGATCAAGTAAAAATGCCAAACATTCGCTGGTTCCACCTTCTGAAATGTGAGGATTTGTTGCTTTTCTCTACTTTGTATCATTACAAACAGAATATCTTTTGGACTCTTGGTTGGACAAAACAAGCAATTTGCAGGCGTCACTTTCAGACCTGGGAAATTGTGGTGGCCGTATTTTTCTATTTTCTGACAATCTGAAACTAAACTGGAGCGTAAATTATTGGTCAAATAATCAGTGAGTTGATTGATTAATCTGCAACAATTTGTGTTTCTGACTTTCAGTAAAACAAGCAATTTCAATACATCACAGTGCGTTCTGGGAAATTATAATAAGCGTTTTCTAACTTTCTGACATTTTATAGACAAAGCAAATATTCAGTTTAGAGAATAATCTGCAGATTGATCAATAACGTACATAATTAAAAGTTTCAGTCCTGGACTAAACAGGGAATTGATTCATCAAAAAAATATATTGAGAGATTAATCATTAATCAAAGCAGAAACATTTGCAGCTGTAATTTCAATCCTAGAACATTACTCTGCAAGACCCACCACACTGACTGTATACTGATATTTTTAGCTTTTCCATGGTTTGTCATGGGACAACAAAAGTGTCCTTTGTAGTTTTGTGAGAGTGTGATCTGAACTTGTGGAAGGCTTCAGGGCTTCTGCTGTATGACAGCCATGAGGGAAGCTAAGGAGTCTGCCAGTGATCTAACATCTTTCAGTTACACTCCAAAATAAAGGAGGTAGAGCCGAAAAGTATTACAGTACAAGAATATCACTGCTCAACCAACCAACTCCTGAGCAGTTGAGAAGAATACAAGATTAACATTTATCACAGCTGACATTACCTGTCAATTCATATTATTCATATGGAAGGATATTTACTTACATCTACTTATACGTAGATGCTCAGTTTGGATCGTATCTATATATAGAAAAGACAATAGGATCATATCTATTTACAGAAGAGACATCGGCATATGGCTAACAGCATTATCATGCCATTCAAAGCACTCAGTGACCACTTGTGCTTTATGGAGAGGAGCATTGTCATCATGGAAGATATTGCTCCCACTGGAGATGAAATGCATCATGGGATAATCTAAGTAACCACTCAGAATCTTTTTTAATAGTAAAGTATAGTACAGACTGAACCATGTGACTCTAAATGGACTCTGCACAGAATAATAATAATGAACCCGTAGCATTCCTGTGTGTTTATGTTCTCTGTATTTTATCCCGTACGTAGTGGGTGTAATTTTCTGAGACAAACTGCAAACCAGGTTTGCTATCTAGCGGCGTTGTGTAAAATGCATGTTCACATGTTGTTGAGTGAAGCCGAGCACTGCGAAGCAGAACCACCAGCACTATTGTCTATGAGCGGCCATATGGTGGGTGTCCTTGCGTGGTAGCTTAAGGGAGCCTTTCTCCCTGAGATGAAACAATTTTGTTCAGAAATGAACCTCCTCTCTCAGCCCTCTGTGTTCAACAGACCCTGCCCCATCACCCACCTCTGAGATCACACAGTGTATCACAGATCCCACCAGACGGCCTAGAGCAGGGATGGCAACGTGGACATCGCCAGGTACGCCTAAACAATCCCCGTTCACGTGGTCTCCGCGTCTCCCCCTTGTCAAAAAAGCTCACCCCTACTTGTCTAGCCCTGCTCCATGCCTCCAGATGTGGCTTAATTTACTGCGACTCTGCTAATTGCTGTAATTAAGGATTAATTACTGTTAATTACCTTTGCATAAACTCATCACCAGTCAAAGAGCGGAGCCTTATGAAATGTGCCATGCACAGGAACACACACCATGGGGACTTGAGGAGGATTGTGTTACTGGACCTCTTGTTTCATGTCTTGTCCTGGTGCGTGGGGAGGGCTTGTAGGGCAACAGTTAGGGCAGGACGCTAACTGTCATGGACCATCTCCTCCTGGCTCCGAACACTTCACACGTCACCTCCTCACTAACTGTTGCCCGGGACAGCATCACTATGCTGCCTGTCATTTGATTAGATGCATTTATTTGCTGAAAAGTAGATGACAAATTTGTTACATTAAGGGAATCTTGGTAAGATTGTCTGCTGTAAATTGGTGACAGTGTTTTTATTGCATACAGACTAAATACTGTTTATACTTACCTCCTGAGCTTTGGGCTGGGTATTGAACCGCAATACTTTGAGTACTGACCAAAATGTGTCGAAAATTTCCATTAAATTATTGTTTAGATTCTTAGTCTTATTTATTCTTTCATCAAATATGTCTTGATCTAAATCACAGTTTTGCTAAGTTTAGACGGTATTTCTTTGTATACTGAGGGGCGATATTTCACTCAAACGTTTCTTAACCATGTCATGTTATATGCTACATAAGTACAAATTAAGAACAGATATTACTGGAACCACTACAGAATATTTAAAAGACGCAGAACAATGGCAAATTGCAATGGGCTGCAAAACCTTTTGAGTGTGTGTGCACTGTATTATGATTAGCACAATATCTTTTGTGAATAGGACCTTGAGACGGCGCAGATAGTGCTTGCAGTTCATTCTTTGTGAATTTGCCCCTGAGTTTGACATTTACTGTATAGTTAAATGAAAAAAGGGGTTCTGTAGAAAAACATGTTCAGGTTCCTCAAAGTATCGAAAACAAGTATAATTTTGGTGTCAGAACCGAAACTCTAATACTTTATTGGCACTAATATCATGATATTTGAAACAAGTGGCGTTATGGTGCCAAGGGCTCCCTGGCCAGGTTATGCTTGAAAATAACTAGTTCGTATGATGTGCTGTCCCATCATGTCGTGAAGGCAAAAGTCTCTTAAAACTTTTATGAACGGCCACGCTCCAAGACGGAGTGAAAAGCTGGAATTCATAGAGGAAAAGTGACAGACAGACAGTGACAGACAGTGACAAACGTAAGATGTCTTAAGGGGGAAGTTCAAACCCTGTTTTCTCACACACCTGGCCAATGACTGCGTTAAGTGGGTCTGAATGTTGGATTGTCGGTTTTGGAAAGTTACAGAAATTGACGGTTACGGCTATGGAACGATTGCTTTAAAAACAACAACATTGACTCATGTTAGGAAATGGGAAACGAGCTTTATCAAAAAGTTAGTGTGAGCAGTCATTTGTGTACTTTGTGTTTTCCTGTGCATGCTCCTCTCTCCATAGAGACGTCTTTGTCTCTCTGCTAGCAGGCCGACTGTGCAGCTCGCTGCTCCACAAGCTCGTGACTTATCCTCAGCTATTCTGCCACCGTGGTTTCCAGTGCAGCCTGGAGCTGTTAAAACTGCATGGGCTGAGCATGAGTTTGATTCAATCAAGAAGATATATATTTTAAGACACCTTAAGAAAGACTGACAGCCAGGGGGTTAATGTATTGCCTATTTTGAATAATGAATTATTTTAATGAAGGCTTTTAAATGGGAGTGCTCTGTGTTGGTGGCAGGGCGGTGCTCTGAATGGTCTTCTCCTCTGGCGCTGGCTGCCTCATTATCAGGCCAGCCCCTCAGGCCTCAAACTGGCCTGCTTAAGCCTCAGATGATGACGATAATTACCGTTATTAGGAGTAGCTGCAGGGGGAACTTGTTCTGAAAAACACCAAGCTGAGTTCTTGCCTCACTTGCTGCTGCCACTACTGCCGCATGAGAAACTACCGATCGCCAGTGGAGAAAGCCAGAGAGGGAGAGAGACAGAGGGAGAGGAGAAAAAAAAGGAGGGGATGAGGGGAGCGGCCACCAAATCCGCCTAATGTGACGCCTGTCAGCTCGTCTCCCACCAGCTGTCACCTCCCAAATGCACTGGGGTTCATTTTTTTAATTGACACCTCGCTTTCCTATTCCATTTCTATTTTTCGCCTTTCATTTTCCCTCCATCACTCTCTTCCCTCCTTGCCTGTACCATCCACATCTCCTCGTCTCTGCCTGTCCCTCCAGTATTTCTTTGGTGTTTTTCCTTGTCCTTGGTATCCCCCATCCCCCCACCCAGTGTCAGATACAGCACCCCAGCTCTGCCCCCTTTCTGCACATGATACTCAAGATAGCTGATAAAACATAAAGCTGTTTTAGAGGTACTTTATGACTATGCCCTTGTGTACTGAGGCTGTACAGCTTCCCATTATCTGGTGATGGAGAGAACGTTTTGGGCCTGAGAAAGTTTCCCATGAGTTCATGGATAGACCACAAATCTAGATTTCAACTTACAGTATAGAACATTCTAAGACTATTTTAAACAACACAATATTTAGAATATAACAATAGCTTTCATAGCATAGACTTAAGCTACGATTAGTAATTTCATAATGATTGTCCTTTCTTCATTACAGCCCAGATTCAATTCAGTAGAAATGAGCACATATACAGTAAATTGGATATAATGCAACATAATATTCATTTAATTTTCTCAGTAATGATAATAGCAGTGCTTAGCACTATAGTTTACCTCTACTATGTGGTGCAGTATATGAAATATGAAACAATCCTGCATTTTATGATGATTGCTTTATTGGTAGGCCTGGGTTTTGAACCTAAATACTTTTTTGGTACCAATTGAAATATGTCTGTAGCACTCACTATCAAACTGTCATCGAATGCTTGCTCAGATTCGTACCCTTCTTTAGAGCTGAAATTATTATTTTTGATAATAATTGTAATTTTTTGAGCAAAAGTGCCAAACATTACCTAGTTCCAGCTTCTCCAATGTACATTTTTGCTGCTTTTCTTTGTCTTATGTGACAGTAAACTACATCTTTGGATTTTAGACTGTTGTTTGGACAAAACAAACTATTTAAAGGCATCACCTTTGTGTAAATGTGATTTTTCATCATCATTTCCTGACATTTTATATACCAAATGACAAAAAAACAAAACATAAAAAAAATAATTGGATGATTAATCAGTAATGGAAATAATCATTAGTTGAAGCGCTGTTCTTTGTAAACTGACCATTTCTGGTTTAAATATTAAGTTTAGTCCATCAAAATTAAAACACCTTGCTTTCAAGATAGCAGAAAACGTTTGGTTAATCAAGCATGGTGTGCTAGAGAAGAGTTGTGCGACGTTTTAATTTTGATGTACTTGCGTTGAAGCTCGCGCTAATCTTCGTGTCGCTGCATATCGAAGTAAGAAATTGTTAAATCTTTTTTTTTTTTAATTAATTTTATTTAGGCAAAAGCTCTTGTACGGCTGCTTGTGTTTGGACAACATTTTAAGGTTGAACAATCATCTATTCACAGGTCTTGGGGAGTACTACTGCACGTGTGAATAAAGCTGTGTAAAGCCTTTTGTGGCTTCAGAGGGAGCTGCCAGCAGTCTGATAAATTGCCTCAAGTGATGTCACTTGAGCCAGTGTAGGTTGGGGGTTTTTTTTTCTTCATTAACCCCCAACCTAGTCTGGGGGTGTGGAGTTAGAAAGAAATGAGAACCAGACCAATGTAGCTCCTCATCTCTGCTCGAGTCTAGCAGCTCAAAGCTACATTAGCCACTACTAGCATAACACACACAAATCTCCAACCGAACATTCGCCGGTCGAGTTGCATTTGGGTGGAATAAAAAAGAAATATGTCTGATTCTGCTGCATCGATTTTGATCCTTTTAGCTTTTTAACTGTCCATCAAGAGTCTTGCAGTGTTGTAGGGCTGCAACGATAATCTGGTGTTGGAGATAACATTGGAGTTCATGGATAGACGACAAATCTAGCTTTCATCAGACTAAGTACAAACACAGTAGAGGACATTTTAAGACTATTTGAATCACACAATATTTAGAATACAGCGATTGTTTTCATGGCACAGACTTTATTGTAAAGTCTGATTAATAATTCCATAATGATTGACCTTTCTTTATTAAAGCCCAAATTCAATTCAGTAGAATTGACCGAATATACAGTAAACGGGATGTAATGTAACATAATATTCATTTAGTGTTGTCAGTAATGATAACAGTATTGCTTAGCACTGTAGTTTACCTCTATTGTGTGGGTCAGTATAAAATATGGAACAGTGCTGCGTCTTATGAAGACTGCTTTATTGGGCTTGTATCAAATGCAGATGAGAGCAGGATGCTGAACTCCTTCAAGGAGCGGGAAGGGGAGGATTTGTATTAGTGATACTTGTCATGTCTGCTGTAAATCACGCTGCTTTTTTTCAGGTTCCTAGGTTGTTGTTGTTTTGTCTCAGAATGCTGTGTGGCAGGGATGAATGGTGGTGATGTTACATTATCATGTGGCTGTCGCTTTCACTCCTGCTGACTGGTCTGTGACAGGCCCACACGCACACACACACACGCACACACAGACACGCACACATCGATGTATACACACACACACGCACACACACACACACACACACGGTTGTGTCAGGAACAGGCCTGATTTATTAACTGCTGAAACCCTAGATGACGTGTGCCCACACAATCAATAGAGAGCACAGCCACCGCCTACCCCTCTCGGGTCATGTGATGTAGACAAGAGCTAGGCAAGGAAAGGAAACACACAAACACACAAATATGCACTACGGTGCTGTGGACTGTATTGCATTACTGTATTGATGGGAAATGGATCCAGTCCAGCTTTGGCTGCTAGCTGCCAGTCAGAGGCAAGAAGGGTAAACTTTCATCATGGCTGTCAGGGACATCACTGCTGCCTTGTTTGACCGTAAATCTTCCTAATTGTGACAGAATACTTCAACATCATTAATTAAACATGTTTTCATTTAAAAGCACTCGCAGGGCGCCAGGCTGGGTGCTCAGGGTAATCTGCCAATGTGCATAGCTGTGTATTTTTCCGGTGTGTGTATGTGTGCCTATTTGAGTGCTTAAATTCATGCACAAAGTGTGTATGTGTGTGTGTGTGTGTGTGTGTGTGTGCACCTTGATTCTCCCCATATGAGTGGGTGGCTTAATCGCCATGTTTATTTACACTCCTGTTGTCTGCAAACAGCAGGCAGTGTGGTGATGGGTATGAGCCAGCTCTTAAGGAAGTAAAACAGCAGAAATTAATTTAGTCAATAACCAAAACAAAGGCTTATTCTTAGAATTCCATTCATTATTCAGGAAGCGGCTGGAGAATTGTTTATGATCCATATTCATTTTTTATGCCTTGCCTTTTTGGGTTTAGTGCCCCACATATCAGGGAAGGAATTATACAAGAGCATGCACAAAGGGGAGGAGAGAAGAAGAGAGGAGGAAGGAGGGAGGGAGGGAGGAAGCGACAGAGAGGGGAATTGTGTCCTCTCATTGTTCAATTAAGTCTGTCGGTAATGATCAAGATTAGATGATGGCCATCTTCCTTTTATAGATACTAATCTGTGACTGTCCATGGAATAAGGGAATTGCAGAGCAGTATGGGCTCCATGCCTTTGTTACTACAATGGACTAGAAAGTGTGTTTAAAAGGTTTCTGGTGTTATAATACAAGTGTTGGGAGCATGTGATGTATTGTAATAGAGGGCACTTCCCTCTGTCAGGTGATTATGTTAATGTATAGCCCATGGTTGCAGAGTTCACAACAAGCACTCTGACTGGCATTGAGGTCTAATCGATTTCATTGCTATTACTGAACAGAAATAAATAAAGCTGATGGCTGTGGTTAGGGTAATTATGCCACAGCACACTGAATTGTTTGATTTTCCTTATTAATTGTATTTATTTAATCCATTTCATGCTTTTAGTTGTGCACTCGGGGACTTGGAGGGAATGAATAAATCACTCTTAGGCTCATTAGATTCCCCCTCTGGTTGGGATGTGCCACTATTTTGTCAGAATTAAATTGGCAAGTGTTATAATTTCCCGCTGGTGTGATTCACATGAAAAATATCCACATATTCATCTACCAGCACATGTGCACATGCGCCCACACACACACGCACATGCACACGCACACGCGCGCGTCTGCTCCCCATCTGAACTCCTGACCTTTTCCAGCCGTCTGATAGCCATTGACATTTGCCTCTTGAGCTGAGTTTGCTCACGTGTTGGAGCTGATGGGAATGGATGATGTTATTGCTGGAGGAGAAAAAGAGAGGGAAGGAAACAGGAGAGGGGGGTTGGGGGGTTGAAAAGTGGGGGACCGGAGTAGACAAGCTCCCCATGCGGTCCTGGGAATCCATGTGGACCCCCTGCTCACCAGAAAGGTCACAGGGCGACTCAACCTTACATCCTCATTACAAAGAGCTGTCGCTGTGACTGGAGACTGGGCTACAATATGGCTTTACTGCTCTGTCACACAGCCTGTCATTTACTCACAGTCATCATGGAAGAGACTTCCAGGATGTAGTATTAGATCGTCCTCCTGAAACATTTTGATAGATGCGGAGATTAAAGTGTATATGAAAAATGTTGTGGCAGCGTGAGCTTTGTCTTTGTCCTTGAAGACAGTGGATGGAATGGAGGGCTGCACCTGGTCGGCTGTTTTCAGCACCTCGTAGAAAAGCAGGACGCTCTGCTGCTTTACCGAGGGAGCCTTCTGGTGGCAGAAAGAGGCAGGACAGTACAGCTAATCTTTAAATAAAAACCAAGGTGAAATGCCTGTGTGTTTTACACTCTTCAATATAGTTAAAATAGCATTATTCAAATGGTCAGCGGCATAGTTTTTGTGCAGGTTCTCAGAATATCTGGGTGTGTGGATAAGTGTGGGTATACATTTTGTGTGTATGTTGTTTGTGCATGTAGATCTCAGCAGGCCTGTCTTTGTTGTGTTTACACTTCACTCTCCACACCATGGGAGCTGAGTGTCGGTTGAGAGCTGACCGCCTGTAGGTGTGTGAATATGTGCAGGTTCAAACCCCCAAACAAATAGTAAGTTGTTTGTGTAAACAGACCTCAGTGTCAGTTGTGAAAGCATCCTTTGTCCTGCTAAATTAAGATTACAGCACTATACTGCACTGGTGTTTCAGGTGTGATGTTAGAATGGTAATTTAGTAGTTATTTGTATGATGTATTATGAGACACATTTTGTTTAATCACTTCTCAGTGGGTTTTTTTTAAGTAGTCATCATATTTTCAATGTGTGTATCTTCATCTAGCGTTGGAACTATTTGATTTAGCTCGAATTCTTTAATCTCTTAAAACCAATTTATTCGAGCCAGGTGTCTTCGCATTAATATGCTGTGTCTAACTTGTATTATTAGTTTGTTTTTCTGTTTAGATAGCATCTGACAAGATAATAAAGCTATCAGCCAGAAACTAAACATAGTATGAGCATAAGGAGAGCAATGAAAGATGAACTCTGGTGGAAGGCTGTGTTCATTTTTTTTTACATAAAATGATAGCCAGAATCGATAAAATGATAGTTTTATGGTCCTGCCTAGCTGCCAGCCTCTGTGAGGCTGCAGGTTTTTATGGCGCAGACTTGAACTATTAAAACGATGGCCATATTTCAGGGAATTCACTTGCTAGGCTGCAGCGGGAGAAATAGTTAAGGCGCTTGCCCAGTTATAGTAAAATTCTTGCTATTCAGTCTTTTTGAACATCCATGTAAATAAAACTGTTTAGTGTCATTGTTTTCATGTCACTTTCTCCGGTCCTCCACAGTGCTCAGTATCCGTGGTGCCCAGGAGGAGGAGCCTCCAGATCCTCAACTGATGCGACTGGACAACATGCTGCTGGCGGAGGGCGTGGCTGGGCCGGAGAAAGGCGGCGGGTCGGCAGCGGCAGCAGCCGCCGCAGCAGCCACCGGCGGCATCGGTGCTGACAACTCCGCAGAACACTCCGACTACCGGGCCAAGCTGACTCAGATCCGACAAATTTACCACACGGAGCTGGAGAAGTATGAACAGGTGAGGAGGAGGAATATTTTACTGTTATAAATACCTCATACACCACACATTGAATGTAGAGATTAGACTTTGCGCGCGCACTAAGCCTTAATTCAACCCCCATAATAGAAATATCTGCCCTGCTAATGTGCCCATGAGCCAGACACTGTTTTAAAACCCTTCTTTTTGGTTCATTTATGTTCCCTCACAGTCCATACTTGGCTGGATCCCCTGTTGTACGTCAGTGTTTTGACTCCACCTTTTTGAGCAATAATCTATTTAATTCATGACAGAAAGTCCATATCAATGTCAATGTCTCTCCTCTTCCAAAATCCTCGCACTACTCAGGTGACAACTATAGAAACTAAAAGTTGGACATCATCTTGACTGATGGTGGATATGAATAGAGGAAGAAACTGTCAGTGATTTTAATCTTTATCAATTGTTACATTGTTGACATGCACAAATATGTGGCTTGACTCATAAATTGAAAAAACATTTACTGTCTTCTTCATGGGGACAAAAGATGAAGTGGTGATAAATTGCACAGACCCCACACTCCTGACTCACACCACTTCCAGGGGCAATGTTCAATAGCTGACTCTGACCTCTGACCTCTCCCTGAAGAGAGGAGCAAGCAAAAGGAGAAGCTTCTCTTCTAGGATAACAAAAATACAATGAATAAATGCAAGAAAAATAATACAGGATTGAGACTTGGCGTTTATCCTTTACAGAGTTTACATATTCTCCCTCAAGTTCCTGTGTATCCTTATAGTTTGAAAAACATCCAGCTGAGGTGAATTGAAGACTCTAAATTGCCCATGGTTAAGAAGGTGAAAGTGAATATTGTGTTTTAGCAATACAACTGCTTGGCATTCTGTCCAAGGCTTTTTTCTTCCCCTTTGTTCAATGCATGCTGGAAGAGCTCCATCTGTGGACCTCAATAGGAATAAGTTGGTATAAATAATGGGTAAGATATTTTCCTGAGAAGTTTTAAATAACTAAGCTCTTGAAATCAGCTCTTACAGGTCAACTCATGACAAGCCAAGCTTTCAGAGATGTTATCTTCAGCAGGCAAGCAGCCATTATATCGGTCACACACCAGCTCTTTCCCAAAGACTGTAACATCTTGTCATTCCCTCGGAAGTCAAAGCGTTCTGGGTTTGTCATCTTCTCAGAGGAAGGCTAGTCATCGCTAACTGTCACAGTCAATACACACCTGAGCATGTTTGTGTCACCACGCTACGTACACCTCGCGCGTGTATGAGTGAGTAGTGTCTGGCGTGTGTGTGCAAGCAGAACGGCTGCTCGGTGCATCACTTTGACTGACGTAACCCTGGTGTTGACAAGCAACAGACACCTTGACTCTGAATGCAGTCATATCCAGTGACTGATTCAGACAGAGAGAGAATGAGGTAGACTGAAAGATGGAGTGAAAAGAGAGAGAGACAGTTTAAACCTCTTGAACGTTAACGGGACTGAAAGCCTGCTGTCATCTTAGATTTCTCTTCACGTGTCACATTTTGTCTTCCATTGAAGAGAAGTCTTTTTAATATTCAGAGCACTGCGAGTCTCGCTGCCTCCACTGTATGACTCCACCGCCACGTTTGTTTGGCATGAAACATCGCACTCTGTCTGCCGCTTTAATTTAGACTATTCTTATTACCTCTAACGCTGCTGCTGTTATACTGTCAGCGCTGCTTCTACGAGGCCAAGGCCTACCAGTGAAGGTGCAGCCTCTCCAGAATCCAATTTCATCCTTTTTGTTCTGTCTGAAGCTGCTCAGCCTCCATGATAGTTATTCTTTTTACGAGTCCTGTCTGTCTGTGCATCCAGGCGTGCAATGAGTTCACCACCCATGTGATGAACCTGCTGAGGGAGCAGTCTCGAACACGACCCATCTCGCCCAAAGAGATCGAGCGCATGGTCGGCATCATCCACCGCAAGTTCAGCTCCATCCAGATGCAGCTGAAACAGAGCACCTGCGAGGCCGTCATGATCCTGCGCTCACGCTTTCTCGACGCCAGGTCTGTGTGTGTCCATGTGGGCAAGTAAATATAACAAGACTATCCTTTAGTTTTAATACATTGGGCTCCAAAGTGTTCTTTATTTTAAAAATGATTTTTGTTGCCATTGGTCGGACAGATTCTATTGTTTGTTCACCTGAATTTATGGCAAAAATGTCTTCTTTGTTTTTTTGTTTTTTTGTTTATTTATAAATGCATTTTAATTGCTTTTAATGACTGTTCTTTCTAAACTATCCTGGTTAAATTAAAGTGCAAGTGAAGAATCATTTGTTTGTTTACCAAGTATGTTCTATACATTTCTATTCTGTCTCTCTCCTTTCTGCTGTCTGTCCAGACGAAAGAGGAGGAACTTCAACAAACAGGCGACAGAGATCCTAAACGAGTACTTTTACTCCCATCTCAGTAACCCATATCCCAGCGAGGAGGCCAAAGAAGAGCTGGCAAAGAAATGCAGCATCACAGTGTCACAGGTAACCAGAATAAACAAAGCTCTCCACTTTGATTGAAGTGGCAATCCTTTCAAAGATTTCAGTCCTGGTTCATTTGGCAACACCTAGTTACTGGTGGTAACAGAATATGTGGCTTTATACTACAGGTCACAGAATTCTAGGGGCAGCAAAAAAAAAAGCTATTGTCGTTTTAATCAAGAAATCAGGCAATTATTGGCCTTTTTCCATCATTCGGTGAGCAGCCGTGATCTGATTGTATGCTGCACACGCCATGAGTCTGCAAACAGCAGGGCACAGTGAAAGGAGTTCGTTACCTCGCAGAGAAGTTGGAGGTGTGCAGCCTGTCTCCTGCAGCTCTTCATCTAACAGCTCACTGTGGCTGCTCCTTCTTGTTCAACTACTCCCTGCAATATTTCAAGCTGAACTGCTGTCAAACAATGCCGAAAAGGATCGTTGGCTTGTTTTGTAGATGGATTTTTGATGAACTATACGGTCATTGTTAAGCTCTCTGACAAACACATTGCATTTCCTGTGACTACTTTATAATAAAAGTCAACTCGTGTTTCGCCAATTAAATGCTTTTAATGTGAAGCTGCAGCAGTAGGAAATAACAGCATTTTCCGGGAATGTCACCACAGACACCCAGTTCGTAATACAGCAATTTTATATAAATATTGCAATATTTCATCAGGCCATAGGCTCAAACACCATCGTGTTACCTCATTCAGCAAAAGATAGTGACTTAACAGACATTTATTTACATGAAAATCTTCAAGATTATAACTTTAATCATTGTCATAGAGCAGGTCTATGAATCACTGATCAATATACAGCACTAATGTAAATTACAGTTGTATATCCATAAGGTTGGTGGAAAACAGTACTACAAGAATATTATAGTAATGTTTCCCCATTGGTCTGACCAATGACTATTTACAGGTTCAATTTCTGTTAAATGTATTTATTTTTTGCATTTTGGTGTTGTGTTTTACATTTTGAATGAGCCAGACTTGCGTCACACATACCAAAACCCAATAATAATGAGCCATGTGCTGTCATTTCAAATGCCCCCAGTCCATGTGGAAATTTTCTCACAACAGCCACAAAAGCTGGTACTAACTGGTGCAGAAAACATAATCCAGGCGTAGTTATTAAGTGTAAATACTCGTTGTTTGACTTTTATTGGCTTGTTTGCATATATATCAACTTACATTTGTCATAACTCAGCTACTGTATCTTGTCATTGCTGTTTTGACAGGTATCAAACTGGTTTGGGAACAAGAGAATCCGATACAAGAAAAACATCGGCAAGTTCCAAGAAGAGGCAAACATGTATGCAGCAAGGACCGCAGTCAGTGCAACCAGTGTGTCTGCTCACGGCAGCCAGGCAAACTCCCCATCAACTCCGAATTCAGCAGGTGAGCTGAATCACATTAAATATGGTTATATTAAAAGAGCTCTATAGATAGAAGAATTAAAATGTAATTTTTATACCAGAGCAGATATATTAAGATAGAGTACAATAATGTTCTCATACCTGAGCCCCAACTCCAGAATTCAGTCTCTGTTGCTGTTTCAGCTCTTCTCCACAACTAACCCAGTAATAAGATGTGGCTTTCTTGCTCTTCTTGTTCCATTTTTTTTTCTTTCTTCTCTGCCTTTGTCATCTGTCTCTCTCACTCATTTTCTCTCTCTTTCGCTCTCTGTCTCTGTTATTGACCTCTTGGTCTTGTGGATGTTAATTTTTCCTGCCTCTTGTCCGGTTGACCTTGTGCATGCCATTAAGCTGCTCAGAGGGCAAGCGGAGTCTTTTGTCATATAGAGACTTCGCAACTGTATTGGATTAGGACCGGGTGTTGAAATCAAGTTACGAGATGGTCTCTTTACATCTGGGAGCTGGGGTCCATTAAAGGACGAAGACGATTCTTTGGGTCTTCCTGCAGATCAATTATTACTTCCTTAATGAAACACTAGCAGCACGGACATTTAACTACTATAATCCATAAAGCTTGTTTAAACTGGACTTAAACAGTTTTATGATGATTATCTGTCTGATGCTTCTTGTTGGTTGATTTTTCCTTTTAAATTATCCTTCAGTGATATTTTAATGTGCATGCACTGCAGCTGTAGTGTGCAGGTTTGTAGGAAAAGCCTTTTTCATGATGCTAGCTGCCCTCCCAACTAATCCACTTAATGCACTTTTGCTTATGCATGATCATTTTAACTCCTTTTTCTGTTCCTCTCTTCTTCTCTGTTACTTCTTTCTCTCTGCCCTCTTACCTTTGACCTATTCTCTTGCTCTCTTTCTTCTCCTCTGCCTCTGTGTATTCTCAGGTTCTGCTGGCTCTTTTAACATGTCAAACTCCGGAGATTTGTTCATGAGTGTGCAGTCCCTCAATGGGGACTCATACCAAGGGGGGCAGGTTGGGGCCAACATACAATCCCAGGTAGGCTCCTCTCCAAGCTTAGTGTCCTACATGACCAAAAAGCTGAAAAACTCTTGAGATCGCATGTGCAATTGTTCAACCACTGTCCAGTCTGGGAGTGCAGATGCCCATGATAACTTGACCTACACAGTGAAACAGAGGTTATACTTAGCCTGAAGCTTTACATTAATGTAGAAGCCATTGTCAACCCACAGCAGAATAGACGACTGCAGACATTTTTGGAAATGGTGCAACACTCATCAGCGCTCCTGACAAGAGTTCACATAGCCAATGGTGTACTGTGGCTCCATGACCTTGCCCCAGTGGACAGTGATGACCAGCACAGTGTTTCTGAGTGTTACAACTCTCACCATAGATTAAAGAATCACCACCCGCAGTGATATTCTCATTTGGTTTCAGTGCTTTTGGCATCCCTCCACCCCCCCCTCCCCCCCCCCCCCTTTTTATTCAGATCAGCTCTCCAAAAGATTTAGGTCGTTCATGAATATGCAAAAGCGGACGACCCTTACAGGAGGTAAAGAGGTCTTCAGGGTTGGCCTTTAATTAGTGAAACTCATGTTCCTTTAAAAGGGTTATTTTTCAGAACATGTCAGAAGGGCCTCGCTCTCAGCGTACCATTTAAAAGAAAGCAACAAAAGAAAAGTACAACTTTGACTAAATTGGCCTCCTGAGTAGAGTAGTCTTATTTGTTGTGAAATCCATATGGCAGGTGTGTTTTCATGCATTACCTGGCAGGCTGTTCTGCCAAAAGCTCCAAAGCTGCTTCCATGGAATCTGTGATGAACATGGAAATGGCGATATTCCAATAAAACCAAATAATGTACAATGTGACCTCAGTTACACCATATTTTTATTGGCAGCCACGTGGGGGAAACGTGTTTCGATGTGAAGATTAATCAGAGCATTTTGTCACATATGGTAAAAAACAAGTCTCTGTCTGCAGTAAACAATATTTTCAGTAGCGTGCAGCTACCTTTAGAAGAATGACTTAAGAGGTATTGTTTTAGTGTTTGATTTTAGTGTATAATTTAACCACAACTGCAAATGCATTCATAATTAGTTACTTCTTGTAATTTTTCTTTTTCGTCTTTTTGTAACGTCGTTATCGAGCTTGTAATAGCAGCCATAATCATTCAGATTCGCTGTTTGTAACCTTTTCCTGTTTATGGTACCCTTTTACTATCAGACTGACCTTTCCTCGTGCATGGCTGTCTTTGTTATCCAGAGCTTTTGTCTGACCAGGCCTTTTGTCTGTGTGTTCCCGCTGTTCCAGGTGGATACTCTTCGCCATGTTATCAGCCAGACCGGAGGATACAGTGACAGCCTCGCAGCCAGCCAGATGTACAGTCCACAGGGCATCAACGTAAGACCTGTAAACAATCTCCTTCTGTCCTTCTCAATGTTTTCTTTGCTGTCTTACCGTGCAATGATTCCCCAGTTGCAGGATGTGTATAATATTGTGTAATTGTGTGTGCACACTGGGATGCCATTAGCAGAGTTTTCCAGGGTTGGGCTGTTGTCCAGCCAGTTGCCCCCTGCTCCAGCCGTGCCCTAGGTGGCAGGCAATGAGGCAGCTACCAGGCTGAGTAGCTGGACACGCTCCTAGTCTGTCGGAGGATATTAGCATTAGCGAGACACCTGCAGTCGACAGGAACAAGGACACAGGTGTCATCCTTCCTCCCAACGCTGCTCTCACATTGGCACGATAGGACAAGTTATACCTCCCGTCCCCTCTAAGACTGGCTCCGCAAAAAGTTCCCAGTTGCTAATTCTTAAAATAACTCTTTAACTAGCCTGTCAAAGGCTGGGCCAGTTTTCTAGGTCTCCTTGCTGGGCTGGGCGGGACAGGCAACACTGGAGGCAGTGCATTCGTATGTAGATCCTTCGCGACAGTCTGCGCGGGGCTGAACAGAATCAATACGACAGTCGTGGGGACATAAAAAGCGCGGCTTTGGGCTAACAGTCCAAGCACATTGGTCAGATCATTCATCCACAGAAACAGTGGCACTGACAGCCAAGCCTGCAACGCCCCTCGTGCTAAAATAAGAACACGGATGCATCAAGCCAGTTACAACATACAACAGGCCCAAATGGAAATAGGTGTTCAATACACTGTGCTGGTGTGTTAGACTAATGAAAGCGTTTTTTGCTCAATTTGTACAATGTGCATTAAAATTAAATGTTTTATTATCAGTTATATTGGTATATCTTGATGTTTTTTTCTAATATTTTATTATTACTTTATGTAGTACGTGGATTAGGAAATAGAGTCGCAACTTGAGAAGCAGGTTAAAAATACAATACAATAAAATAAAATACAGTACAACAGTATTTTTTCATCCAGATGGTCAGAAAACTCTTTCTTGAAATACCTTCAGAACAGCCTTATGTGTAGTTAAACAACCTTCTGGGTTCAACAACAACCAGTGGCATATAACTAGAAGTTCAACAAATCAATGAGCCCACCATCCGGTCCAGGTTTCGAAGTAGTCTAATCAGCACAAACAAATCAGAAATGAGCCACCACAAGACATTAAAATAACACGCATTGATACATTTAACAGAAATTGAACCTGTAAATAGTCATTGGTCAGACCAATGGGGAAACATTACTATAATATTCTTGTAGTACTGTTTTCCACCAACCTTATGGATATACAACT
>CM022487.1:14760782-14792608 GCA_011952105.1 Coreoperca whiteheadi
AAAATATAAAAATAGTAAAAACAGAAAAAAAAAACCAGAAACCCCCCACCAAAAAAAATTAAAAAAACCCTTTTTGATTTAAAAAAAAAAAAAAAAAAAAAAAAACTTTTATCGATATAAAACTTATTGTGACAGTTTATTGTGATATAGATTTTAGACTACATCATCGAGCCCCAGTATAAATACCTATTTTGGAAGATTCACAAAAGAATAAAAACAGTTATAGTGCATATTGGTGAGGATGAAGATAAGTCTATTATAGTTCTTTTTTAATAAAAACGCTTTTAAAAATTGCAGTTTTTCAGTAAAGCTTGTGAATGAAGTGTTGGGGCTTGTATTTATTTGGCCCAGATAATATATTTTCTTTCTAAGATCCAGTGACTGAACTCTCGTGGTTCACCTCTCCTTCTTTATCCTTGAACAGCAATTACACCCCTCAAATTGCTGGTGGGTGTTGCCTCTCTCAGAGGCTGGAAATGTTTTTTTTTTTTTTTTATATCTTTTTTTCCCCTCTTGCTTCTGAATAAGATGACAGACAGTCTTTAACCGAAATAACAGGGTTTGGAAATAAGAGGCTGCCAAAGCATGTTCCCAGCTCTCACTAATAGCATGGGAATTGCAATTAATGTCCTTAATGGTCTTTAGTCAACCTTTTATCATGATTTGAGAAGGCCTCCATTTTAAAGAGCTATTTTTTAGATAATTTATTCTTTTATCAACCATCTCATGGGTATATTCTGAGATATATGAAAGGTCTGTGTGTTCTGTGTTTCATCTCTTCTGTTTATCTCACATTATGTCAGCCGTTTGGAGGGAAAAATGAGGGAAGTGGCACAATAATAATTTTAGGGAAGAGTCTCTTAAAAATAGTGTTTGTCAGTTTTTCATCTGTAGTGTAGAAGTTGGACAGACATCACTGCTGTTGAAGAAGCTTGGTAGCTTTTGCATTTGAATTAAGGATTTATGTAATTATGGATTTGAAAAGCAATACGCACAGAAAACGCATGACCATAGTGATGCAGTGTATCCTGTTTCATTCATTTTAATTAAAGGATAAGGCTGATGATATTCTATATTTATGTTATTGTCAACAAATAATGTGTTAGTCCGTCTCTTAATACTTTACAACTTTCCGTCTGTGGCACTCATCCCCAAGTCCAACTGTTCCTACTGAAGATGTAAATAAATATGTACTGTAGTTCAGCTGGGCATTGTAGTTTATAGCAAAAATGACTCAAACAGGATTGAGTAGTGATTTGTTGGGGACTTTTTTTACCAGTGGATTAATACACATTTGGTGCTCTTGTGAGTATTTACCTCAGCAGGGCGGTGTGTATGTGTATGTGGGATTGATTCAACATAAACTACAGTGTTCATGTTCATTGTAATGAAGGGACATGTCACCCAGTGTGGCTCACGGATGTGTTTTTAATCGTTTTTGGACAACAATGGAGCTCTATGGCACATAGGAAAAAGAGATATCAGGCTTTGGCTACACAAAAGCAGTACTTGTTAGTACTGTAGGATCAGTTTAGTGTTTAATTTGGGATTTTCATGGGATTTACTGCCAGTATGAAAAATATAGAATAGTGCCAACCTTATCCTTAAAGACACGCCTCTACAAATATTGTATAATACAGTATAATGTGTCACCATGAAGCTAGCTATTTCCTGTCTTATCTACACAGACAAATGGTGGCTGGCAAGATGCTCCGACTCCTTCGTCAGTGACATCGCCCACAGAAGGACCCGGGAGCGTTCATTCGGATACTTCCAACTGAATATATCCATCTCTACACCTCATCGACAAAAAAACATGGACTGACCTTGCTGTTCACAGTACTAAACAAAGGAATTCTCTGCCCCACTGTTTGGAGAGGTACTGTGAAATCCTAACCAGAAAAAAATAAATAATATTTCCTCTGCTTATAACGGTGGACATTTGGGATACAAACAAAAGGTTTCACAATAAAATTCCAAACAATACCGCAATCAATGGAGACGTTTGTACAGATTTCACATTATATTCAGAGGGCTGGGGTTACTTATTCACTCATAATGTTTTCACTCATAAAGATGAAATGATATGATAGAGTAAATAAATCAAATCATTGGTTTTAACTGAAAATACTTCATTCTACCTCTCAGCCACTAAAAAAAAGTAGAAAAAATGTCAGTGACCATTATTTGTTTTGTAAAAATGAAACTTTTGTCTTTGCAAGCAAGAGGCATCTTCTTACTTACATTTTGTTGTCTCTCACCTATTCTATGGTACGCCATTTAGACTTAAATATTGCTCAGTTGTTTACAATGTGTGCTTTATAAAAGTATGTTCATCTTCCCCCGCTGTCTCCGACGAGTCAAAACAGAGTTCTGTCAGGAGATTTTACCTCTAAGGTAACCCTGTGAAGTATGTTATCTGTAAAACAAAAAATAAATACTTGTCATCAAATCGGACAAGCTTGACATCATTCATTAAGATGATATATCAACCTAAAAACAAATGAATTTGCATTCTGTTGGTTTTGGTTCTGCAGCATATTGGTAGAGTGACAGTCACAGAATTTTAGGATTCACTGACGCAATTAGAAAAACAGGAAATTTTGTCTTTTTCTGTTGATCTATGCTGGACAAGGAGAAAACGTTTTTTTAATTTACTTGAATCCTTCATGATAGTTTAATTGTTTTCCACCACCACCACTACAGATGAAAAGTAGTATTCCAAAATGCTGATGTAACCAAAACAAAACTGTCAAGAAAATTGTGTCATCATGAAGTCAATTATAATATATTCTTTCATCAAATATATACAGCATTGTCTTTTTCTACTCATTTAAATCACCATATTCTGTCATTTAGCTCTGGTGCTACAATCGAGTGAACAACACTGTTCCATTGAAGGAAACACAGGAAGAAATATCACTTTCTACAGAAAAGAAAGTTTGTCAAGAACGTCTGTAACTGAGTTTGTTTTTCAATACATGAACCACAATCCACTTAAACAGGGAAGTCATTATGTTAATAGAGTTTTACGTGCTTACACAGTGGGTCCTTGCTCCTGAATCGACAGCACAGGTCCAGAAAATGCTTCAGCATGGAGCCACTGATCATCGCCATGAAAGAAGCATCTGGATGTACCTGAACTGCTGCTCAGCTCTAATGAGGACACTCCGATGTAAAGATAATGTTATGTTCCACATTTTGATGAATTGTGTCCTCTTCTGGGCGTTTCTTTACATATAAATCATTCAAGTCATTATTATTCTGCTGGTACTGCTTTATAGAATTGACACCAAAACAAATGTAGACATTTGAATTCATGCTTGTATCAGTACTATCAAACTGATTTTTTTTTTCAGTATCGAACATTTATGAACATTGTAAATGTTAACCATTAAGCACTAAAGAAGGGACAACTCATTATGTCAAATAACGTGTTTTCTGAGCAGTCTAACCTTGTTTATAGACATTTTTTATGTTGTGTGGCCTATTTGCTTTTTGTGTTTTATTTCTTTTAATGGTATGCTTAATGTAGGCTTTTACTTTTTTGCTTTCCTACTCTCGTGAATTAGCTCATGAACTTTCAACATGTGTTTATGTGCACCATTGTGCTTGACTTGCTTTGTTGGAAAGGGTTTTCAACACATTAAAAAACTATGATATGTAATACAGAGAGATCAAACATCAGCATTTTTTGTTTTTGTGGAGTTTATGAGAGAGCTAAGACTCAGTATTACACGAAGGCATCAGTGGCCCAACGGTGATCGCAGTTGCTGTTATGATAACTGAAAGTCAACCAAGGTTAGTGACCACCAGCAGACGTCAACCCTTTTATGGCTCTGCGTGTGTCCCTGCCTTCCATTATGGCTCCTGTCCAATATATTTGTGTACATGCACACACAAACACACGCACACTATACCAGAATCAAGTTTATATAACTGGAGGGACATCAGTGTCTCTGACAGAACAAAAGAAAGAAAGAAAGTCACTTAAAGACAGTGGTTGTGAGGTGTTTTGTTGTATTTTGACAGTTAGAGTAGCAGTTGGATAGATATCACTATCTTTTGAAGAAGCTGTCATATTTTCATTTGAGTTGAGGATGAAACTCAAATGAGTTTGTTACGTTATGTGGTCTTTTGTTACGTTTAGGAGCGAAAAAACCCCATTCTGAAAATGTATGTCTTGAGTGCTTTCTACATTCTGAATAATTGTATTCGCATGACCACAGTGATGCAGTATGTTATTCATTGTAGCTAAAAGATGAGGCTGGTGATATTCAATATTTATGGTAGTGTCAAAAAATCCCATGAAAAGACCAAAACGAAAAATGTGTTAGTGTGAGTGTCTTACCCTGTCTGTGGCACTCGGCCCCGAGCTCATTCATTCCTACTGAAGATTTAAATCTATAAAAACTGGTCACAGATACATAGTTGCTTTTTTTTTTTTAAACGCACCAATTTTCTAAAACAGCTGGCCACTGTAGTTTTAAGTAAACATTCAAACGAGCCTAAATATTGTATTCGTTGGGGACTATTTTCAGCTGTGGATTAATACACATTTGGTGCTCTTGTGAATATTTCCAGAGGCGGGATATGTGGGATTGATTTAAAATATACTACGGAGCCCATGTGGAGCTTTGGAGGTCCATGCACATGGAATAATCAAATAATCTGTATCAAACTTTGGTTAGACGAAGAAAAAAAAAGAAACATCCAATATATTGTATTTAGGTCATTTTACACTCGGGTTCTGTCATCATACATATCAAAATCTGATAGTAAAGGAGAAGAATGGTCACGTCCTTGAGAGATTCTACAAACAACACCGCTGATGCTATCTGGCTGGACAGTTGCATGTCCGACGGAATTACTTTCATAGCAGCTGAATATTCATAATTGGCCACACAACAGGGGCGAGGGTATGAGGGAGCAGTTGGCTGAAGAGTCTGCGGACGGTCACAGGCCTTGACTGCTGAGCGAGTGTGAAATGCCAAAGCCAGACTGCTCCCCTGCGCCTGGAGGGCAGCGAAGGAGCCGGCCTGCTCTCACCAAACAGAGAGGGCATCAAAAACAATGTGACAAGACTTCACCCACCCCACCCCCCAAAAGAAACATCTTCTGGCTTGTGCTGGACACTCATGATTATCACAACATCAATCTGAAACAAAAACATCTTGTGAGATAAGTTGCGCAGAGAATGAGAACTGTTTTCTGACATTTTTGAGGGATTTTGTCATGCATGTCATGTCGTTTTTACACCTCCTCATTCCTCAGGAGTGGTGACACTGTGCAGGCTGATTGAAATCTAATGTTGCTGCTGACATCTGCCTCCCCAGCTGTCATTGTACCACTGTTTATAATTACAGCTGCTGTAGAAGAGAATGGGTGGGTGGCCCGGACACCTTGTCTCCCCCTCTCAACAGAACCCAACACACTGCTCTAATGTGCAGTGACACAAAAGCCCAGATCCCGC
This sequence comes from Coreoperca whiteheadi, assembly GCA_011952105.1. Lineage (NCBI taxonomy): Eukaryota > Metazoa > Chordata > Actinopteri > Centrarchiformes > Sinipercidae > Coreoperca > Coreoperca whiteheadi. The sequence goes on from CM022487.1 coordinate 14,766,256, forward strand.
TGCTGCTGCTGGACTAACTGACCACATGAGTCCCTCGGTGGTTCATCCAAAATTCACTCGTTTACACACTGGCACACAGATACACAGATTATATTGTGCATAGAAGACTGGGTGTGGCATCTGAATCTCTTAAATTACAGACCATCAAGTCTTTCTTTTCTCTTGTTTTGGCAGATAAGATGAGACAATGCTTGAGAATGTTCAAGAGGTTGTATGACTCAGAAATATGGGAATATTGAATTCGATTACAAACAAAATGATTTGATTAGAATAAACACAGTGGACAGAAAGGCCAGAAGTATGTGTCCCTCTCCACAAGGTGGCAATGTTAATGCATTTGTTCAAAAACGTTCACATCGTCCACATGATAAAGGGGGTATTTAAATTAAAGTGGAAGGTCTAAGTTTGATTATTGCCTACTGGGAATTTTGAAATCAATTTTACTGGCACAGAATTGAAACTATACTGAAAGTATTCTGCTTATTTAGTTTTTTCAGTTACCCTTGCATAACTCTACAAACATTTTGTTATGTTCTCTGCTTGTCTTTCCTGCTGATCGCTCTCTTTTCTCTCCTTCTCTGTGTGTGTGCGTGTGTTCATGATGCAGCTACTTCTCACACTCACATTTTTGTGTATGTTCCTGTCTCAAAAACAGTGATAGTTGAATGATGTCTTTGTTTGAGGTACATTGTTGAGTACTCTGTATGTAAAGTAGTTAGAATTAGCTCCACCTTGACCGGCTATGACATTAAAATGCTACTTATACATGAATAATACTCTACTAATACACAGAGTAAAATAACTGAAAGAGGCCATTCTGCATAAGGACCATTTTTACTGTCAATACTTCTGTCCATTTGGCTGGTAACATTGTTGTACTTTTACTTTCTATTTACATTTTGAATGCAGGATTATTTCTTGTAATTAGGTATTATTATATTGCAGCCAGTGGTGGATAGTAATAAAGTACATTTACTTAAGTACTGTAGCCTACTGCAATGTTGAGGTACTTGTACTTTACTTGAGTATTTTCATTGTATACAACTTTATGCTTCTACTCTACTACTACAAATACTGTATTTTTTGCCCCACTTTTTGCCACATTTATTTGATAACTTGATAACTTAATAATATAAAATATAATCAACACATAAATTATGATGTCATATTAAATATTAGGATCAAATATAAAAATCTAATAATGTGTATGAAGTAGTATAGTTGTAAAAAAAAAGAAGCAAGTATTTAAAATTAGCCCCATCTTTACCAGCTTCAATATTAAAGTGATGTACACATTAATACATCAAAAATTATAATCCAATAATAAAATAGCCTATATATCATTCTGAAATGGGTCATTCTGCATAATGAGTACTTTTACTTTTGGTAGCCTATTTTAAGTATATGTTGATGCCCAAGCTGCACGTTTTCTTAGTTAAATGCATGACGTTTGCTTGTAACACAGTATTTCTACACTGTGGTACTTTTAGTTCTGACTACTTTTCCACCATTCTAGTATGTAGGCTATTATCCCAAAGTGTATTCCTGTCCACTCCCTCCTGTTACTCCTACTGACCCCTGAGCAGCAGCTCTGTGGAAAGCGAACATGAGAGTGTTGTGTTGCCCCTGGCGGCGGCGGGGCGGTGCAGCGCGGCGCGGGGGCGCGGGGATGCTCCGCCTCTCTCCTCACGGTGCCAAGTTCTTCTGAACGCCTGCACTACCACTTTCCTCAAACAAGAGCCTTTTTGTCTCGACGGAAAACAACATGGCAGACGTTGCCGTCCAATCCGACGGAGGAAGCGGCGGGATTGTGGTAATGAAATGAGAAAACACGACAGGGAATGCAGGACAAGTGCTGCATGGCGCCCAACAGCGCAGGGAAAAGTTTACTCATTCATGGATGCACAGGCTCGGCTGCTGCGCATTCAGACAACTTTGCGCACCTTGTAGATGTGTTTCCTTAAGAGCCACATGTGATTTGGTGCAACTAATACTAAAGCTCGTGTTTGGTGTTGTTTGATGCGTACACTGCAACATAATGTTTGCGTTTATCTCTTCCCTCCCAGATTAACGATGACTGGCCAGGCTACAGCTTAGACCTCTTAAACTATCCAGCTCACTACTCCGGAGACTTAGACTGTGTCATGATTCCGCATGGGGTGATTATGGACAGGTAGAGCACCAAACTAACTCAACTCCTGCTGCCTAACAAATACAGTTTAAGCTTCCCAGATGTGTCTACAGTGATTCCTCTGAGGTTGCATGAAAGCTATACATGGCTTTTGACAGATCAGAGAGATGTAGGGGATATCATTTGTTGTAGACAATGGTATGTATGAAACTGTTGGGATTTTGGCATATCTTCTAATAAATGATCACTGTAAAGCTAAACAACTCACAAACAGACAGTTATAAAGCATTCTGAGAGCGCTATGCCACAATCCCATGTAGTTAATGTGATTTTGATTATATTTATAGAAATGTTAATAATATGGATCTGAATCTTGATCTGCATCCAAATACACAGTGAAAGACAAACATGGGACACATGTGTCAGACTATTTTTCAGCCAAGGGGAGTTTAAGGCTTTGTGATAACATTCAGATCAATATGAAAATATCAATACCTTTTTTTTTTTCAATAGTGACATATCACGATATGGCACGTTTGCACATACGATATAATCAAACCAATGTCCAATGCAATGAACTGACATTTCTTAGTTAATAATGCTCATGCAACTAACGATTATTTTCACTATCCATTAATCTGCCAGTTACTTTCTCCATACATTTTTTTGCCATTATTATAATAAGAATCATATTCTGTTGAAAATTTAATATTGCCCAGCTGTAGTAAAGTACCTTAGTCATGCAAAAATGTTCAAAAATGCCCCATCTTGCATTAAGAAATTGTTTAAAAGTTCCTAGATCTGCACCAAAAACTGTTCTTTACCTATCCACCAAATGTAACTGAAATTTGTGTATATTTTTGAGACCCCATGCTAACTTACTATGAAGCAGACAAACAGGAGTGAAAACATGGCAGATGTAAACGCCACTTTGCTGTCTTGGACAGATTGTTAAGATAAAATACTCCTGGAGGGTGTGTGAGCTTACAAACATGCATCACCCACAGCTGTGAGCTTAAGTCCTGTAAAACAAGACCGCTGCTTTGCTTTAGAGGAAGTTCACTGGTCACGTTGTTTACAGGACAGAACGTCTGGCACGAAACATCATGGACGACCTGGGGGACCATGACATTGTGGTGCTGTGTGTGCTGAAAGGAGGCTATCAGTTCTGTGCCGACCTGTTGGACAGGATCAAGGCTCTTAGCCGCAACTCCAACCACACAATCCCCATGAGGGTCCACTTCATCCGTCTCAAGAGCTACCTGGTGAGCCTCTGCCCACTGCTACACAGACAGCACTCGCAGGCGCTGACAGTTTGACTTAACCGGCATGTGTTAGAATGGAGAAGGCACTCTTCATGCTTAAGATTATCAGTCATGACGAGTCTCATGACATAGTCAGAAGGTTATGATTTATACAACATTATGACAGTGGTGTCTTTGTGTAACTTTGCCTTGAATGGGCCGTTTTCTTGTGGCCATGAAAAGGCAAAGGAGAAAAAAACGACATACTTTGAAATGAGTATACTGATGGTATTATGTGAATGTGCTTTATTTTATTTTATTTATTGTATCAAAGTAGGACTTACCCCTTTGAAATTGGGAATATACCCGCATTTTTCAGGATGACATGTTTTTCACTGGTTTCATCACAACAGTGTCTAACACATCTTTACATTCAGAAAAAAAAACAACATTGCTGCTTTTCTGCATTTTTATTTCCTCAGAATGACCAGTCGACAGAGGATCTTCACATTCTGGGAGCAGAGGATTTGTCTTTTTTAGCTGGAAAGGTGATATTCTTTTTGTCTAAAACCATTGAAAACAGCTCCACTTTTAATGAAGCAGTCCAGTGCAACATTATTATAAGCTCTATTACAATAAAACACTGACAAGTGCCATGGAGATGTGCTTGATAGATGGCAGCCTCAAGAGGGCAGCCTTCCCTCTAATATGCTGTCCACCTCTCCATCCTGAGGAAATGGTTCAGCGCTTCCGTAAAGTAGATCAAACATGGCAGATTCTGACAAACCCAGCGGTGATCAGATACCAACTGTTGAAATGTAATTGTTTAAGGGCCTCTTCCACTTTATCTCAGTGGAAGCAAAACGTAAAATCTGTGTAAATGGAAGGATACACTTGCTATCATAGTAGATCAGGAGGATGACAGCGGTCTAGTTGTTACAGGCTCACTCTTTATCTGCCTGACTTGTTATCGTGTAATCAAAATCAGTACAACCTCTGGACTGGTGTGTGTGTGTGTGTGTGTGTGTGTGTGTGTGTGTGTGTGTGTGTGTGTGTGCGTGCCAACTGTGTATCCTACTATAGGTGACATTTCCAACCTGTTGATGAGATTCTTGTGAAATACTGTACAGTTTTAGCTCTTCGAGCCTCTAAAAGGTATTCAAATGAAATCTTGTGAGAATAGAAAATCACTCTTTGGATTGATCTTTTTACAACTCATAGACATGCGCCCTATGGCAAGCAATAGCAAGTAGACTTTGCTTTGTAGTGTGGAGTCGCAAGCATAAAGGGTTAAGAACCACTGGTATAGATGATTAGACTTGTACAGCGTTGTTCAGGTCAAAACAAAACATTGTGTCTATTTTGAAAGTAAAGCAGTCCTTCAGTGCAAGGTCTGCAGAGGACGAGGTCCCATTTGTTTGGCACTACTAGAAAAACAATGTGGAAGTGGCACTGCTGTTGCACTGTAAAATGGACTGTATGAACACTAGGGCTGCAACTAACAATTACTTTCATTATCAATTAATCTGCCTATTATTTTATATAGAGGAATTGTTTGTTCTATAAAATAAAGACATGCCCATCACAATATCCTGGAGACCCACGGAGATGTCTAAAAATCGCTACTTTTGTCTGACAAACAGTCCAAAACCAAAAGACACTCATTTTAGTGTCACATAAAACAGAGAAAAGCAGAAAATGTTTACATTTAAGAATCTGGATCCAGAGACCGTTTGGCGTTTTGGCTTAAAAAAATGACTGAAGCGATAAATCAATATCAACATAGTTAGTTGCTAAGTTTTTTTTAATTTATCTTATAAACCAGAATTTAAAACATCAATCTCCTGAATTAATCTCAACATGCATACTTATATTTTTCTCTCCACACATCTTTGCATATGTGTGTGTGTGTGTGTGTGTGTGCGCGCGCGCGTTCGTGCACAGGGATGAATCACTACTACAGGAATCATAGGTCAGTGAGAGTATTTTTTGGTAATATAAATCAGCTGATCTGATCACTTACAGTCACTCACACCCCTTAGCTGAGAACACACACACACACACGAATATGCCCTGTGGCCAGGCGTGGCATAAATGCCTGAAATAAGAATAGGATATGAGGCAGTAAGCTTGAGTCAGTGCCGGCTGCTTTGCTCGCAGTATTTGAAGTGTGCTTGTGAAATCCCTGAGCTCCCTGTGATGTACAACTAAATTTAGTCGCCTGTTTGTGACGGAGTGCTGCGATGTTTCGCTGGAAGAAGTGAACTAATTATGTGAAAAGCAACATATTATTACATAGTTCATGTTACGCCTTCGCCTCCCTACAGTGTATCTGACAGACCGTAACTTCCCCTTTCTGCATGGACTTTAATACATAGCATATTCCTTTTATATTTCTCCAGCGTTTACTGCACTCTACTTTTTTTATTTTTGATGTTTTTTACATTTGTCTGTGCGACTGTTATCTTGGAATGTGTGTGTGGTTGATTAGAAGATACGGCAGTTTGTCATCTGCTCCTAACCAAGAATAATTGTTTGCTTCCCTCCCCAACATGCCCCCATAAGAACGTACTGATTGTGGAGGTGAGTCAACCATGTTTTTGCTTCTCTGTTTTTCCTCTTCACCAAACGGACCTATTGTATTTCTTGCCATGGTTGGTTATCCAGGTCAAGAGGAGCCATTTAAAGTTTTTCCTCTTCTACAGGACCTGAGTTCAACATGAGGAAACTTTCCTAATTGGCTGACCTATATTTGTGAAATAAGAGAGTAGATTTTTTCAACATGATCATAAACTTTCTCTTGTTAGAACAATAACTGGGTCTTGTATTTGGAGTAGGTGCACTAGGGAAGAAATTACATTTCCAGAAAATAAATCAATATGGTCATTCAGTGATGGTTACTTACTGTATGTAGACGTTGCATGGTTAAACAATTTGAAACAACAGTCAAAACTGTTTGCTAACACATCAATTTTATACGGTGATAATATGTCAGTGTTGTGTTTACATCTTGTTGCATTGTCTCCAAGGGGCCAAAAAAATCAAATAATGCAAGTTTAACTCATTAGATACTGTAATAGAATACATTGGTCATGTACTTGGACTTTTCCCCCCCTAAAATCAGCTTTTTTACTTTATCTACAGTTTGATGGGCATGAACTACACATCGCAATCAGGATGATATGCCTTTTAATTGTTTTTCTTCAAGCATCTTTTCAAAAAAGCTTTTTTATGAAAAAACAAATTGACAGTCCTCACTGTATTTCAGAGGGACATAAGAGTGTATTTATACTGAAATGGTTACAATCATGATGACTAACTGGCCTTTGAATGCTGACCATATGCGAGTTATGGCAAGTATATGTGTGCAATTTCTTTCAAACATAGCCAAATTTTAAGTCCTTTACATATGGCAAAGAAACGCATTAGAACAGTATTTGAAATCAAAATAAAAAGCTAAAGTTTTTCTTTTATTTGATCAGCTTTTCAGCCTTCTACTTGAGTAATATTTAAGTTAAGAAACAGCATTGTACATGTGCAACAGGTCACTCTAGTGCTCTCTCCACCTGCTTTTACTCTGCCCATATCCTGTCACAAGTGAAAAATGTTTAGTGTGAGTGTGTAAGGACAATCCATCCTCCATGAAGGGCATGATGACCTATAAATCTACATGACAAAGCATACTTCTGTGGCTTCGTTCCACCACTACTTTTCCCTCTTCCTAATGCAAGAGGTCAGAGGCGTTTTTGTGTAAAACATCACGTGTTGGTTTTTAAATTCCCTTTTTTAAGTCAAGTAAATTTATAGAGAATCCTCAGACGGGTATGTAATGCACGTACAGTGTGACCAACTTCCTTTTCACTTGTACTCCAGTGTGAGATGAATCTGTGTTTTCTTTTTGTCTGCATTTCCGTTTTGGGCAATCTCTTGCTTTCTCAATCCAGTTCTTTCCCTTCACAGGCCATTGTAGGCACTGGAAAAACAATGAAGACTCTCCTGAAGCATGTTGAAGCCTTCAGGCCCAAAATGATCAAAGTGGCAGGGTAGGTTCTGGCTGCAAAGACCTCAAAACAAAACTGGCCCAGTTGTCCTGCTTTGTGAATCACTCAATTTCCGCCTTCCAGTCTAGACAGACGGAGAGAGACAAAGACAGAATAAGTAATGAATACTTCCCCTTGACGACGTACGCGACAGGTAGAAAGGGATATTGTATGATAATGTATGCTTTCATTTCCCCCAGATTGCTGGTGAAGAGAGTGTCACATAACTCAGCATGTCTTCCAGACTGTACGTACTTGACCAACCCTTTTATGTGTTTGAGTCACTGGTTTATTGACATTTAAAACAATTGTAGCAGCTTGTGAGTCAGTGGACTGTGGAAATATTTGCAATTAATGTTCCTCCTTGCCTTTGATTTCAGATGTCGGCTTTGAGATACCCAATCGGTTTGTGGTTGGATATGCTTTAGACTACAACGAGTATTTTAGAGACCTGAATGTAAGTCAGTGCCTTTTTTATTTTAGACAACAGTGACTGTTTAGAGGAAGAGCAAACAATAAGTGTCTAGTAACACTGACCATCATACATGCATCACATCTTTGTATTGACTGTCATATTCTGCCTTTTGACTGTTTTTGACTCCCATTTTCTTCTTTCTTAGCATATCTGTGTGATCAGCGAAAGTGGGAAGATGAAATACAAGATTTAAAAAAAGATCTGCAAAAGAGACGACTGTCACACAGATGTCACCTAACAGCAAACCTGAACATTTTCCTGGAGATACCATTCACTTACAGCTGCTATCGTGACATTTGATCTCAAGCATCCCTGTTTTGTTACAACATTCCTTCTATGAAACGTTTATCTGTTTTAACAGTAGACTTTGACATTTAACTGGTAATTTTAGCAAAGCTAAACACATGGTTCACCATGTTTCAAAGTTGCAACTCTATTCTTCGTGTTTACAGAACTGATTCACATGGAAGATGTTTAATGCTAGAGTGCTGCTACTGTTTGCCTTGGTTAGTTTGACTCTAACACAAACGCATCTCAGTTTTACTTATTGTATGCAATGTAAAGAACTTGATAATCATGACCTGTATCAATGTGATAGATTTCTTAAGTCGGTATGTGATGAGGTAACAAAGGAAAGGGAGTTTTTTTGTATTAGGAAATTAAAGAATGAGTTTGACATTTTCTTCACCTGCACATTGCCTGTTTGATGTCTGATTTCCTTTTATAATTTAACATATTAGTAAAGTATTTTGAACATTTGTGTTCTGTGTTATCTGTCACTGCATTATTGTCACATTCTCTGTTGACTTTTCAGATGTTGATAAAAATGTGTTTAAAGTGGTGTTTTGCTTGAGCTCAAGATAGAAAAACCTTGTGTCACTCGCATGTTTTTCTTTGGCTGATGATGTACAGTACAAAGGACGGCTCTGAGTCATCGAAACATCATGTTCAATGGCATGTTTTAATCCTTCCTTTTTATACAGTCCTTGCAGCTGGGGGTTGTACGCCTCCCTTAAGGACTCCTGAATTTCCAAAACTCCTAAACTTTTGTTAACTGGCGTATGATTGTATCTTTCTGGTTTAAAGACTAAAGCTGCATGCTGAAACATCAGGTTACCATTCTTTTGTAAGAAAAATAGGTAAATGAACTAGTTAAAGGAACAAAAGAGAGTCTGTTGTGTTGAGCTGCTGTGCTCTTTGTACACATTTGACATATGACTCCAAGCAGGGAACACGAAGTGCCATAAAGACAAAATCGTTTTTTGTTGGTACTGAGGTTTGCTGGGGATTACAGTGACTTGACTCTCTGACCTTTTAAAAGAATTTAGCTCCAAGAATTACTGACTTAAGTACTCCAATAGAATTACATTATTACTTTTTTCTGGGAGTGGAAGAAATATTCAGAACTGATGCCTTCATGTAAATCCCATTTTACTGTTGTAGCTGGTTAGGTGGAGCCTGTTTAAACTACTTTTCATAGTGTTAGGTGTTTTGATTTCTAAGAATACTTAATATTTTATAAGCTGATCATATGTTTAAGTGAAATCTGAACCTGCAAAGAAAATAGTAACTAGCTATCAAATAAATGTAGAGGAGGAAAAATAACTATTTTCCTGTGAAATCTTGTGAAGTATAAAGTAGCACAAGTAGAAACACAAGTACGAGCTTTTTCAAACATGTACAACACTTTTTTGGTGGAGTAGTTCACAGAAATGTTCTGTCTGTAACATTTACAAGTTATTTTCCAAGGCTTATATGCACAGTAAAGCCCCTGGAAGGACAACTTTGTGAAAGTATCACCCCTTAACTGACCACTGCAACAAAAGCTGCCAATCCCACGAACAGGTGCTCCCTTATGTTGGCGAGGAATAAAAGGGACATTTGTCGGGGCCCACAGCTACGATCTGTTCAAAATTGTGTGTAGTTAATGGATTGTCAGTGTGAAGTATTTAATTTGAATTATCGGCCTTGGGGGGTATACAATGGCAGCACGATGAGAGCATAGATTATTATGCAGTGTGGTATGTGTGAACTCCCATTCCTCATCCACTGCCATCCACATGCCAGCCCTGCTCGACCTCACTGTGAACCAAGACATGTGACCTCGTTCAGCCTTGTTGTTTGTATGAAAGGAAAGCGAGTAGGATTGCGTAAAGCCTGAGATGTGAAATGTGCTCTTCTCACGCCGTGTGCCTGTGTCACCTATCCTTTGTCCCGCTGAGAGAGCGTGCTCTCGACATGTTGAACTCCGTAGGAACGGTTACGACGCCACCTTTTCAACAGTGCAACGGCGAGTTTTTTGTAACCTCGCACCTGATTGGCCCGGACACATGCAACGCCGCTTGTGATTGGCTGAAAGTGTCCTGTTGACCGAAGGTGGACTCCCAGAGAGTCGGGAACGCTGGAAGCAAAAAAAATCCAGCTTCAAAAACGACACCACCATGCGACTTCCCTGAGTGGGGTTGGGATAATCACCGGGAGTTTGTACTCAAACTATAGTACATTTTGACAACGCCTGGGCATCCTGGATGTCCCACGCTATGATTTTACTTTGTTTACTCTATTTTATGGACAACTGCCGCCGCTGTTTGCCGCCTGCAATGACGCTTCGCAACTACACAGGTAACTTTGTTTAAACTCCAGGCGTTAGCATGGATGCTAACCGCAGCGATAGCAGCCTGTTGCCGCAGTCTGGTTGTTGCTTTTCCCCACTTTACAAGCTTTATAGGTAGCGTTCACACCGCAAACAACGCGGAAAAGGGCTACAGCGGCTCATGTCGCCCTTCAAACTTTTTTTGTGCTGGTATTTTATTAAAGGTAACAAAGGAAAGGCTGCTTTTGCTGGTCGCTTGAGAACAACAGCTCGACACGCTCTGTTCGTGCCTGAGTTGACTATCGAGCTCAAACAACAGAAATTCACCATCTCAACATCTCTGAATCACATCACCAATGGTTTTATTACTGAAATACAAACATTGTTAATAACATAAGTGACTGGTGCTCTATAATTCCGCTGTTTTTGTAACTTAACTTTAAATTGACGGAGCTTTTATGTCGCCCTGCCTCCCGTCGGTGGTCCACTTGTTGCTGGCCACTCGTTACGCAGCGTTGACTGTCCACGATGTTGTGCTTCTAGCTGCTGACAACAGGCCTAACGTTAAACTGTTGGTAATGCGGTGAGCCAGGTCGCGGTCTTCAGCATGTCCACAAACTATAAAGTGATACTCAATTAAATGTACGTTTTGCTTGGAGTTCGCTTTGTAACAGTTGGCAGCTTTGTGTGGCTAACATGTGTTCACATTTCATCATACAGGGGTTACAGACATATTATTACTCCAAGTCAGCCTTTTCCCCCAGCCTCTCAGAGTAACGCTTTGTAAGGTCGAGACACGCAAACATCACGCAGAAAACTGTATTGTGTTAGGGCCTGTTGTATAATGTTGGTTGTCCAAAATTAAGCACGGACGGTCTTCTAGTATGCGTTAAACCACTGAGGTATCGATTCGCGTTGTTTTACAGACCCTTGAACAGCGTGAGGTGCCATATTCAAGTGGTTCATTTACAAACTCCTGCCTGTAATTCACCAAAACAACATGCGGTAATAACATGTATCTGCACCCTCTCTCTTTAGCAGCTGGACTAAGAAATCAAGCAAGAACGGAGGTGTGAATTGGACAGAGTGGGACCTATTTTCTTTCATCCGGCTGCAGCTACCTTTTCGATGTGGGCCTGCACGGATAACAGGATCCTAAGCGAAACTGAATGATGGCATCACATTGGGTTCATTCTTGTGAGGATGATGAGAGACAACAAGCCAGATCTTCTTTCTGTGAGGTAAAGGCAACACAACTTTGTGGATTACTTTTAAAATGATGGAGGACTGAAACAACTGACTCGCTGGTTTCCTGTCCTCCCCTCTCGGTTTGGTGTTGGTGGGGGAGTAATGTGTTTGAGCTTTGGCCCAGCTGCTTGTAACAGCTCCTGTTGTGTTGTTGTGCTCTTTATCTCACCAGTGCTTCATTATTTTGGTGCTCTCCATAGATATAGCTGTCAGATCGATGTCGATAGTTTGTCCATGCTCCCTATTTTTGTCTTGTAACCTGCTGGGGTTGATCGTTGTAGATTAAGACATCCAAAGACAGGTTTCAGTTGCAGAACAGCTTTTAATTAGATCTGAAATTCTAATCAAACTCACCACTGGAGTAAGTGGGAGGAGACGATGGCAGTGACCCCTGTAATACCAGACAGGACACCATCTGCTCATCTGAAAGCTTGTGCCTGAATTAAGACCTTTATGGTATTCTTTGAAATGGACAGGGCCCATGTTTATAGAATCCATGGCTTTCGTTCATGGCCTCCATTGCCCTTAATCTAATATTCAGCTCTTCACTTAAGCCTCCCTGTTTCTATGTGAATAGTCTGTAAATGAGGGATGTAAAGTTCCTTATGTGTTATAGACTTGATGTACTGAATTTGATTTGAGATCATTGGCCAGAGCACAGGATACCTGTGTAGTCAACAAGATATTAAATCAAGCAACAAGTGATAGACTCAGTCTTATTAGGTTTGTTTATATTCATGAGGTTTTTTTCCCGGAGACCTGAAAATACATGTTTGATATTTAAACACAGTTTCGAGCTCATTCAGAAGTCATACTGACGTGTACTGACCCTTAAATAAAATCACATGAAATAAGAAGTAAGTAGGGTGTTCACATGGCTTGTATTGCATCACAGTCTTTTTCACAGTCACAGCTAACAAAAACTCAGATGATGTGCTTACTTTTGTTATTACGACCATCTGGATAGAACCTCTCAACATCTAAATAAGATTAATGAATGAATGTAATAGCGCCTAACAATTCTGGTACAGAAAATGGGCTCTTATTCCGAGAAAATAACTCCAGGCAATATACAGGTGTCAGTATTTATTAGGATTCCCTTGTTGCATTTTAGTAAAATTATTTAGCATAACACATTAGAAACATGTTTTATAATTGTATTTTTTTATAATTTTTTTTAAATGTTAGTACTGTGTGAGGAAAAACCCTCAGTGCAGTGCAGTCAGTGAAATCCTTCTTTTAGCAGCCCTTCTAATAAGGCCACCACACAAAGCAATTCATGTGCTAATTTTGAGCCGGAAACCCCCTGGAGTCTCTAGTCCTGGGATTTTCTGGAAATGATGACACTGTGGATTTAATGACTTAAGAATTTTCCGAAAGTCGATGTTTATTTCAAATAACTTTTTAAATGTGCAAAAAAAAAAAAAAAAAACAGCTTGTGATAATCTTACTTGACGGAGCTTTGTCAAAATATGTTAAATGATAAATGGGTGTGCCTTTTTTTTTATTCAGACAAAGCATGGCATTGTTACAGTAAACAAGCAGCAGGAAGAGTAGGTGTTACTGCCTCAAATGTGAAGCACAGAGAATGCAACAGAGTTTAAATGAATCTCACTGAGCTCTTAAAATTGGACTCATGGTGGATTTAAACTTGTATATTTGTAAAATTTTAATAAAACAATTTTGTTGTGCTGTATCACAGAAAATAATATTTTGTGATATTTTGAAAAATAAATCTATTTTTTGTGAAAAACACATTTTACTTTGAAAATATGTGGAGCTGTCTGAAAGTGTGTCCCTTTTGTCTCCCAAAGGTAGCTACTTTCATCCTTGTAAGACAACATTTAGCCATCCGTACTAGTCATACAGTCTTTTCTCGTCTATTGACCTTTTTAATATCCATTTTGACAAATGGCCAGGTAGATAGTGCCTGTATATAGTGTGCCGGCAACAACTTGATAACTTGAATCAAGTAAAGTCTTTGGCTTTTGCTGGTGGTTTGTTTTTTCCTCTACACTTGAGTGTCCGCTGTAACAGTTGAGTAGTTCATGGTATTCAAACATTACAGCTGAATCCAAATAGCAGACAGAGTTGGCTTAATGTTTCTTGATTCCTCCGGTCAGAGATTGAGTTTGCAGCACAGAGATTTTAGTTTGGCTGCTGATCAGCCTGCTGTTTGTCTGTGGCGGGCTTTTCTCTATTAGTCTAGGGTATTTATTCCATCAAATTCTATCATACGAATCATTTGTGACGAGTAGACTTGTAGCTTTTTTCATGGTTTATACCTGCACTTTAGCTTGTTGTGCGCCAGTAGAACGACAAATGAGAGTGGAATTAAATGATTACTGTTTTGGATGATGAAGCATGATCCATATTTAGCACTGCAGGGGGCTATTGACAAACAGACCCCCCTGTCCCCGCAATATTGGCCTCATTAAAGCTCAGTGTTTATCTCATTTAGGCTGGCTGCCTTTTACAGAGCCCTCTGTGCAGGCATCGCATGGTATGGTTAACTGATGGTAATCGGAAGGGAAAATTGACCTTCAGTTGGATAGAAGAAGTCTGTTACTTCCTGTTTCCTTATGGTTGTGTCTGCGATGTCTCAGGGGAAAACAAGAGAGATGGGCTATGTGATTCAGTTTTGCCTCATTACACAGTTTCTGTGCAGTAAAAACATCAATGTCATTTTTATTCTGTTCTTTATGAGCAATGTGATAGATTAAAGATATGTGGTATAGGCAAAAACAATGGCCCCGATGTCTTTAGTAAAAAAAATCTTAAATATCAAAATTTCATACAAGCCTAACATATTGACAAAAAAGTTTAATGTACAGCTTTGGTGAAGCTTTGTGAGAGACATAACTAAACAGCTGTGTTTTTGAAAGCACTCTCCTCAGGAAATCAAACGCATCAGTAATTTCATCCCGCAGATGAGTGGGAAGTTTAAGCAATCATTCTCATGGCTAAATGTGGACAGTTTACTTGTTACTATAGCACTAGCAATAATTCCCTTTGAGAAGGCAAGGTTGCTGGTTTGTTTATGTTTTTAATTATTTTTATTTCAACTTATGCCGGGGTGATGCACAGTCTGAATTCAGTTTTACTGTTTCCAGCAGACGCAATATGGTAACCATATGTTTCACTTGGTTGATTCTGGGTGGATTTTTCCTGGGTATTCGTGGAAATGCATATTTCTTTATGTGTGTATTCACATAAGGATAATTAGATTGTCTGGTTAGATACTGGACCACAATTTTATTTACAGAACTTGCCTATGATAGACTCTGTTTGGATAGGCAGTTACCACCAGAAAGAACAAACTCAGAAATGGTCATAGAGTTGAAGCAGTGTTTATCTGACACATTATAAAGGTAAAATAAGCATCACAAAGATAATATTTCAGGGCTACTGTATTAGATTACACCATATTGGGAAGGTGTGCAAACTATTGTGTCCATTCACTGTAGTTATTGATAGGGCTGTCATGATTATGAAATTCTAGTTGAAGATTAATTGTCTTACAAATAATTGAGATTTTTCTGTTCATTTAATACCACTATTATAGTATAAGCCTGATAATAGTTAATAGTTAATAATGCACATACACCTTATGTGCGGTTATCAGTAGACCTCATAGGAGGATTAGAGCATAAGGTGGTTGTCCACTCGTTAATCGATCGCCGATGCCTCGTTCTCTCGGAGAAACAAACATGTTTTCTTACATCTGGAGAACAAGATTTGTATGCCAGGCCACTCTGCAGCACTACAGTACTTCATTATAATGCTGTTTTGTCACATATTTGACCTTTTTTCCAAAAATTGCAGCTTCTGCGATTTCAATATTGCACCTGGCCATATTGCGATTTCACTAATATTTCGATTAATTGTGCAGCCTTTATTCTAACGATAATGTAAAATGACTGTGGTTAGTTGAAAAAATCACGATCAGGCAATTATGTAGTAATTGTGACAGCCCTAGTTATTGAAGTCTACTCTGTCTCATCACAATTATATATTTCATAATTGTACGTACTATAATTTATGGATCCGTCCTCTACACTTATGTTTTGCAACCTACATTTTGTCATTATAATTCTATCTATTCTGTACACGACCTCTATTGCATGTCTGTCCATCCTGGGAGAGGGATCCCTCCTCTGTTGTTCTTCCTGAGGTTTCTATAATTATTTCCCTGTTTAAAGGGGGTTTTTTTTGGTAGTTTTTAGTGTTTAGTTTTCTTAGTCGAATCGAGTGTGTTGTATGTTATAAAGATTGTAAATCCCTTCTGAGGCAAAATTGTGATTTGTGATATTGGGCTATATAAAATTGAATTGAATACTGCCTGTATTGAACATGTATGAACACAAATTATGAATGTAAATATCAGTTTTAGTATGGAATTGGTTATTGTCCCACTCCATAACTAGTAAAATACATGTCATCCTCCCCACAGTTACAGAACCACCAGGTAAGTTTAAAAACTACGTTTTTGCTTTTTTAGGCAATGGTGCGAGAAGAATTGTAATGGAAAAGTGGCAGCATTTTAGAAAGACATCCTGCATGAACAGTAGCTACAGGACAATTCTGTGTTCCATATGTATGTTACAGCTGGAAGTGTGGCATGCACGAAACACTCCACAAGTCTACATAGACTGAGTAATGATTCTCCTAACCTTGTCTTGCACTACATGTCTGGAACACCCAGGGCTCACCATTGGCCCTCTGTATCATTATCTTGGGCTTTTCACAGTTAAGTGCTTGGTTTGGACAGGATGTGGTGTAGAATTTAGCAGCCCACGGAGAACTAGGTTTCTTCACATTTTAAGGTTGTGTACTTCTCTGATGTTTTTAGAGCTGATGTCATGTGGTGTTTGTAATGTGTCATTTGGTGATGTCAGCAGAGGTTTTTTTTATACATACAGGCCATGCAGTTTGGTTTCATATTATTTGTTAAAAATGAACAAAGTACAAATGCCAGTTTCTTTTCCAGTGTGTATATAGCCTCTAGGTATCAACATTTGTGGTGTATAAACAGCTGTGCATGCAGTGATTCCCCTAAAATGTCTGATGTCAGTAGGAGGTAGTGGTTTGCCTGCCCTCTAATCCCTGTGGTTTGGGGAACCACTGATGTAGTCACCTTACAATCGCTCAGAAAATGACCACATGTACTCTAGATTTAGACTGTCACTTAATATGCTGGTACAAACTGTGTGCCATAAGTCAAACAAGGACAGATTTTGAAGAGCATTACACAGTTATTTTATGTCCATGCATAAAAATTGTGTGTAAAAGATGACGCCCTAAATAGAACTTCAGTCTAAATGGATGACAATGGGTCTTGGTTCGTAGCCATAGCTCATTAAACATTGCTGCACTGTGAAACACATGCAAGAAAATGTCCCCCAAAATTGTCTGTAGCTCTCCAGTGCAGGCACCTCTTCATACTGAAGACTTAATATCCTTAATCCTTAATATATATTTCAGCTTTGTAAAAAGGTTCGGTCATGTTACACCTGGGCACTGTAGTTTTAAGCAAACATGTCACCCAAACAGGGGTAAATAGTGCATTTGTTGGGGACCATTTCCAGCTGTGGAATACACATTTGGTGCTCTAGTAAATATTTAGCAGGACGTGGATTGACTTAAACAGTGCCCATGTGCATCATAATGGAAGAACATGTCAACCAGTGCAATGGGTTTATTTTTCAATCGGTTTTGGCCAACAATAGAGGTCTATGACATAGAAGAATAAGCACCAGTATTTCAGGTTTTTGCTACACTGGCAGTATTTGAAGGATCAATTCATTGTTGCTTTTACTGTTTCCTTGAGGTTTGTTTACAAATAGAAAAATATAGACTATCTCCAGGCTAACTGGGATCTGGTGGTTGAATTTAGTGTCCCCACTCTCAGACACAGGCCTGGTCATATCTTAAATCCAGGAGCTATCCAGCAGAAGAACAGATGCTTACTGAAAACTCTCCCAGCTGCCTCACCAAGCGCAAATATCAGTCTAGTATTCTGGTGATTCATAAATGGGTGAGAGGCATTAATTTGTGCAGGCCTGGAATTAAGTCAATTTTAGGGCAGGGTCACTTTGGCCTTTTGATAAATACACATTTATTGGGTCACCAAGGCCAGAACCAATGATGCAATAACAATAAGTGGTCATTACATTGTATGATGACAAAACAGGATACAATCAACAATTAGGAGACAGTGTATTGAAACACAGTACTGAGTTTGTTTAAACTGCACACTGAAGTTTTTTTTTTGTAAATGTGAACAATTCATTATATTAATTGATATTGTTATTTTAATGACAATAAAATAAAGTCTAGAAATAGGCTAAAGATGATCAAAGTTAATCTGAACAATTTCAACACCCATGACAAGTAATCTCTTAATTTTCTCCTTTTATGTTGATTTCCTTTTGGCCACTGTTACTTGAAAACATTATTAATCTGGTCTATCAGTCTTGTTTTGTTCATCCATCCTTAATAAAAGGGTTTTTTTTTATTTAAAAAAAGAGGAAAGGGAACCCATGAGGGAATTGTGGGTCTGGAATTTACTGACCTGGAATGTCCCAACTGCATTAACTATGCAATGATAACACCGCTTGGCATGCGTCTGTCAGGAGGCCCACACCCCCTTCTGTCGTCCACATCTAAAGATCAGAGGGTTGGAAATTGCCCCGTGCACTGGCTGCTACATCACATCCACACAGGCTGGTATTGGCTTGCCACAGAGACATGAGGGGAGAAATACAGGCATTTCAAACATCCAGTTGATCTATTGTCATACCACCACAAGCGCTTCTCCGGGTATGGATTTGAATGTTTCCTAGTGGCGTGAAGCCACCCAGAGCTCGTACAGACACAGACTTCGACATTGAAATGCTAATATCACAGAACAGCCAAAGCTTGGTTATACACCGTAAAACCTGTTTTGCTAGTTTGATCAAAATGCATGGGTGTCAGCTGCACTGCATCTCTGTTTCCCAGCAGTAGTGCTGTGGGTCCTTACTCTCTCCAGTATGCACATTTGAACTCCTTATGTGTTCAACAGCTCTGGCTGCCATTTAAAATACACTTTGATAGTAGTAGTTTATGTAACTGCCTCTTTCAAAAATTATATGGTTGAAAAGTAGAAAAACATTGGTTGCTGAGAAGCAGGAGAACATTCTTCAAAGAGTATAGTGAAACATGCTTTAACTTGGTACTCACCTCTTGGCACACAATATATTTCTAATGAACCATTGAGTGTGAGGCTGAATGTTCATCCTGTGACATACTCAGAACTGGACGGTATGTTGGTGGTTTTAAGTTTGTGTGAACAAACTGTTGTTCACGTTTTGTTTTAAAATGTGGTATGGCTCATTCACTACTCCCTGCAACAGCTGGAGCAAGTGGGAGAGCTGGAGAGATTTATTTATTTCTCTTTTCATCAAAACACACAGGTCAGATTAGCAGAATTGTTGTTTAGTTTTGCAACTGCATTAATCGCAATTAGACAGACCTCTTGCAAAGTCTGCTTATTTTAACATGCAGGTAATTCACTCAGATTCTTTAACATATCTGCCCAGGCAGAGATAGTGTGAATGCAATGCAAGCTCATCAAATTCCTCACATTGTGGGGGAAAGTCTATGCTTGGGGGGGTTTGTCTGAGACAGAGTGAGGAAAAGTACTTTTTTAGTGTGGAAATATAAGACTGATTTAACAGAGGTGTTCCTGAAAGTCATATTAGAACAGAGAATATGATATAGGGAGATCTGAGTAAAGGTGTGTGTTGCTTCACACATGATACTACAAAGGTGTGAGGCTATAAATAGCCAGCACACACAGGGGTGGGTGTCCAAAGCCCTGAAGCCTGACATGCTCTACTCTCCAGCTGTGAAAATGGGATACCATGACTTGACTGTAAACACTGTACCGCTAGTAATGTTTTTCAGAAGCCCATTCTTCTCTAAACCATGTCCAACTTAAGTGAATGACTGTTAGTGTTAATTTACTGTACTGCTGCACAATTAATTGCAATAGCATTATGGCCAAGGGCAATATTCAAAGGTAAAATGTGTGACAGAACAGCATTATAATGAAGTGCTGCAGAGATGCCCCAGCCTACAGATGTAAGAAAACATGTTTGTTTGGCACAGACCCCAACAAATGTCACATCATCATCATTTTAATAGTTGTTTTTTTTTAGTGAAAATGAAAACTGTGATGCAAAAATGATCTTTCCCACTAATCGTGAATCATATCCTAATATGTCAAAATAATCCCGATCATGATTTTTTTTTTACTGAATTGTTGGTGTGTGTAAATTGGGGGTGGCTTTTTTGTGGTGTAGTTTTTGTAACATTGTTTTTGGATTTTAGCGCTGGGGGTTTCCAGCATTTACACTTTCAATTTCAAGATTTCAAAGCTTAATTTTTCAGCAGATATCTATCAGATCTCATTCCTGTCAGTGTAAAAGTGAAAGTAGAACTACTTTTAATTTAAATTCCTTTCTCTTTTTGTGTAGAATGAATCTCCAGAGTGGAGAAGCATGGCTGATTCTCCTGCAGCACAATACCCAACAGAAGAAGAGTTCTCATGGCCGAGACCTAAAACCGTGCGTTTGCGTCGAACTTCCCAAGGGTTCGGCTTCACCCTGCGTCACTTCATCGTGTACCCGCCGGAGTCGACCATGCACTGCTTCCCGGTAAATTTCAGGATTGTATTTGTTATTGAACTTGTCAGAAGCTTTTATGAGTTTCAAACACCTGAGTATTGTTTGTTTATCATGTAAGATTACACTGAGTCAACAAAAAGCGTGATACCTAAATTCTATGACCATGAGCAACAAAGTCACTTGAGTATTCCTGTGTTTTTTACAGGAGGAAGATCATGGCCGCAGAGGTAAGCAGAAAAACTCCACTGTTTCTCTTCATGCCTGACCTTCAGCGCTGCTGAGTCAGAGAAATGCCTCTGACTTCTAATGACTCTTAATCCATCCACTCTTTGGCTCTTTTCGCTTCCTTGCGATGAGGACAGTGTAGCTCCTGTGTGCCAGTGACCTTTTGTGGAGGCATGAAAGATTTGGTCAGCACCACCTGTTTCTGTCCTGCACTGACTTACCTCTTCATATTGTTTCACTTTGTTGTTCCTGCTGCTTTTTTCCCCTCGCCATAAAAAGACTGCCAGAAAGAGATGGCCTCAATTTTACTTGATTGTGTGAGTTTGACCCTCTTTCCCGTTGTTATTCTCATACCATTCTATATTTCTCTCTTCATAAGGAACAAACCTCAGCTCAAACCCCTGGCATAAGTTAATGTCGATTGGTTTAAATACAAAGTTAGACACCTTGAGTGCCTTGTGCGACATAACTTAAACTATTTACCAAATCCTCACAGTCCACTCACCATTTTGGCATGCCTGGTATAAACGCTACATTTTTTTAAACAAATGTTTGGGTTGTTAGTCCTTAGTCATTTTTCACAAAAACACAAGCAAAGGTGTTTTACAGTAATGTTTCACAAATTTTGTAAAAGGATCCTGCAGGCCCTACAAATACTAGAAGGTTTGTGGATTTAAGACAATAAAAATAAAGGTTTTGACACCAAATATATAATATTTAATATGGATAATTTACATAACAACAACAACTTACATCCAGAGAAAATATGGTGGTGATAGGTTTTGATTAGTTTGTCTGTGATGTTTAATTTTGACCAGTGCGATTTCTTATGCCAAAACATCACAGTTTGACTCTTTTGAATTTTATCTAGCAAGACATTTTAAGTCATTTGAAAGTATTAATTGAATTTCCAACCCTGTATGGTTTCTAAGAAGGTAACTTTAAACTTTTAAATCTTGCGTGAGATTATTCATGAAAGAAGCTAAAGATGGACTGTCCAACTTTCCCAACTAAAATATATTTCATTTAGATCTCGGTTACTGCCTGTCCCATCTTAGTGTGGTCATGGTGATATCCCAGTAGCTTGTTTGTTGGCTTAACTCTTTGTTTATGTCTGTTGCCATTTGTTGACCACGAGGAGGTTGCTTTCACCGGAATTCGTCCAGGTGGATGTCAGTAAATGATTAGACATTTGTTTTCCTTGGAGAGGAAACTTGTGCAGCAAAGTACCACTGTAATTAATCTTGCTCATGTTGAGGAAATAAATTATTCTATGCACATGTAATCTCTTTGTTGTCATTACACATGGGGAAACCCTATGTTTTAACTTTCCTCAGAGCTTGTCACGTACAGGTGTGATTATTGGTGGTTTTGAGAAAACATTTTCACATGACAATTGTTAAAGGAAAAACATTAGTAATGTGATATGGTGACCTAGCAGGCATTCATAATTGAGTACTCACCAACAACTGTACAGTCAGTCAAGCGCAGATGTTTGTCACATGACTGTAAAGCAGCCTTTTAAAGTCAGAAATACAAAGCAATATTACAGTAACCAAAGTCCAAGATTTCTTGTGTTATATCACAGTATTGATGTTATAACACTGGATCACCCAGCGGTAGATGTGGGTCGATTTAACTGTATGGTGCAACAGAGCACGTGGGCTGTTGTGTAGTATGACGTGGAGACACCACCCATTAGAAAGCAGACCTCACAGAGTCACATGGTCCTCTGCATCGCCGACATGTGCTTGAATCTGTTTGCAGTCTGGTTTAATGATAATTGTTGATTTCATCCAATTAAAATCTTGGATGACTGTACATGATGTATGTACACGGTGAAGTGTGTAGAAGTGCACAGACATGCACAAATTCAGCAAGGCAAAGACAGGCTGTTAAAAATCATGACATAGCTTTTTATCTTGATAGAGACGCCTCTAAATACCTTATGTTTTATGCAGCGCCTGCCCATTACCGCATGATATAATGGTATTGTTGTGTCTCAGCTCCAGTTTTGAACACTTTCTTTTGACCCCCTTTGTGGTTTCTGTGACAACAGGGAGATGCTGGAAAGCATACAAAGGGATTTCCCGTTGTCCACATTTAAACTTCATGAAACAGTATAGGAGAGCTAGCTCCCATTAAAGCAGTCATGATTTTAATTTCACCCAAAAACTAAAACACTGTAGTAGACCTAGAGCCTTTAGTCTGGAGCTTTGCTCCTTCAGTCCGAGTAAACCAGAGAATATTAAAGAATCCTGCCAGTTGCATAATATTGGACACAGGGGGCTCGTAGGCAGCAAACCAGAATGGAAGAAGAAAAGACAACTTGGGAGGATTTTATGTCCAGACTGTGCTAGCCTTGTCACAGTACCACACCACAAGACAAAGAAATGCTGGCAAATACGCAGGGATTAAAAGGAGTGAGGAGAGATACCTCTGATGCAGTCTTTTTTTATTAATGAATTAATTGTTTTGGGCTCTTGTTGCCCTCAGAATATAAATACACTTTTTTTGTATGATATAGTCGATTGGAAAACTTGGATTTGACAACTTGAATCATTGATGGTCAGTGTGTACATGTAGCGTGATTTTACAAAGGTTATATCATCTGAATCTTTTTTGATATGATGGGTCAGGAGGTCAAAGATAGCAACACCTATACTATGTCCCGATGACATGTTGGGATTGTTATAAATTCATAGCAGAGTGTGGAAAACAAGAATTAGTTTGTTAGCCAAAAAGACTAATTCAACAACATGGGTTTATCTTTTTGTTGCCTTTTGGGGTTGTAAATGGACAAAACATTGCTATTGTGTTCAAAATGTGTTTTGTAGAAAAATTCTTGCATCCACCAACCTCTTGCTTTGACCACTGCTTGCTGGAAAAATTGCTGACGTCATTGTGTTGATCACCATTTGACAGAAATGATCACTCAGGTGAAGTGTGGTTTTATTCTGAAGAAGGCCATATGTGCCAATACATGGATTTAAGAATAAAAACATTGCATCAGAGTTATGAGAGTTAAACTGTTGTCCCTCCGCTGTGCCGCACCACCATCAATTCTGTTATTGTATTAGAGATTGCTGCTTCCCAAGACAAACCTCTTCTGTCACAACTCTGGGGTCAAGTTTGGGAGGACTTGTGATCTAATGTTCCCTTGTCAACTCTGCTCTCTTCCACATCGAGAACGGTTGTCTTTTACCTCTTTTCACAGCTGTCATTTAGTCTGTCTTTTGCTTTAAGTGCTCATTGTGTACAGGCATTGTTGTTAGTGTTCATTTTGAAAAAGCAAGCTAAATCTATGAAGGCTTTGTTGAGTGTTTGCCGATTTAAAGTTTAGTTTTTGCTCACAAATCATTCTGCAGTATTTTTGTTTGAAATAGCTTTCATTAGCTTTACAGTGTGTGAGCATAAACACGAGCCAACTGTAGGCACTTGAGGCAAATCATGTTCATTACCAAGCCTCTCTCTCTCTCTATTCACCCAGTGATTATTAAAATAGTGCAAATTAAATCTGGCAATGTTTTCATTTGCTTCGGCGGGGTTTTCTCTGATTTTAAAGGAACACTACAAATTATTTTTGTGTCTCTGTACTGAACACAGAGATTAAATTGATCTTGAGCCCATGCAACTTTCCCATAATGTTGAGCAGGTTTCTTTAAAAATCATTAACTTCCAACAGATCTAGTTAGGTGGTGAGTTTATATATGATATCTATTGTTGGGTTGTGCTTCGGAGTGTAAAGAGTTAAGACACTTGTATTGCCCAGAGCAGTCATGTAGACAAAAGACTAATCTAGTCGGCATGATTTAGAGTACTGTAAGAGAACAACATTTTACACATTGTACAGTTACATCTTGTTAAATTGATAAGTATAAGTTGAAGAATCAAAATATTAAAACACAAATGTGTGGGTCTCCTTCATGTTCTTCAAGATGGCAAAGGCAAAAACAGTGAGTTGCTTCCACTATACATTTACATGCTTGCAGTGGCTCGTGTATCAATTTATGAACAGCTCCATTGTGGAGATAGTGATGCATTTCTATAGTACACCACCAGAGGGAGCATGTCTTGCTGCCATAGTTGTATGGGACTCCTGTTGCAGTATTACATAATGAGTCCCTAGGATGTGATTGTGCATGAGTAATCTCCTCTGTGGTAGAGAGAAACATGGAGGCACAAGTGTGTCTGTGTTTGTGAGGTTTTATAAAGGTTTACAGATTATTGCTGATTATTATTGATAAATTAACCACTGAGTAATCTTAAGCCGCCTATATGCTTGCGTCCCTTTTTCCAATCCCTAAAACATAAAACATTCAAAAATAGCTTGTAATATTGTGTCTGTCACAGTGGCAAAAGTCATGTTTCTCATTAATTTATGTTTCGTTGGACACTGAACTCTGTCATTGATCATGCCAGGAGTTTAAAAAACAACTTTTAGTAAAAAATGTAAACTATCACGCCTGTTATCGTGCTGGCCTTCCCATCCAGTGTAGTTTGTGAGCTATCGTGCGCTGACTCACTACCAGAATGTTAACTAGTGGGTAAGGATTTTAGCCACGCTTTGGCTGTGCCCAGAGCTACTTTTCAGTTTATAAGGAAAGCGTGGGAGTTGTGCAGCTGAGAACATGTCACTCTACCTTCTCTCAGTCTCTCTTTCTCTCACCCCCCCCTCCCCCCATTTCTTTTCTTTCCTGCTTTTTTTTCCTGCGGCCATGCAGCTGCTAGGATACAGGAGCAGCATGAGCAAACAGGTTTCCTCTCTTTATCCACCTCCCTAAAACCACATAATTTCCCCCTATTGAGATTTTTCTTTTCTCTGAACCAATTAATGATCACGTCTATACAAAAATGTTGTAATGTGGATAAGCAATGGCCAACACACAGTCTGTTCTGCTGACATGTTGATTCACACTGCTCCAAACCTTGTGACAAACCTCGCAGTTCCTCTCTCATTCTGATACACAGCCATTCTCTCTTCTCACCTAAATGTCATGAAGCAATTTACTGCTCAGTCTGGTACTCATTGGTAGGTTTGGTGGTTGTTGTTTTCCACATTTCAGGTTCAGCCGGGGTTCAAGTGAGAGGTCGTAAATAAACTTTCAGGGTATAGAGTTTCTTATATCAGAATACGAAGTTGTTATTTTAGTTTTTAAATTCCTTGCTTCATCCTTAATTTTAAAAAAAAAGGAGACATTTAGACATACCTAAAATATTAGCAAAGGCTCTTTGCCATTGGCAGTCTTCATCTTATTGACATTTTGTAAACCAAAGGCCTCTTTTTAAAAGCAGGTAAAACAAACATTGCATTGTATTTGCTTTTATCTGTTTGCATTGTGTACTTGTTGTATAATGTATGACCGGTTTCTTTTCATCAGGGAGACAACGAAATAGGCTAGAACCGATGGACACCATTTTCGTGAAGCAAGTCAAGGAAGGAGGCCCTGCTCACGGAGCTGGGCTCTGCACCGGTAATAATCAATAATCAAGCAATCAGTCTCCTTCATTAACCAAAACCTAGTGATTGGCTGGGGGTGTCATTACATGGGAACTCATGACATTACAACATCCCACGATCGATCCTGTAAATCATGTCATACAGAGCAGAATTCTCCCTCTAAGATATTGCACTGATGTTTTAGAGTGTTGCAAGCGAATGGGGGGGGGGGGGGGGGGGTGAAAGGGGGGGGGTTTTTTTTTGGGGCCGGAGGGGTTTTCTGGG
>CM022487.1:14792633-14977445 GCA_011952105.1 Coreoperca whiteheadi
TTTGTTTGTGTTTTTGTTTTGAGTGTTTTTGTTTTGGGTTGGGGTGTGTTGTGGGGTGCGTGGTGGGGGGGGGGTGTGGTGGGGGTTTGCAAGGAGTGCAGTTTTCATTAGTGGCCTGACGGTATTACTGCTGTGAGAAAGCAAAGCATTAGTCAGGCCATGTAGTTGTAGGAAAAGGCACATTTTTGTTCTCCTTTATTGGGTAGATATCCCAGTGATTTTATGTTTTAGTGGATACAGAGAACCTTCAGCATAGTTACACTGAACTTCAACATCAGGTACTTTCTTAAGACAAACAGCTTACAGTGTTTTACTACTCCTCTCTGTTACTGATGTCATTAATACTTTTTTTAAATGCCTATTAGGTGATCGAATAGTGAAGGTGAATGGAGCAAGCATCATCGGGAAAGCCTATTGTGAGGTTATATCCTTGATCCAAGACAGGTGAGGTTTATATAAATTTGTATGGATGATTCTGGTCAGTTTGTGTGTTTTTTCACTTTTTTAAATCTTTTTGTTCCCGAACAGTGGTGACTTTCTTGAACTTTGTGTGATGCCAAAAGATGAGGATATACTGCAACTGGTAAGTTTCTCAATACTGTTTTCTAAACGAAGATCATTCCATACGTTTTGAGTGTGTTTTTCTTTTCTTACAGTTTTTACAACAGGATATAGTTGTAACATATATTACAACATTGCCTGTTTCTCCAGTCCCACAGTCATTTCCATTATATCTGATCTCACAGAGCTGCTCTAGATTAAGATTTTTATGTTGGGACAGTAGTCATGCGATGCAACCAGCTGGCTCATCCCATCAGAGCTCTCTATCTAGGCCTCCTAAACAGGCCAGAGCAGAATGTCTGTCCTTAAACCCCGCTGACACAACCGCTGAATGAACCAATTGGATTGGTAGAGCAAGCATTATCTAAAATACATAAGTTATTGTTAATATATTATTATCATGGAGAAATAAACAAAGCTTATTATGTTTTGACTCGCAAAAGGCACAAAGGTAATAGAGTATTTTGCTAAACAGTTGTCTTCAAACTTAAATCTATACAGAATAAACAGCTGACATGTAGAAAGGTTGTTGGGCTCATTACTCTCACTGCATCTTCTACATCTGCAAGTCCTCAGCATGCTTAGGAAATACAGATCACTGCCACAAAGGCTGGACTACATGTGACATCCTCTGTGGTTTTTTAGCTCTACTACTATGGGGGGGGGGGGGGGAACGTGAAGGGGGTCTGTTTTTTTTGTGGTCATGTAATCATGCATGTGTTATTTTGCATGTTTTTCAGAAACATGCAGTAAGACTGGTTGATGTAGAACATCAACCACCCTAAATGGACCTGCTTTACCATAGCTAAAATAATTGCACTCCAACAAGGAAATTAAGTGAAGTTAATTTTATCATTAGATGACTGCTGCTGTGATGTGTTCATTCCATTATGACTGGGGTATCTATGACTGCTTTCAAGGAAGCAGTTGGCTTATACAGTTACTGTTTGAAAGATCTCAGAGTAGATGGTTTGGTCAAATATATTTTACACAAATGTTGTCTTTCTAGTTTGGCTACTCTTACATGTTTTTGTTGATAAAGTGTTTTTTTGATTTAAAAAAAGAGAGTCTAATCAAATAATGTGTTTATATTAAGTTAATTGTCTTATTTAAAAAGGTTAATGTTCATCCCTGTAAATGAATATTCAATTGGCTTTTATAATCCAACTAACACAATTAGGCTTCATATAATGTCTTTGGCTTTCTTCATACTAACCTTCTTTGACCAAAACAATTAGATGATTTTAATTTCAAGTGCAGTTTGCATGTCCCCAAACACTATTTCCAGTGCTCTCATACCTGTGTGCACTTTAGATCTCCTCATTAACCTTTTATACATGCTGCAGGCAGCTGTTACACAGCTACTATGCATTCTGCACATTCAGGGCACAGCAAAGGTGCACTCATTTGTTCCATGTCTATGGAGAATCACATTAAGTGCTTTGTCAGGATGCTCAGGAATCTTCTCCCAGGGGCTTATGGTTCTCTGACAGGCTGTTTATGAATTATATAATGAAAGAGCTTGGCTGTTTGCTTTACCTGAAATGTTCCCTTGTGGATCCTTTGTCAGATTATATCCTAATAATTAAATTGATAGGGAACTCAATTAATCATTAAGGAGTATCGTATCCAGAATTGTAATATCAATATGTATTGTTGTAACATCCAGTCATTTCTCTCTTTAAGCACCACACCCTACCAAACATATGCATGCAGTCATTCATCTAAACATTTAAAAAAATTGTGTCAATGCTCTCTAGTATTTAGATATAACATTCTATAATCAGTCAATGAAAATTAGACTTATGTCACAGGAAAATAAAACATTGTGCACTTAATCCTCTTCGTACATTTATTATCAGTATTTTATTCTTTCTTATAACCAACGGACTCTTACCCCACCCCCTTTCCATTAGGTCCTCCCTCCCTCTTTTCATTTTTTTCCTCTACCCATTTACATAGTCCACTGTATCTTACACGTGTTCTGCACACTGGCCACAGTGTTGCACAGTAAATGGCTGCCACACAAAAATATCTATTAATGTAGCTAGGCAAACTGATGAGGGCTGTCAATAAGAGCAAGTGTATTATCAGAAATGCTAGCAGGATGACATCGCACTGTAGGAGGCAGCACACACTGACTGCTAGGAGACAGGCAGCAGTTGCTTAGCAAAGAGACGGAGATAGTGTACATTCAGGGAGCAAAAATAAGGGATGGAACTGTATGCCAGGAAAGCAATGGAAATACTGAGCCCGGGAAAAAAGAGGGAACAGCATGAATGATGAGCTGAAACCAGTAGATAAAATCAGCTGACTGCTCTGTGTTTTGAACAGGTTGATGTTAAGGGAACAGGAGAGAGGAGAAAGAAGTGGGAGGGGGAGCTGTACCACCAGAGCTGAATGTATAATCAGCAGCTGCTGCTTCTGTCATGTGAGCAATAGCAGAGGGAGGGAGAGGGAGACATAGACTGGAGGCACCTTGTTCAGTTAGCGTAATATTCTGGCTGAAGATGGATAGAACCATGGAGACTTAACAGCAGCATGAGAGGCAAGCTTCTGCTCCTGCCACCTCACCCAGGACAGACTGGCACAGGCAGGTCGTAATGTGGCAACCCCTGCTACATCTCTGCTTCTTCATCCCTCTGTACTGCTGCAGCTCTAGTATATTTTTAGCATGTCAAGCCTAGGCATTGCTGTGGCTGCTTTTTTTACAATGTGTGCATTTTATTCTGCTGGCAGCGTTTTCTCTTCCACCCCCTCTCCCTTGATTTTTTTAACACTCATGTTTTCACATCCTGTGACGGCAGCATTTTTCTCTGGAAACAACTAATCTGGTAAGCAAACGGCAGACTGGGTAGCCACTTGACGTTGACATGTTATGCTTGCTGTCTCATTTTGCATATGTCATGCATGTCAGCATCGTCATTACATGATGCAGTCTTCAGATTTTACATTATTACTATTTAGGTGACATGGTTGACTATTTAATGGGCAGCTCTGTGCTGGTGATTCAAACGTGTAGACTGTAGAAATGGCCGATGGTCTGTGCCTGCAGTACCTGTTAGATTGAGCACTCGAATTGGCGTCCAGCTGGCATCTCAGTGAAGCCTCGCCCCTTCTTCATCCTCCACGCCAGATGTCATTAGTGTGATAAAGGCCAGTGACCTCTGAACTCTCCTGCACACTCATGCTTACAAAGGGAGGAACAGAGCCTGGCACTGACAGCTGTGGCACACACACAGCTTAATGTAAAATTGTTATTTGACACCAGGTAGTAAGTCCTCATACCTTCACACGCCTTTTTGCTTGTTGTATGTTGAGAGTAAAGCAGATGAATGTAGTGAGGCTTGCAAGCCCATAGCAAATTCCAACTTTATTTTTGTATTAATTGAAAAGGATTTTATTAGTATCTGCAGTGAAATGGTATAGCCTTCCAAACCTTGAAAGATAATCAGGCAGGCTAAATATAGTGCCTTTTCTATGAGGGATGGGCGACCTTCTGTCTGTCTGAGGTTACAGTCTGTCAGTCTGAGGTGGGAGAATGAAGACACTGGTCACCTGTCAATATCTATGCACATTTTTATGTTTTCATGTTTGTCAAATATGTCGAGTGCTAGTACTATCTTAACGTGTATTGATTGTTACAGTCTTTGCTGAAAATGTCACAGTGCAGGCTAAGTATTGAGTTCAGTACAAATAAACACCATTCCACATGTATCGTATGGTGTTTGCAGTTATAGTAGATGTTCATTACTTCCATAGACAAAAGGTTTTTTTCTTCATACTGAAAATCACAGTTGTTGGCTAGCAACAAACAATTGTTGTCTGGAGAACACAGACAGAAATAATGGAGAAAGACTGCTGTAGCATAAAAGTCTGTTAGTGGAAAAATATTTTCTTCTTTGGCTTATATAGTGTACTATCCTCTGTCATGGAACAGTGAACATTACCATGAGAACTCTAAATAAGGAGCAGATGAAGACCACTGACACCCATGAACTGCTAACGCCTCCGCTCACTCGTACTGCAACTTGCACTGCCCACACACATGCATCCAGTAGCATTTGTAATCGCACGCTTGACTTCTCTGTATGCATCTAGAAGCACACTGTTGAATATTACACATACTTGCAAATGCAGCTTGTACTATATCTATTGTAACACTGCTTTGTTGCTCTGTCTCTAGGCCTACTCCCAGGATGCCTACCTCCGTGGCCACAGCAGCTACAGTGGAAATGCCCGTCACATTCCTGAGCCACCCCCAGTATGCTACCCCAGAGTAGACTGTAAGCCTACGGGCATGGCCCAGGCAACAGACTCAGCAGAGCAGGTCTGCCGAGGGCCAACGGCACCCCCTGACCATGGGTACCGCAAGGAGATCACCGTGCCCCCATCACCTTCTCCTCAAACATATCCAAAAAGCCAGATGGCAGTGTGCATGCGCAACGACCGCGTGAGGACTGTGGTGGTTCCTCCTGATACAGC
Organism: Coreoperca whiteheadi; assembly: GCA_011952105.1. Classification (NCBI taxonomy): domain Eukaryota; kingdom Metazoa; phylum Chordata; class Actinopteri; order Centrarchiformes; family Sinipercidae; genus Coreoperca; species Coreoperca whiteheadi. The sequence continues at coordinate 14,797,680 of CM022487.1, forward strand.
CCATATGGGGCGCATGGGTCCAGCACATAGGATAGATTACATGGACCCTGTCTTTGTTAGGGGGAGACCTGGGTCACTGGCTCAGTATCCTCTTCCTCGAAAGGCTGATGTCTATCCCGGTGGTCCAGGAATGCTTCCATATGGAGGTCAGGCACCACACTGCCCAGCCAACAATCAAAGCATTGATTGGCGCACTTACCAAACGTACAGGGAGTACATTGACAACAAAGGAATCCATTCCCATGGTAGTCGGACTATCCAGGAGAGGCTGGACAATTTGCGAGCTGCCAGTCAGACCACCTTTGGCGCTAGTCATCACATTCCTCTGGCAGACTGGGGCCCTAAGGGAATTCGACGGAGGAGTACCTCCCATGAACGGTCATACCAAGGGCCTCTACCCCACTTTCAGGTTGCCCCACGCAGTGCTTCACAGGACCGCATGAGCGGTGCAGAGAGAATGGGCCAAACCAGGAACTGGCCTCCTCGAAGCTTGTCCCAAGATGGTCTAATGCACAAAGCCCGGGCACACTCCACAGACTACGTTGACCCTGCAGAGCTGGCTCGGCCCAACGAGAGGAGAGGAGGGTATGGAAGGGCAGACCAAGGTATGAGGCCCAGCAGGCAGTCTATCCCCAGACATGCCATGCTCTACAGGCCTTCTGTTGAATACAGTGGTGGCATGAGGGGGGCACCCAACCCGTCTCTCTACTCTAAAGGACCAGATTCTCTTCAGACCAGCTCCTCACCCATGCTCTCTGACAGACCCTCACATTTTGGAAAGAGCACAAGTGATGAACATTCTCTTGCTGACCAAAGAGTTGCAGTCAAAGGACACCATGTGGCCCACACTACCCAACAAGGCCAGAGCAGGATGCGGTCTGAAACCATGCTGCCTGTGGAGGCAGGCAGAGACGCAGCATTGGTAGGACACAGGTCTTCTTCATGCTCCACCTCGAAACCGATGCCTCAGAGGCCTAGCATCCTTAAACCACCTCACCCAGACTCCCAGAGTCAGATCAATGGGCGAAGCCCAACGGAGACCAGGGTTGTTTTAAGGGAGAAGCCCCCTTCTGGAAAGAACCCCAGCCCTCTGCGGCACCCCTCCTACATCTTGGCTGTAACTGATGATGGAGTAGATCCCACAGCAGATGTGGTGGCATGCTGGCTTCCCAATGATGCACGTCGAGAGATACACATACGCCGCCTTGGGGAACAATGTCACACCTCCTGCTCTAGCAACCTGGATGAGTCTCTGGACTCCATTCCATTCATTGGTAAGAGAATAAGTTGTAAGCCTTTCCGCCCCACGTTGTCATGGCAATGACTGCAGGCAGTAGTACCACGAGGCAGACTGATAGTGCTGATACTGTAGCCAGTTAAACGGCTTCATAGATGCTAATAGAAATCAATTAAAGGGTTAAAGGATGGATGGAAAAGTGACTGTGGAGCCTGTATAGTTAAATTGTTAATCTGATTCAGTGTATTATCAGTGTCTGTATATACAGTGGTGGGGAGATGTTCATAAATAAATAAATTTCTCTGTGAAGATGTTATTAATCAGGTTTTGTGGCATTCAGAGAGGTTTTGTGGGATATTCAGCCCAACTGGGTTAACTATAGCAGAGTGAAGGATGCCTTGAGCCTTTTGGAATATATTGAATTTGTCTTCTTAATGCATTGTTTTCTTGGATAGTCTCTCTTCAGGAAGGATTGCATTATGGTTCAGTAGTCCCATAATACAATTCCTGGTGATTAAATTCTTGTCATCTCATTTCTGTTTACAGTGCTTTCAGGAGCCGTTTCCAAAAATATTTAAACTCATACCCTTTGAGAGGTTATCAGAATGTTTTGCTTTTCGCTGCTTTGTCTCCAGTTTTGGAAATGGCACCAAAACACATTTCTAAATCTAGTCTGAAATTTAGTCTTGTTTTAGAGAATCTGTTGTAATCCGTTCAGCAGTGAGACTATATTCATAATTGATAGGAACTCGCAGCATGTTTATTGGTTTGCCTTGATGAGAACATAGCTATAGTTACATTGCTGTAGGCAAGACTGAGTATGCAGACAGAGGACCTTTTAGATTTCTTCAATGTTCTTAGAAATCTACTATCAGACAGAAAATGTATCAAATATTTGATACTCAGATATCTCTATATATTGTCTGTCTCTGTGCTTTTTTTTCTCTCTCCATTTGTCTCTTCATTTATGTATTATGTCTATCAATCTGTCTGTCTACCAGTCTTTCTGTGATACCACATAATCTAGTAAAATTGAGAGCAGATATCCTGTTATTGACAGTTAATTTTTACTGTATTTGTTTTAGGATTAAGTTTTACTTACTTATGGTTTTGCTGGCCCCCAGAGGAAAGGTCAGTCCCTGATAGGGAAGATAAACTTACGACAGATTTGAAAGACCCATGTCTGCATATTATTTGTGGTTATAACTTCAGTGAACTGTCTCTGATGGCTGATCTACTTCTTGTTTTGGAAGGACATAAAGGAAACATTTTTTACTTTGCAGGTAGACTGTATGGAGGAACTAGGTCACAGGCTGCGACAGTACTGGAAGGTTTTAGTTTGACCCATGGGAGAAAAGTTAGTTTCTGAGTTAAATTTGGGTCTTTTGAAACAGTTCATTCAGCATATGTTACAAAATAAATTTTACTTAAAAGTGGTAACTTAATTCACAATTCTCAAAGGTAAAACTTAAGAAGCCTGTTCACTTCTGTTAATTTTAGACCTTTAATAATCTACACTCAGTTGCCAGTTTGTTAGGTACACCAACTAAAAGTAATGCAGTCTAGCTCTAACAGGGCTGCATATACTTTCATGAAGATTAAACTGATTTAAGTGTAGGCTGTAGTCAGTGGTGCTGTTGTTGGATTGTACTGTATTGTACTAAGAATATTTTGGGTACCCCATTTCTATAGATAGGGTTGGGCTGGAGGAATGCCTTCAGTTGTGGTCAAGTGCAGGTGTGTTTGTGTAAAAGCTTAAGTTTGTTCATGTTGTCCTTGATTTGTTAAGTATTTTGAAGTTGCTTAATAGGAGCTTATTGCACTTTCATGTGACTCTTCTTCTCTACACAGTGCTAAATTTACAGTTTGTGAATCTAGGTAATGTATGACAATTTCAAGTTGGATGTACAGAGTATCCGTGAGGTCACTACACTTGTGGATTACCAACAATGTTTCCACCAATCCTTCAGTGGTCCATGTGATGTTGGTTGTTAAGGAGGCCTGGCAGGCCAGGTGCAGACAAAGCAGGCAGTGACAGTGATGATGCCGCAACACCACCATTCTGGGACTGGTGCCCTGGCCCAGGAGAACAGTGCCCTGATTGTGTAAGCTGCTAGGCCTCCATCAGTGGTCTGTTTGAAAGCCCACTGGTCTAGGCCTTAGTCAGTTGAGGAATTTTTGAGGAATATCACATTTTGTACTATCTATTTACAGTAAGAATGATCATATCTGATGTAGTTGTACATAGGACCAGAGCGTGAGCATATCTTCACTGCATGACATTGCTGGTGAACAGTTTGGGTCTGGGGAAAAAACTCTCAGGTGTTGTGATATCAAGCTGCCTGGTGTACGGCCTGTGAGGAGTGGGAGTGTTAAACCAGCAGCTGAAGAAACCCGAATTGTTTTGTTGTTTTTGATATATTTGTGCAAAAGTTCACTGCATCCATTTGAGTTCCGGTCATTTGGGTTTGTTATGGACTTTGATGTATGCCGAGTATAGTAGAGGAGTTTGGTCATCTTATATTTCAGAGAGAGTAGATAAAGATGGAAGACTTTAAAGTTGTTTCTACTAAATAATGTTAATCACTGATGGGCAAACCCATAGTAAAGTAGCCTAACCAGCCCTTTTACGGAGATGGTAACATCCTTTTTCCTTTGCCTCGTTTCAAAGTTGGGTACAAGCTGGAACTAGGACAGTTGCTTTTAAATTTAGCTCCAAAAGCCCCTCGGCTGCAGAGAGCAGCTTTGTACTCTGAGCTGTTTCAGGCTGGAGGTGCCGGGAGTGGGCGTACTCAAGAGTTAAGAACTTCCTTCTCTCTCAAAAAACGTTTCGGAAGATGATCTGTTCTGACTCTCAGCTGTGCCATGTTAGCCATGGGAGTCACAGAAAGACTGTTTTAAATTTTTCCTAAATCCCACAGATGATAGTTAATTATGTTGTCTTTGATGTACAGATGTTAAAGATAAAAATTCAGCATGCCTGCATTCTTCTAGTGAGAAACCTAATGTGAAAATATAGAGCAAAAGCTGTATTTCATGTCTATGCTCACACTGAATGTTTTATTATGTCATCATAGATGAGCCAATCAGCCCCAGTGTTGACCGGGAGGCCGCTCCTATTCCACCTTCCACTGTGATATCTGTTGCACCATCCATAACAACAGGTCCCTCCAGTCCAGGCTCAGCGTGCCCTCCCATTCGTCGACAGCTGTCACATGACCAAGGTGAAAGGCATTGAGTTGGTTGGTTGATGGATATGTCAGTCAAGGCTTTGCTCTACAGAATTCCTTTGGAAAGAACAAAGTAGAAATCAGTGACATTTTCAGTTGTATTATTTTCTCAATGAAATTACCTAAATGATTACACACTAAATGGTCCTTGACTGATTTCTTTTCTTTCAATCAACTTCTGATCGTTTTAGCTCGAGCTTTTGAAATTGTGGGTGTAGTGTTACTCCTTAAATAAATTTATTTAGGCACTCCCACCATCACATGCTCAGTAAATACAGGTGAATCACCTTAACCCAGCGCATGTTGTTGCTGAAATATTCTATTTTCACTGGAATTCTTTAACACTTGTTAAGCCACCTCTGAGAGCTGTGACCCTCATTAATACTCATAACTTGGGTTATAAATTACAATAACATGATTTCATATTTTTTATCACTGTATAGAGTCCCTGAGAAGTGCTTTGCTGGAGTCTGATTCAGCCAGCAAAACAGAGCGGTCCAAATCCTACGATGAGGGTCTGGATAACTACCAGGAGGAGGGCAGAGGGTGAGTGCATACTAAGATCAGGTTGTTGCTCTAGTTTTTTTAAAAAATCATTTTTATTGGGTTATGGATCGTCCGACATTGTCTCTGACTTGAAATCTGCCTTTCTCTGTTGTTCTTCCACTTTTTCAGATCTTCCAGTAACCATATGCCCAGTCTCAGGGGCCTGAGAAAGGTGAGGAACTATAAAGTGACTCACAACGTGCTAGACTTTCTTTTGTCTTTATACAACTTTTGATTTAGTTTTTCTTTGCTAGTACCCGGTTATATTAGTCCTCCTCCTTTTCTGGTAGTGGCCCCATTTTACCTGGCATTGAACTGCATTTGGATTGAGCAGATAGCAATCTATAAACACATGTGCAAATAGAAATCCATATGTGACTGCAGCGAAGGCACGTGGGTTTAGGCAAAAATTTGATAGCTGCAACAACCTTAGCAAATGGTCAACAGATGACCAATGTTAAATTGAAATATTCTGAAAGTCTTTACTTTTCGTCTGTAATTTTAGAGATAGTGTTGTTTTTGTTGCACGCCATCTTCCTCTCTCACTCGGTTTCATGCCACCCTCTGCTGTCAGCTAATAATACCAGCAAAAATGTCATGAATTCAAACTTGCAGGCTCTGGACGGGCATAAGTCTTCTGGGGATTCTGGATCTCGAAGGGATTCTTCTTCGGATATCTTTGCCGATTCTTCCAAAGAAGGATTGCTCAATTTTAGGCAACTTAGTACAGATAAAAACAAGGTATGCTTGTACGCTCATGACATAATTTAACAGCCATATACAGTTGATTAGTAACGTTGTGATGTGAAAGTATTTATCTCTCTCTCATGTCTCTGTAGCGTGTTGGTGGAGGAATAAGATCATGGAAGCAGATGTATGCTGTTTTAAAAGGTCACACCCTAACCCTCTACAAGGATAGGAGGGACGCACAGTCTCATGTTTCGATGCAATCTGACGAGGACCCACTGAGAATCAGCATCAAGGCTTGTCTGATTGACATCTCCTATAGTGACACAAGACGCAAGAATGTGCTGCGACTCACCACCTCAGACTGCGAGTATTTGTTCCAGGCAGAAGGGAGGGACGAAATGCTGTCTTGGATCAGAGTCATTCAGGAAAACAGTAACCCAGATGAAGAGGTGTGTTCTAGCTAGTGTTACATAGCCAAGTCAAGATTATTACCACATGATGATCTCTCGTAGCCTCACCTCCAGCCAAAATGATAGAGGTCTGGAGAAATTTAAACACATCTGTCAGAGGTCCTAAATTTCCAAAAGGACAGGGATATCATCATTCTGTCCAGTAAAATGTCATCAGGGCAGAGCATAGCACTTGTGGTTGGTTGTTTACGGTTATAAGCAAGTCTATAATAAGTGAACCAAAGCCTGTCATTTAATAAAACACAATGACGATGTCTGTGAAATGGACAGGATTACAGCCTTTCTTCATAAAATGCCTAACAAAAGCTAAGATAAGGTGTCATTGGAAAATGTTTCTACCTGAGAAGAACAAAAAAACACAGGTGGCACTTCTTGGGGTGTGAGGGGAAAATTCAATTTCAGACAATCAGTAAGCTGCTTTTCAGCAAGACCTCGTTAAATGTTATCTTCTGGCAGGAATTCAATCCAGTATCCAAGATGGAGGATCTGGCAGCACACGATTGGGTAGGATTGGAAATGTTTTGGGAAAAGTAGGGAAATTAAGTGTACATACTAGCTGTGTTTCCATCAGCACTTTATGCGCATTTTGAAGTATTGCATTAGAAAAGGTTGCTGGAAACCGCAGAATTAAAAAGAAAACATCCCCCAATTTCGCAAAAAACTATTTATGCTTGCTTCAGGAGGTGGGCTTTGCGTTTAATGGGAGATGGAAACACCTTTTCCGAATAAGTTCTGACATAGCAAACATTTAACTCACATGACTGATCCGCTGTTTCCGCTCTGAGAGAAGAAAAGGAATGTTTCCGCTGTCGGCATCTTCCTGGATAGTCCCATAATGCGTGAAATCATGACTGGTAGTATCAACAGGTACGTGTGGACCGATGAGCCCAAATGATCCCTCTCTTGCTTCCTCCCTCGCTTCCTCCCTCCTCTTCACTTTGAGGTTTATTGGGGGTTGGCAAATAATTGGTTTTGGTTCGCAACCTCAACTTCTTCTACTCTTTTTATTACAGTCATGCGTAATGCAGCCTGTACCACCAACTTCTGGCAAAACTATGCTGTAGTGAATTCGCTCCAAACCAGCCACATTTCAGAAGTTTGCTTGACAATTAGATGGAAACACAGCTTGTGAGATACTTGTAGTGAAACAGCCCAGTAGACCACTGGTCAGAACATTAAATATGCACATTTTCTAATCATGTCTGTAATTAGACTGCAGTCTTGTTAACATCAGGCCTTTTTAAAGATGATTTTCTCTTGGTGATGCTTTGAGTTTTTAGGGTTTATTGGCAGACTTGTCTTCTTTGGACATATTGGTTAAGTTGATATTCTTTTATATTCTCTTTTGGGTTAGCTGGCCTAGATGGCAAACGGGTGTCACTTGTGTCGTTTGTAAGTTATCGTCCTGTCTGCAGTTTACCTTCAGTTTTTTATCTTTTGGCTGTGTCCCAGTCAATCACGCAACCAACCTGTCAAACAAGTGACTATTTCCGAGAATACATTTTTAGAGATTTGCATTTATATATTACGGACTTTGAAAGCCCTCTTAAGAAAATGATTTTGTTAGGTTTACAAGCAATATCAAATAATTAACAATTGTTCGATCTAAGAAATAACAATTTTAATTAACCTGCAAGTAATGTAAAAGAAACTTAGTTTTAACTTTATTTAATGTCTTAGACTGTCCTTAATGTATTTCTGCTGTCGTTACAGAATGCTGCTGTAACAAGTCAGGACTTGATCAGTCGAAAGATCAAAGAATACAACATGATGAGGTATGCAGGACTCTACATTGCCTCCTGTGGCTCGACCATAATACTCTACCCGCTGTAATTGTATGGCTACCTAAGGGTAATATTTATACATTTGTGTATTTTTTTTGCTATTTGTCTGGATCAGCGCACCCAGCAGCAGGTCTGAGCCCTCCCCCAAAACCTCCCGCCAGTCCCTCAGCATCAAACAAGCGTTCCTGGGAGGTAAAACAGACAGCAGGATCCACAGCCCTCATTCGCCCAAAACAGGAGAGGAGCGGAGGGCGCTGAAAGGTAAACACACCAGCTCCGTTTATTGTGGTTAGATGGCATTTCTAACCTCAGATGGCTAATTTATGTGTGTTTACTCTGTCAGATGACTCCAGTCCACCACGGGACAGAGCTGCTTGGAAAATTGGTATTGCAGGGATCATGAGGAAGCCCTTTGAAAAAAAGACTCCTGCTGGGGTCACGTTCGGGGTGCGGCTTGATGACTGTCCACCTGCACAGACTAACAGGGTGCGTCTCGAGCTCTCTTTTATGTATTTAGCATTCAGATGATGTGAGTAGCATGTTGATTCCATACACATAAAATATTGATTTTGCATCAACCTGCAGCTGAAGCGGTCACTAATTCTTGCTAGGGTAGCCCACATAACTGCATGCACCTCCCGTCTGTGCTCATCCAAACAGTTTTTAGGTTTTTGTTAAATGTTCAGACTCAACATACTCAGTGATTTGTAAGATCTAATGTCTTCCTGTTTTGTGTTGTGCAGTTTGTTCCTCTGATTGTGGAGGTGTGCTGTAAATTGGTGGAGGAGAGAGGTCTGGAGTACACAGGAATCTACAGGGTCCCTGGCAACAACGCTGCCATCTCCAGCATGCAGGAAGAGCTCAACAGCAAAGGCATGACTGACATCGACATCCAGGAAGACGTGAGTGACTGACAGTACAGTACAGTTGCACAGTACAGCATGCCACTTTACTGACAACATCTTTTAGCAGTGACAGATTTGTACTGTAAGGACTGCTTTAACGTAATCCTCTCTCGACCTTTCACTCCGCAGAAATGGCGGGACCTCAATGTCATCAGTAGTTTACTAAAGTCCTTTTTCCGAAAACTTCCAGAACCTCTGTTTACAAATGGTGAGATCTTGTAAATATACCGAAAGTCATGACAGAGAAATTGCAAAAAACGTTGGATTTTCTTTTTGCTGTTCTAAGTAAAGGTTTTCCTGCTCTATTCACAGAAAAGTATGCTGATTTTATTGAAGCCAACAGAACAGAAGACTCGGTGGAGAGATTAAAGGAGCTCAAGAGGCTGGTGAGTGAAAAATCTAATACGAGCAGAGTTTAGTTGAATAGCATTACATTTAGGCATACCATTAATCCTGAAACTCGTTCCCTTTTTTGTCAATTCATGCAGATCCATGAATTACCTGATCATCACTTTGAAACTCTGAAATTCCTTTGCGCTCATCTCAAGAAGGTTTCTGACAACTGTGAAAAGAACAAGGTACGGCAGTTAACAGGATCTGTTGGTGTTAATGTCATTAGGTAACACCCTCCAATCCTTTGTAAATCCAGTGTCCCTTTGAGAATTGTTTCATCAAACCTGATTTGTCTTAACCTCATCTGTTTAGATGGAGCCACGTAACCTGGCGATTGTGTTTGGTCCTACGCTGGTCAGAACCTCTGAGGACAACATGGCCAACATGGTCAATCACATGCCGGACCAGTGCAAGATAGTTGAGAATCTCATCCAGCAATGTGACTGGTTCTTCACTGATGACTGTGACGAAGACCCTGTTGTATGTGGCAATTCATTTTGTTTTTCTTTTCCATTGTTAGATGAACCTTTTCTATCATAGATAAATCTAATCGTATGCTGTGTTGTTTATACATATGGGTATTTAAAGCTGCACTAATAAGCATTTTTGAATGAGCAATGGCTCAAATGACTGTGTAATGTGAAAGAACCCACAGAGAATTATCACCAACTCCGCAGTGTCCAGAGCCTTTTAGTGTCTTTCAGCTGCTTGTTTTGGTTTTAAGGCCCGCAGCTTTGTTGTTTTGGTTCAGTCTCACCGCTCTCATTAGTGTCGTTTCCAGCCACAGCAGGCAGCTGTTTTTATTGAAGACAAAGTTAACTGGTGAACATAGTGGCGCACTTAACAGCTGAGGAGCCGGATATTTTTCTGAGTTTATGGAGACCAGAAGACCAGAGCTAATTAAATTAATTAATCTTTTCAGTTAATCAACTAATGCCAATTTTAATAAAATGCAACTTTTTGGTGGTAATTATCTTCCCCCCCCCCCATTTATGTGTCGTGTTCAATCACTTAACTTCTCTCTGCTTTCTCTTGTATTCTGGTCCAAATCTGTGTTATTCCTGCAGACCACAGCTGAACAGGAAAGCACAGTGCAGTCCCAGCCTGTGCCCAATATCGACCACCTGCTCTCCAACATTGGACGGACCGCGGCTTCACCAGGCGAAGTCTCAGGTAAATCTGAAAGGGTTTTCTCTTGAGAGCAGCCCTCCAGCATCACCGCAACAAAGAAATTACCATGGCAGCAATTATATATTTAATTAATATTATTACAGCGGGTTAAATTTTTGTGCTATAGACTTATTTTAAGATTAAATGTTAGCAGTGTGTCAATTTCTAATGCTAAAACAATGAACATCATGCCTATTTCAATAATTTGAAATGCTTTGAACAAAAACAAGTCTACCAAATTTGATTTGTGTTTCTGTTAAAGTAAGCTTTTTCAGTAATTTTTCAATAAATATATTTTGTCATTTAACCATTGGAAAATTGTTGAAAAATACCTTTTTTTAATTTATTTATTTTTGGATAAAAGTCTGTTTTGTTTTCAATGTTGACAGGTTTTTTTTTGCCCAAAGAGATAAAATTGTCCTAGTTTTATTTTCGTTCATTTGTTTGCTTTACTCTTTATTTCCTCTTGCTCAAGTCATTTTTTTCTCCCTGTGCTTTACCTGTGTTGAGACGACGACTCCTTTTCTTTCAGTTCTTTTCTTCCCCTCCTCCTCGTCTCTCACATAATCCCGGCATGTTCTTTCCCAAAGAAAATCTAACAAACAAAAAGAAACGATGGAAGTTTTAACCCTTCTGACCTCTGCCCTTCTGTGTGTAGTGTGTTGTTTTTCTCCCTTATCCCTGTCCAGCACTCACACATTACCCAATCTTGACACAGGCCAAGTGGGCGGCGTCTATCACTCGATGATGTCACTGATGGACTCTGTTTTGTCAGTGATGGACAGCTGGGACTGTAGGAAGAAGGACGAGTGTTGTGCCCAGTGTAGCTGCCTAGTCTGCAGAAACCCGCAGCTCTTTTAAATTTGGGCGAATGGAGGAAAAAAGATAAAAAAGAAAGAAAGAGAAGTCGATGTTTGTCATTTTTCCTGTGGTGTGCACGTCTCATATTTAAACCAATACCCTAAATTGAGGGGATACAGAGCGATGCTGCTGTACTTTCTCTGAAAGCCCTTCTGCTGTCTCTTGTTGTCTCTAAAGCTGATCGCAAGGACAAGTAGCATGGTACGGTCAACGGTTCTCTCCCGGTCATGTGGCATAATCTGTCATGATGTCTGAGGGTGGGGGTCGTAGTGGTGGGACTGAGCTGGATGTTCCCCAGCACACATGCGTTTACACTCAAAACAAGCCCACACATACAACCACACGCCAGACCGATAAATATGTAGTGACTTTGTTGATGCAGAGGCACACATGCAGTCAAATAGCAGTGGACGGGACTCCAAGCATGTAGATGTAGTAGTATTTGCCACAACAGGTTTTTTGTCTTTCAGGTGCTCCTCTTGTGTCTTTTTGTTTGATTTGTTGTCTGTTATGTCCTAATTTCAAAAGCTTTGTCTTCATTCAACATTAAAACATCACATTGTCAACTACGGACAAACGTTGCCGCATACTTCCACATCTCCTACTGTTACGTAATATATAACACCTACATCAATCGCTAGTATGTCCCTCACACTGTCTCCCTACCCAGCCCGGCCCTGTACACTGACACACATTTCGAACCTCAATTAGGTCATTAATAGCCCATTTCCACCGCAGGAACTCTATTTAGGTGCCCAGGAACCATTTCATGAACTCAGGGTCGATTGGCTTTGCAGGTTTTTCCAGATGGAAATGCAAACAGGAATGCTTTAAAAGGGACTTTTCAGTTCCTGAGTTTAGTTCCTGTGGCTCCATGGTTCCTGTAACTATTTGGTTGAAAAGGGCTATTAGCCTGCATATCTCTGTTATGTAGTTTGCGTCTTTTCTCTTTTGCAAACTAAGACAAGAAAGTTTTGTAAACTCTTTGTTTTGCCTTTTATGTTGGTGAGCCTGACAGGCTACATTTTAAAGTGCCCCACAGGAGTTAATCTAGCTTGGAGTAAGAGCAATCTTTCTGTTATACTAAGGCTTGCCTGCACCAGCTGTATCGACCATGACACACACTCACTGATCTGTTCAGCTCAGACCCCTCAAGTCTTTCAGTCAGAGCAAATCATCACTCCTACTCCTCTGTGATGTCTATCTTTGTTGGGAAAGAATGGCTACAGCTGATTGGTGGCTACATGTGATGCTCTGTGACTGACGTGTTTGTCCGTGATGTGCCGTCGTTCCATCGATACATGAGCATGAGCAGCTTTCTGTGTCTCGGTTTACTGCTGGGTTTTCACTTCCTTTCCTCTCATCCTTCATATCAGGCCTCTTCTGCTGATCTCTCCACTTTTCCATGTACTGCTTAGTGTGGTTACTCGTCCTGCTGTCTCTCTCTCTCTCTCCGAGCCGGAAATGTGTCATCTGCTTTCATTCAGCTGCTCTCATTATACTCATCATGTCTGTCAGTTTCACTCTGAACAAACTATTTTTAATCTGCCTTTTCTCTTTCTTTATCTTGTTGACTGTTTTTAGCAAGGCAGAGGGTCGGCAGACTTTTACTAATGACTCTCTTCTCTTTAATACAGATTCCGCATGTAGTGACTCCTCCAAATCAAAGGTAATGTGCGCCTCTTTTGTTTTGTTTCACATAAATCCTTCATTCCTTTGTCTTTGCTGTTTTTATATTATTAACTGTTGTCTTTAATGCTGTTTCGGTTGTGTATCAGCAGGGCTTGTGGGGGTCAGGGAAGGATCAGTGTAGCAAAGAAATGCTGCGCTCCTCCTTCTTCGCAAGCCGCAAGCGTAAGAAGCCCAAGGACAAAGCTCATCCCAGCAGTTCAGACGACGACCTGGACGCTGTGTTCCCCAAGAAAGAGCTCCCGGAGGAGAGCCAGCAGCAGACTCTGCTTTCCCCAGACAGCCGGACTGAGGAGGAGGCGGAGACGGATGAAGCCAGTGAGAAAGAGAAGCACACGAGCAGCTCAGAGGAACAGCTGGACAAAACCAACAGGAAAAAGTCTCTCTGCAGCAGCCTGATATCGCAGCCCTCTCCTTCCCTGCCTCCAGAACACATTACTTCCACTCTTCAAACCGGCTCCCCCTGCGCCTCACCCCCCCATTCCCCAAACCTAAGCTACCGCTTGCCAGTGGCTCACCAGTGCTCTTTGTCAGACCCGCCTTCCAACTATGACGACACGGTGTCCGACCTCGGTACGATGAACAGCACCAGCTCTCAGGCGTCGATGCCCAGAGTGAGGCGAGGCAGGGCGGTGGCTCTGGGACCAGAGGCCGGCCCCAGCGGGCTGGCAGCAGAGGTTTGCTCCATCACTTCCGACTACTCCACCACCTCCTCCATGACGTTCTTGACTGGAGCTGAGTTCAGCACCCTCAGTCCTGAAGTGCAGTCTGTCGCGGAAAGCAGGGGTGGCGACGATGCAGATGACGAGAGAAGTGAGCTCATCAGCGAGGGAAGACCGATGGAGACGGACAGTGAGAGCGACCTCTCGGTGTTCACAGTCGGAAAAACTGACCAGCGAGAACTGCAGGAACCTCCTCGGCCCCTCCCCTCCCACAGACTCATAGAGTATGATACGCTCTCCAGAAAGAAAGCTGCTCAACAGAAAACCAACAGCGAGTCTTCACTGGACGGAGCTTGGAGCGATAAGGATTCCAATAGACTGTCGTGTGTGTTGGGGTCAGCCAAAGGCCGCTCCACAGGGAGCCTCAGCTCCTCGTCTCGCAGCGAATTAGATAAGACAGAGCCTGCATGGAAGCTGAAGATCACTGACCGACTGAAGGTGCGTCTGCGAATGTCTGTGGATGACATGTTTGGCGTGGGCAGCCAGAGGAGCCGGTCCCCGGAGGGACGCAGTAAGAAGAAGAACATCAGACGCAGACACACCATGGGCGGTCAGAGGGACTTTGCAGAGCTGTCTGTTTTGGGAGACTGGCAGCACGCTAGCATTGGTTCAGGCTCACGGTCTGAGCTGTCAGCTGTGGACCAGCTGAAGCCTAAGTGCAGCTCCCAAGACTTCTCCATTAGGGACTGGATAGCCCGCGAGCGCCACCGCACCAGCAATCCTGAGGTCAGCCTGGACCCCTCTGAACAGCAGGGGGGGCTGTGCAGCGCAAACTCCCAGAATCCCGGAGCCTCAATCTCTTCTGAACTCCTGCATCATCCAGCTGAGGTGCTGAACGGGGCCGTCCCCCAGAGTAAAAACCTGAGCCTTTCAGCCACCCCTCACCCACATAAACTCTCAAGTTCCCAGGTGGTCCATTCGCGCTTCTATCAGTACCTGTGAGAAGTGTTGGACGTGTGTGACCGTGTATGTTCTCTGTCTGTGAGATGTGTACGTACTTGGGAGTCTGTCAGTATAATGTCTGGTGTGTGACCAATGTTAGTGAATGAGCATGTTGTACAAAACCTGTCTGGCGTGTGTTAATGAGACGAGAATTACTGCAACACAGGGATCGTTGCTCATGTAGAAGGCATGAAACAATGCGCCTTTTTATTTTATTTTTTATGACAAATGACGTTGGGATGGCTCAGCCGGAGGATTTCCTCCCTCCTAATACAAATCCCTGTTATGCTGAAGATGAGAGGACCTGTTGCTCAAACAATGCACCTGTGAAGTTTGTGCAAAGAAGTGTGAACAGTGACTCGAGTTAAGATTAAAGGTTTAGCTAAGTTGGTTTAAGGATGAACTGAAGTAGGGAGTAGTTAACAAAGTTCAGATTTTTAGTATTGCAGAACAACTATTTTTGTGTAAAGAAAGTTACGATGTTCAAAGTCAGTAACCAAATGAAGAATGTACAGACATGCTTGCTGTAATACTGACAAAGCTTTAGATGCTTGTACATATCCCTATTTTTCTGTGTACTTGAACTGTGTTTTGAGTACAGCCTGTGTGGGGACTGCCTACTAGCTCTCTGCTGTCAAAGGGGTCTTTCCGGAGGTACAAGGGTGACAACGAGACACTGGACTTATGCAAAATGGAAATAGAGTTCTTCTTCATCCCAGTTATGTGGTTTAAAGAGCAGTGAACAACAGCCCTCCGATGCAAACGTTATGTTTTTGTGTTTGTGGTTTACACATCTGTCAGTGACTGGCGCTAGATTGCAAAGAGGAAGAAAAGTAAAATGGGTAATCAAATTAGAATATCATGTTTCTTCACAATAGGAAGTGCCTCACAATGAAATGTTAAGTGTGCCATATTGTCTTTGTTGAGACACACTAAGATGTTACTGTGAATGACACTTATTGTCGACCTCTCTGTCATTCTACAGGTAATGTAACAAAATGCCGAGCTTCCATTCCTTAGGCATTCCACTCTGGTCTTAATGTTTTATACATTTTTTTTTTTTTCCCTCCTGTTTTTCATTTTTTTGATTTTTAACAGAACTTGAATTTTAAATATTTCTTGTAAAATAAGTAACTTAAATGTACATATAAATACCATGTTTTAGCTGCTTTACTTTTCATTTCCATCAGATTGCAGGATTAAGTACAGTATTGTGAGATGAGCCCTGCGTGGTTGGTGTGGCAGTTTGCTATTTCTCTGTGGAAAGAGGTGCCTGCCTGAGGAAACACTTCATTGAGCTGTACCGTTTGTACCAATGCTGCGTTCCTCTGATTATTACAGCTGTGTGCACAGACTCCTGAAACACTGGAAATAAATTTTGTCAATGGCAAATGGTCATGTATGTTTACTTTTTCCACCGCACTCTAGAAAAGTGGTCATAATATTTTCAGGCTTAACATTGGGGTCTAGTTTCTAAATTAATTCACTACTAAATATTTAATGTTGAAATGTAAGGACTTTTCAGGTCCATAAACTAATAAAATTCAACATCCAGTTGTTCATCAGAAGTTCACTTTATCATCCGATCATGTGACTGAAACAAAGGGTCTATTGAAGAATTTTCAGAAAAAATATTGATACAAAACATTGAATATATATAGTTTTACATGTCAAATACTGAATATTTAGTTACTTACAAGATTGAAATTGTTACAGCCTTTGTTTGAATTTCCATCTTTGAAAGTTAGTTCATTTTAAGATTAGCAATTTAAAACATTTGATATTTTGCCTCCAAGTTAATAAATTAAGACACAATTCAAGTGCGGGAAGTTTTCAGTTGCTTCTTTCTTGTGACCGACAGAACATAACCTGATAGGAAAGATGTCTGATCAGTCTTCAGCAGCATGGATGTTCAAGTTTTAATTTTTCATCTTAAATTTTGGAGTCTAAGCGTCAACAATCCAATTTCAGTAACATGATATGAGGCTATTTTTATTTTTAGCTCAAAAATGACCTACATTTAAGCATAAACAGTTTTTGAACACTAATTGTGTGAAAATGTGAATCCTTTAAAAAATTAAATAAAATTTGTAAAGGCACGTTTTGAAATTTGCACCATTTGTACCTTCTAAACATTTGAAAGGGAAAATTCAAAGCACATAAATTCAGATGGATGGTTTTAGAAGTTATGCTTTTAGTGGTTTTTGAATATTATTCAGTCGTGGTGACATTTTTTCACTGAATGTGTTTTGACATGTTCCAGTAATGAAGCGGAGGTGTAAATAATGCTGAATTCCATTTAGCTGCTTCAGTTTCAGGGTCCTGGTATTGTGCATGCGAGCTTACTGGAACACTTAATTTACACCTGTGATTTTCCTACTACGACAAGTCAAAATGTCTGCCATGAAAAAGGGCTATTAGTTCAGTTGCTTAAGAGATTGTGAGATTGCCCTTCTTTGCTTCCACAAGAGTAAAAAATCTCAGCCCTCGATGGTACTCCCATACTTGTACTGCACACAAGAGGGCATTGTAGCTTAAGTAAAATGGATAAAATGTTGCAGCAAAAGGTCACGTACTTTGTTTACTCACTAAAGTGACATAAAGCCAACTAAAGATACATTTCAAAATGCTTTATATACAAGTTGCACATACAACATAAAGACTTAAACAATATAAGATTTTTTACACTTTGTACATCAGCTGACTAGAAACCACTGACAATACTAACAGAAGTGACATGGGGAGAGAGTCAGGCCATTGAACACGCGAGTAATTCACAAACTAATGAAAATTCAGCATAGTTAACTCACCAGTATGCCAGTTTAGAAGGTAAATATCAAGAACTGTATTTGCAAACTAAATACTTTACATTTTTGTCAGTATAATACCATCTTACAAGCAGACATACCAATTATTTTGTATTCAGTTCTTAACATGTTTTGAGATAAAATGTGCCATACCTTGTGATTTCAACGTCCCTCACTAATATCTGGCCATCCTTTGAGGAAAATGAAATCATGACGTCGGTTTGAGTTAAACGGAATGCACAGTTTAGACAAGGCCAATCCAGCTTTACTCCTTTTCAGTGTCATGTGGGCTCCAAACATGAACATTTCACCCACAGTAAGGCACAGTGACTAAAAAAAAAACAAGAGTTCAATTCAGAAATACAAGGAAGGGAAATATGATTTCATACCGTCTGTGTGTAGACACTTTGTTTTTTAGGACACAACAAGTTAAACAGCGTGCCCTCGTTTTGTAAAGCCACTCTTAGACACGACACTAAACAGAGAAATTCTGAGAAACAAGTAGCAGTAATCATACTCATGAACACAATAATCAGCAAGTTGGTCTGAAAGGTTATACTGGCAGCCTTCCAAAAGTTAAATCTCAACATAATGAACTGATCTTCAGGGGGGATATTTTGTGCTGCAAAGCGCTCGATTAATGTGCCAGGTTTGGAATGGAGACGCATTGCTTAATGGACGATATATTGATCCTCTATTTGTCCACCAGAGGGAGTGACAGTCCTTATATTCCAATAGCGGAGAGAGAGTGTTCACGTCGGAGATTTATGTAGTCTTTCTGACTGGATTCCTCGCCAGCAGCCAGCCCGAGGTGAGGAGAGGGGATGAAGGCCCGAGGCCCCTTTTGCACATGCAGGTGCTGCGCTTCAGAGTGGCGCTAAAATCAGACTGGACAGCAGGTGGTGTGGGTTGACTGGGTTAGAAAGATCTGTTGCATATTGTGCTGTAGGAGCTGCTCAGGGGAGCAGATTTAACTGTCGTCCTCGTCTTCTTCCTGCCGGTCGTCCGTCAGCATCTCCGGCACCCGGAAACACTCCTCGAAGAAGTTCACCAGGGCTTGGCTCAGGTGCTGCTGTGTCCCATCACTGTGTAGGAAGTGTCCTTCATCTGGGTAGATCTGTAGATAAACACCCAGGAATGGATTAACAGAGATGCACCGGGATGACAGTAGTTTTGCCATTTAACTAATCTTCTTTTTTTTTTTGGTAATTGGTTTAGTTTATAAAAATGTGAGAAAATTGCCCAGCAGTATATTCCAGAGCCCATGGTGACGTCTTCCAAAACCCTGAAATATTCAGTTTACAATGATAGAAATCTCACATTTGTATAGCTGGAACCAGCGGCAACAATTTAGAAGGACAGGTTCACATTTATTTTTTAAGTTTATCTTAAAACATTACTCACATGCCCATATGTTCATTCAAATTGGAGCTGAAACGATTGATCGAAATAATCGATTAGTTGTTCACCAGAAAGTTAACCTGTAACAATTCCTTTACTTGATTAATAATTTAAGAGGTTTTAAAGCAAAAATTGAAGAATTGAGAAAATAGTATGCAGATTAACTGATAATGATAATAATCGTTAGCTGCAGCCCTAATTTAGATTGAAAGTTAATTTTTGACCTTGGAAACCGCAGTTGGCAAAACATGTCCACCTGTATCTTCAGAATCCAAAGACTTTTTAGTATTAGATTCCCTGTCCAAAGAATCACAAAGAGGAAACTTCATACTAAAAAGACCGGATTTCCACTTGATTTGTTTAACTTCTGTAGCATCATATTAGGTTTGGTTGAATTTAAGATTGCATTTTGTGGATTATGTCACACATCACTTACATGGGAAGTGATCTCTTCACAGCCAGTATGGATGGGAGGAATGATTAAAAACAATGAACACATAGGCATGTGAGTGTTGTATTAAAAAATGTGAACCTATCATTTACATGAACAATCAAATATCAAAATGTTCAAAATCGATCTCTTTCTGAGAAATTAAAGCTTTTGTCATAACATCAGGAACAAATTAATAATCACAGATATAGGTTATAGGAAACTGCAGCTCACCTGTAGAGTGTAATTGGCCTTCTCGATGATTAAATGATTGATAAATTTGGCTGTGTGCTGGAAGTGAACCTTTTCTGTGGTAGTGGAGAAGATAAAATAGAAGAGACACCTTAGGGTCTGTTCAGACTTAAATAGTTTAGTGTTTCACTCACTGCAGTATTGAGAAATAATATATAACCACATATGTCTGTTACCGTCAGCAGTTGGGTGAATTATCAAGTACTGCTTCTGCAGAAGCTGACCCGCTCTGTGTGCTAAGTTTGCCATCTGAAGGAAAGAGGAACATCCACCATGTATGTAATCAACTTCCTCTTATTAACTGACCTGTAACTTCCACTTTAGCTAAACATCTGGGCGCATGATTTGGATAAGGAGACTGAAACGTTCAAACTTTACCGTATATACTCGGGAATCTGTCTTTGAGCCGAGGTATCGTTCTGAAAATGCAGATGCTATTATTTGGAAAAGAGGAAAAATGGAGTTTAGACACTGTCCCAAGAGCATGACATCTTTAACACTTCCGTAGATGAAAAATATCTGGAAAGTTATACCATATAGCTCAAAATCTGTGATGGGGGAGACTGCTGTTCCACATTTAAGTTGGGTAAACTCCTCAGAGCTCAGAAGCATTGTTGCTAAATATCCTCCATAGGCCTGAACGAAGGAAGCGGAGACAGAAACACATCATGAAGTCTAAATAATTATACTTTAGATGCTAATTTGAGGCAGTTTCTGTATCTTTGTAAAGGCATGCAAGTAAACTGAAATCTCCTTACCTTTCCATAAACCCCCATTCGAGTCTTATCAATGTAAGGCTCTTTGGATATGAACCTACAAATGAAAGAAAACTGGTAAAACTTCCAGTGTTTTGGCCTCGGCTGCTGCCATGCTTGCAGTTAAAGCAGAAGTCTTACCTGAGTGCCTCTAGCTGGTCCCTCTCCTCTAGTTTTCCCAATTTCCTCCTGACTTTGTGGAGAAAGTTGGTCCCCTGGAAGCCACTGCCGTGGCCGTCAAAGCGGATGACGATGGTGCTGAAGCTGCTGACCAGAACTGTGGCCCAGTCCACCCGGAACTGCTCTGACACCATCTGCCCGCCGGGAGTGCCGTCCCTGTGAAGGTACCGACAGGACAAACAGAGCAAACCCCAGCCATGCTGGTCATTTGAAGGACGGACACATTTCTCAGAGGTTAATCTTAGATGGGAATCTTGTTAAGAGGAAGACACACACATTTTATTTCAGTACTGTCCGAATCATAACTGGACAAATAGAGGGTTTAACATCAGAATGATTGATGAATTACAAACTAGAAAAAAAGGTCACCAACACAGAAGGATTGGACTACTTACGAGACAGCTACAAACTTATCTTTTACACAGTTTAATACCGATACTCAATACTACATTCCCCCCCCCCAAACGTATCTAGTGCAGGATATTCTGGATTATATTAAATTATATTCTAGCATTATATTGTAGCGGTGAAACAATTCATGTTTTGTTTTTTTTTATTAACTGGCAATTATTTTAGTGACTTAGTCACTTAAGTTATTTTTAAAGCAAACGTGAGTATTTGCTGTTCTTCTGTCTTTTCAAAAATAAAATGTGAATATCTTGGGATTTTAGACAATATAAGCTATTTGACGACTTCACCTGGATTCCTGAGGAATTGTGAAAGGCAATTTTTAAAAATGTTTAATGGTTAAAATAATCAATGTATTGAAAAATTAAGAGACAGATTAAAGGGGCACTCCAGGGTTATCTCTGCTTGGCCTTGGAGACTATTATTTCTTAACAGAAAGTGTAGTGTGAAAGACATAGGCCTTTACCAGGCAGACAGGGTCTAACAAAAGACACTTGGGTTGCATTATGGGAAATGTAGGATCTGGCGTTTTTGGATCTTGACCCATACTAGGGACTAAAGTCAGGATATCCCAGCCTTTTCTGTTTTTAGTATGACTCCAGTGAGTCCCCTAAATATAGAAAAGTCCAATACTAAATCGCTGTAATATTATAACATTTTGTGCACTGTTTCATAAAAGATATTTTTGAAATGAAAACAGACATATTCACACTTACACTAGCAGCAGTAAGGGGTAATGGGCTGTTTCTACGAATCCAGCTGGCTTTAGAATCTGCATCGTCAGAGCTAGAACAGATAGGACAAGGTTAACGGGAATCTTAGGATACAAGATGACTGGCTGTAATTCCATTACTGCGTACACACAGGGAATTGTGTATCCGCTAATTCAACATGAGCACATACTGTAGTCGTCTATGATGATGGTCTTGTTCTCCACTTTGGGCATCTGCATGTTGTTGTACGTGTTGTTTACCCTTTCATTCGTCTCCACATCAAACACCTCTGCAGTTAAGCAGATTAAACAGGTCTTTTGTAACAGTCTCTTAATGGCAAATCTATTTTATCAATGAAAACATATCTCTAGAGAATTCAGTACAGTTTACTGAACATGGTGATGTAGGAGGACAACACAACCGAGACGACACTCACTCTGTTTGTCCTCGGTGCTATAGATAGCCACAGTTGGTACATATGGACCTACACAGAACAATTCAGGGGGGGAAAAAAACAGTTAACAGGGATGCAATAAGAGAGGTTGATTAAATTCCATGTAACAAGGCACTGACGAAAGTGCCTCCACCATACCAGTAATCAAGCCTCTGAAACAGAAGCATCTCCCGCTCTCATCTTAAACAGACTTCAGAAACAGACCTCTCAGCCAGCTCTGCAGTTAATAATCTACTTCCATCCCATGAGGAAGTAGCTTATTATTTTACAATGGAGCTACTCTCCAAAGATCCAATTAATGAAGAAAGCCACTGGCACTTTTCCTCTCTGGAGTGAGCCCCCTAAACAAATCAGCTTCCATAGAAACCGCAATGCTGTGCCCCTGTGTTAAAGCCACAAGGACAAAAAAATAAAAACAATGACAGAGAGTCTCTGAGGAACACAAGGAATATCTAGTAAACAACAACACAATGCTAACCACTGGGCCTCATTTTCATACGACAAACTCAAAAAGCAGAAAGCCCACACACTCTTTGCCAGCAGCTCAGCAGTGCTCACATGACAGTTGGCATGCAGTCAGACAACACATTTATTTCTGTGGCCAGTCAGAGGGATCCAGCAGTGGTTTGAGGTTATCTGCTAATGTCCAGTTCGATATAAGCGCTCAACCTGACATGGAGCACTAATTCAATTACACACTTTCTACCGAACAGAAGACTTTCATTCTCAGGAGTGCTGGGATATAAAACAATCTCAGTCTGCTGTTATAAAAGAGCCTTGACTCAAGAGATTCAAGGTCAAGTACGCTCACCTTTACAGTTGAGTAAGAAGTACTGCATGTTGTGGCTGAATGAAACGTCCACATAGCCGCAGTTAAACTCACAAGACAGGCAGCAGCGGTTGAATGGGGGGATTGTGTCAGCACTGTGGGATGGCACTGAGTTACGCATCATTGTATACCTTAAATAGCACTTGCAGAAAACACAGAAGTATTCATTACTTCTATTAAAATACTACCTGTACAAGTGCCGTCGTTTGGGGTCGTCCTCTGTGCTCAGAAAGTATCTGGAAAACATCCAAACATTACAATCAAATAAGAAAATAAGCGTGATTTTGCAGCACTGGCTGACAAACAAAATTGTGCATGCGAAAACCTAAAAAAGGTCTCACATGAGGTTCCTTTCATGATTGTAGGCCAAGATGCTGGTGATGTCCCAGTCTCCAGAGGTCAGGGACTGAAGTATGTCTGTGCTGGTGTTAGGCTAGAAGAAAATGAAACATTACACACCCTGTGCCAAACTTTCAACACAAATATCATGAGGATAATGCTGCAATAGCTTACTATAGAGGTGGACATAGAGATGTGGAAAAACTTTCCTCTCCCACCCTGAGGGATTGCTCTGGTGAAGAAGAACTTGTGTCCGTCTTGGGAAAAGAGCGGCGCTTCATTCTGCAGAGAGGTGAGAAAAACATCTGCATGTGTAGATGAAGTTTGTGTCCCAAATTGTGCCTGCGGGGCTTTTATATTTCCTGTCATATACTTGTTCACACTCAGACACACAGAGCAAACACTACACAACAATAGGGAGGCAGTGTTTTCATCCCATACCTGTCTGTGCAACCAGCTCTCACTCTCATCCTCGTGTTTCTGAAAATAGTATGAGTTAAAAGTTTTACTAACAAATTACATAAAAATTAAATCCATAAACGGTCGGTGGCACGCAGCCCTGAGATCAGTCGTCTCTTTGACATTTTGTGAAATACTGGGTGTTATGTGCCGCACAATTTAACGCACAGACATGAGTGGTATTGATCTTCTCATCTAACTCGCCACTACAAAGCAAATAGGAGTATTTCCCAAAATGTCAAACAATTCATTTAAAGAACAGGTCATGAAAATATACTTCAATTTAAAAAAAAAAAAAGCTAAATCATTTTGTAAAACAGCTGGGCACTGTAGTTTTTAACAAAAGTTACCCCAACAGGATTAAATAGTGCATTTGTTGGGGACTATTTTCAGCTACGGATTTGGTGTGCTACTGAGTATTTGCAGCATGGTGTATGTGGGATTGACTAAAAATAAACCAAAGTGTCCACCTTCATCGTGGTGAAGGACCATGTCGCCCACTGCAATGGTGTTGCTCATTGATGTTTTTAAAAAAAAAAAAATGTTTGTGGACAATAATAGATGCCTAAAGCACAAAGAAATAAGCTATGTCAGGCTTTAGCTACACAAGCAATACTTGTAAGTAGGTTCAAATTCATTGTTTTTTTTGGTCTTTTCATGGGATTTGTTGAGAGTAAGAAAACATGTTACACCATTTAAACACCTTTAACCATCACGAAATACACAGTGACAGCAGATTTCACACTTTGCCAAGTAAAATTTGCCAAATTTTTCACCTTAATGCAGACTCCAGTTGTAGCCTCACACAGTGTCAGGATAGAGTTGTTCTGGGCTCTGTTCAGCCAGTTGACAGCCAGTTTGGTGCTGGTGGCCCATTTCACCATGGTGATATAATATTCTTTCCTGGGAAAACGAAGGTGAGAACATATCACCACCACTGATAACCTCTGTCTCAGCTACCTTAGGAAAATGCTCCAGGACTACTTTTGGTGCTTGCTACTTCTGACACAATAAGGCACCGTTGAGCTGTCACTCACCCTATTCGGGGGTCATCAGGTTTCTTCATCACCATGGTGTGCAGGGGACCGTTGAGACTCACCACTGACAGGTGCACAACAGGGTTTTCCTCCCCAGCCTGCAAGGGCCAAGAGGAAACTAAATAGATCAGACTGGATTTCAGTTTAAGACAGTGAGGAGTAGTCTTTGGAGTTCAATCAGTTATATCTATCACGGTCCTCAATGCATAACCACATCAACATGATAGAAAGTTTGAACCTGCAATAACCGATTTTTGTTTTGGCCCGTTGGGGGAAGCAGAAACATGAACACAACATTGACACACATTGAACACAACACCTTGTTAGCAACTTGTTAAAAAACAGTTGCTTATTTACACATCCAGTGTACAAACTGAGTGTAGTTATTAGCATACATTCACAGAAGTAACCATCAGTTTCTCTAAAAGATCATTAACTGGTGATTCTGATAAAAAAATAATCAGTTTTAAAACAATCAGCAGGTTGATTATATTTTAGAGAAACCGATGGTTACCTCTGTGAACCAACTGTATGCTGATACATAAGAGGCACAAACTGGGAGTACACATCCAGCAGTTATGGACCACATTATCATGTCATTTAGATTTGTGTTTGTCTGCCTGGTGAATGTAATTCCAGTAATCACTCTTCTTTTAGCTCTGTTTCTGGACTCTACCAACTCCTGAAGGAAATATCAAGAGCTGAAACTCCCTATAAAGCTCTGTAAAGCCGAGGGGTGCTGCAGAATCAGGTGATAATTCTCTGTAGGTTCATCACTACCAGCGACCCCTTTCACATTGTAACATTGTTTTCACATTGTCATCTGATACATTGTTATTACTTATAGCGGCTTTAAATTTGCTCAGCCTAACAATAAGTGAGAGATTGTGGCTGGAGACTTGCCTTTGGGTAGTGATACTCCAAGCTGGTGGGGTACGGCGTCCCTGTGAAAAAGGGAACTTCCATTTTCGGCACCAGAGTGTCATTGATAGTCATGTAGGCAAGACGCAGCCCGTCTGGAGACCACCAGTTGGCTATGTGGGTCTGCAGAATCTCCTCTGTAAAACAAAACAACCAGATTTTACAAAGATTGCGAAGAATGCAAGAAACTAAAGACCAGAATACTAGTTTTGAAGATATGGAACAAAATAAGTTCAATATTTTAGTATTTTCTTGTCTTTCATACCTATTTTCTCAAAAACAATGTTGTTCCCCTGTACACTAAGTACTGTATATGGAGATAATGACAAATTCTACCTTGATCAAAGACCAGACTGACTTTGGGGATATGTCATAAAGTTATTCTGTAATAATTTTGGCTCCTGGCACTTAAAGTATTCGACTACGACACTACCAAGTCCCTTACATGCAAGTTTGCATTGCTCTATCTGCAGCTTTCCTATTAGTTGGTGTTTATGTACTTAATATTCTGACACTGACAAAGACATTTCCAATATGTCACCATTTGTACAGACACTACAGACTAGTTTAATATTTATAGCATGTGTGATTGATGGTGCCCATTCCCTGTACTGTCACTGAGAATATCAGTCATATTCAGTTTTGACAGTTTGAAATCCATTGGCATTGCAGTAGTAGATACACCACATTGGTGTAGATTTGATGCCTGTGAATCTCAAAATGACAATTAATATGAATCATTATAGATATAGTGTTAAGACATGTTTTCCTCTCTTTTCTTCTTATTTTGTGAGCAAAGCAAATTGAGTTCCCCCTGTGTATGAAGAATGCTGCAGAAATACAGCTCTCTTTGCCATGCCTAGTTCCATTGTTAAAGGTTTTGTTGTTGGTGGAAAACACAGCCTTGAAATATTCCCTGTGAGTTAAAACTAGGCTTTGATCAATAACTGCGAGAGATGACATTTTGGAAGGAACTAAGACAAAAAGTGAAGAAATTCCACCTCACAAACAAAAATGTGATTATTTTGAAAAGACACTCCCTCCTTTTATTTTCTCAGCAGTTTCCTGATGAGTTGCTATCATCCAGCAGGGGGCAGAAGAGCTCTATGAAAAAGCACACAGTACACACTAAATCCAAACAGCTGTCCTGGCAAAAATGATCAGCTCAACCTTGATGTGGACTTGGGGATTTTGTTATTGATGCTGTCAGGCTATAATGTTTTTTCACATTATTATTGTGAATACACAGCCTGTTTTAACAGGGTCAGTGTTGATTTCTCAACAGTTGATGGAGTTCTCCCTCGAACGCCAACTATGTTCAAGGCCTGTGCCCACAGAACATCAGCCAGCACTATTTCTTCTATAACCTGGAAAGAGCACAACATTTTATTTTATCTATTATTTTATGAAGGTTGGAACATTTAACAAGACTCCTGGTATGTTGCTCTTTAAAGATGATGCCTTTGTTGACATCGAACATCAACTACACACTATATCTGCAATTCACACAAGACAAAAAGATTATTTCCAGTAACAGAGCAACAAAAAGATGGGATGGTTTTGTTTTTTTTGCCCTCGCACATCTACTGTGAAGAATCAGTGTTGGGGCGCTGTGGATCGGCTGTGAGGATGATGCGACATTGTCTTCTGTGCATGACAATCACTGCTGTCACTGCTACAGCTGTCTAAACCTGCAGCAGCTGCGAAAAGGGCACATGCACAGACTAAAACCCACAGAAACCCACATTTACAGATAAGATAGGTGCAAACACAGGAACTCACATGTTGCATTCTTGTAAAATTAATTTCTTTCATCTCGTCCATTTCCCAGACACATTGCTCTATTGGAAACAATAACAGTCATCCCAATTTCAATCCCATGGCTGTCTCGTTAGAGATGTTTGTTGATGCGTTTTTTTTTGGCAAAGAATTGTTCAAACGCACATGTCTATATAAAATTATAGTTACAATCTTACTTTTTCAGGAAAATGTGAATCATTTGATACACAAGTCTGTCCATCATAAAAATATTCCATTTGATGTAATGGTATAACCATAGAAATGGCACCTTTTGTTTGAATATTTCGACATGTGCATGATATACTTTAACGTCAATAAACTTTGCAACAAGCAGATTTAAAATTTAATTATATGGCACTTTCATACATATGTAAATGTTTTGTGTGTACATTTTCTTCTAAAATTTAAAGCAATGCAAGTGGAAACTTAAAGGAAGAGGGCAATAAATTACAACTTTGTTGCGCCTTTCTTGGAAATTCATTGATTGCAGCAGAAAAAAGATCTTAAAAAGATCACTAGCAATATTGTGATGGAAATGTTTGCTGCTCACAATAAGATTTGAATTCTCTCACTGAAGGTTGAGGATGTTTGACTGCAGAACACTAATGTTTAAAGATTCAACAACTTTTGACAAAGGTATCTCACCTGAACAATACAGATAACACACACAAGTGTGGGTAAAGGATGTAAGCTACATGACCTCTGGTTTTGTGAAACAGTTTGTTATCTGCTGATAAATCCATGAAAAATGGCGGGAAAACAGCAAGACAAATCTTTCTTTAGCATTGAAAATTGAGTACTTCTTTCATGCCATGTTCTGTGTCTACAACAAAGAAATAATCCCATTAATGAAAAACCGATTAGAGCCGACCCTGAAGCAGTTCATGCACTGTAACACAATTTCTCCCATAATAACATTTTGCAGTTACATTATACAATTATACTGCAATTATTAACCAAAACCACCCTCTGGATTAATGCAAAATGAAGAATTCTTACAATGCCAGAAAGAGAAGTCTTCATTTACTAAACAAGAAACCTATAAACTTTATTATAAATGACTGCACAGTGGAGAAACTAGTCTCAAACATGGCAGCTGTAAACAAAGCCATATCCAAGTGGTATGTAATTGGAATGTCTGTCTCACATATGCAGTAATCAGAAAATGTCTCATATTAAATTACAAGTATACTGGCTTTTGAACATCTGCTGAGTGAGATTGCAGCACTGCTGACATGAATTAATTAAAATTGCCTGAACACAAAGACAAGCTATGGGAAGTCTAGAGAAGGAGGGGCACCGAAACGAAGCCAGCTGTGCCCGTTCAAATGGAATCATGCAAACAAACACCCACCACGCCGCCTCAAGGGGGGGTGGCGGTGGGGGGATTGGATCAAAATGGTCCTCAAATTTAGTTGTTTAAATACACTATGTGTCCTAAAGTTTGTGGACACCCTTTACCAAAAGTAGACACGTACTTTTGTGTACTGGGAGTGTTTTTCATGGTTTGGTCTTTGGTGACAAATCCACAGAGAATTATCACACCATTTTGAATTCCCCGTCAGATCTACAGAGCATTTTAACACCTCTCAGCTTATTGTTAAACCAACTGTACACTACCTGCCCAGCACCAAACAGCAGACAGACATAGTTAGCGACTTGCTGGTGAACAGAGTGGAGCATTTAGCAGCTAAAGAGCCAGATATTTCACTCAGGAAACCAAAACCAGAGCTAAAAGAGAGTTATTATTGGAATTATATTCATCAGGTGGACAGAAACAAGACTCAAATGTTTGCTATTGTTGCTCCGTGTCTGCTGGATGTATAAATAGGCAGCTATTTGCTAATACATTGGCCATATCAATTATAAACAGCTTGTTTCAGCTGCCCCCAAGTGAAAAAATATTAGTTAATGCAGGTTTAAGGGAAGTCCTAACGCTACTGCATACAATGATATTTGTTGCAACAATTTGAGGAAGGCCTTTTACTGTTTCAACGTGACAATGCCACCAAGCACAAAACAAGGTTTGAAAAGAAATGGCTCTCAGTTTGGCGTCGAAGAACTTGACTGGCCTCCACAGAGCCCTGATCTTATCTCCATCCAACATCTTTGGGAGGAACTGAAACGCCGACTGCGAGCCAGGTCTTATCCCCCAACGCCACCGTCCAACCTCACTATGGTAACACATCTCTGCCACACTCCAAAATCTTGTGGAAAGCCTTCTCAGAAGAGTGAACGGGTGTTACAATAGCATGTTAATGCCTAGTTTAGTCAGGTCTGAAAATGACAGAAATTCTTTGAACTTTGGAGAAAGTTATGATACTATGGACAGGATATTATTCTGGGCTTTGTTGTATTTTGGTGTAACTGCTCGTAGTCGTCTCACCTTCATACAGCCAGTCAGCAAGGCCATTGAAGACGACTCCCTCCTTACCGGTGGAAACCAGGCGGATTGCTCGGTTCTCTACTGTTGATCTGTAATAGATGTTGTTTTCAAATATGAAGATCTGGACAGAGAAATGCAGAAGGGAGAACCATCATTAGTCTCTGTATCACTGTATGTAACCTAGAATTGTTACGTATATTGCTGCAAAGCAGGGACTACTTTTTCCTCAGCCACATCTTTCCATCTACAGTAGGAGCCTTTACGCCAAACCCACCTGTGGCTTTTTATCACAACATGGCTTGATCTTAATCTAGATAGAAACACAGCTACCCACTCAATGACACTTATAAGCTAATACAGTCTCAGTAAACACCTGCCTTAATCACAATGTTAACAGATATTTGCCTAATTACAGTTTGAGCTGGATTCCTCTCCAAAGCACTATGAAACCCTTTCTGTTGCTAATCAAGCTGCTGGAGCTGGTTTAGGCCCTGAAGAAAGACAGACAGACAGACAGACAGACAGACAGACAGACAGACAGACAGACAGACCATTTTCCCCATGTGTTTATTGAGACATTATGCTTTCTGCTGGGGGTGGGCGATGGCTGAGCTAAACTGCTGATTTAAGCCCTCGGTGCCAACGATGGCTTCGCCTGAGGGAATTAAGACACGGTGGCAAATGAGTGTGTGACACTTAAAACCCTCTGTCAATCCAGTCGAGCACCTTCCCTGCTTCGCCTGGTGCCAGAATGAGGGAGATGAATGCGGGATTGACTTGTATCTGAAGCTCAGGCCGTGTTGGTGTGACTCGGCTGTCAGCTGAAAGCACTTCAGTTAAATCTAAGCCTCAAATCGCCAGTGCAAGAATCAAAAAAGAGAGACACGGCTCCTTTCGCTCTGATCTATGGCTGCTGTTGAGAAAATCAAAGTTTTATATTGTGGGAACAACATCTGAGGAAAGCAGATCAATGCAGGCCTGTGTAAAGCAAAGGAAGCTGGTGGTTGGCGAATGTTTCAAAATCGCCACGGGACATAACAAAAATCACGGGCAGCTTTTAAAGAGTTCTATAAAAATTTGATTTTCAGTATTCTAATTACTATGAATTACATCTTGGCAAAAGCTGCCTCAAAACCTTGTTTCAAAGTCACAATATTACCACTAAAAGATTCAAAGAGACGCGTAATGTGTCCAGGTTTAAGGAACTCGTCAGCAGAGAACTCATTATAGCCTTTAGTTGTAAGTGATTCTGAGTGGCCTCTGAAAACTGGAAAGCATGTGAAAATCTCCTGATTCATTCAGTCCATGACTTTTCAATCTTCAAGGGATTTAGATGAGAAAATAGAGAATAAGCAAAAGGCTAGGAAAGAGTAATTTCAAATGGTGGAGAGATGAAAGTAGCAGCAACAACGATACCTGTGGAGCTCGAATAGCAGGGTTTCTTATTTGTATGAGTGTGTGTTTTTAGTTGTGAATTATTCTCTCTTAAATCCACCCCTTTCTTCTTCCCCTCTTCTTTCTGTCAATATAACCTCTTTTTCCAGGTGTGTGCTGAGCCAGCCTCACTGATTACTCTGTCACGGTAGAGTAATTGCTTGCGGTTTAAAGAGGGGAGCGTTGCCGGATTCATCCCCCTTCTCCTCTCACTGTACATCAGATGCTTCACTGCACACAGCCATACTGCCACAACCCCTCACACCTCTCATCTTTATATGCTGATGAAGTACTTGATGATAGATTGCCCCAATTCCGATAAACTTGGAAAATCATTATATTCAGAAACGGTGAGGGGAAAAAAAACAAAAAAAACCTGTCTAACATTGCCAGGTCAGACAGAGACGAAAGACGAAAGCTCATCTAGTTTTTCCTCGCATAACCTCGGCTGTTCATTAAATCAAATGCGACGCTACAGTAACAGCATTGCAAAAGAAACAATCAGGTACACTATTACCATATGCAAATACATCTGCTTTCTTCCCTCGGCAGGGAAAGTCTCATTGTACACTTGAAATGTTAATATTTTCATACAGCAATGTATCTGTAATTTAAGCAAATGAGACAATAAGAGCAATTATGGAGAAAGAAAAAGCTTTGAAGTAATAGTTGATGAATCACAGGGCTGTCTGTTGTCTAATCACAGCAATGCAAACAAACTAAAGTCAACATGGTAAAAATAAAAATGTATTGCATTAGGCGAGAGAATGAAACAAAAGATTATTAGGTGCTTGGGTCAATGGCACTTTTAAGCTCATTAAAGGATAAGGATGCCATTATTCTATATATTTTTCTTATTCGCAACAAATCCGTGAAAAGACCAAAACTGTTTTTTTTAAATTGACTCAATTCTTTGAGTTCAGCTCCAAGCCCACTGGTTTCTTCTGAAGATATAAATCTTTAAAAACAAGTCAGAAGTATATAGTTTCATTTTTTAGTAAGGCTAAATAATTTGGTGAAACAGCAGGGTACCGTAGCTAGTACCCAACGTTACTCAAACAGGAGTAAATAGTACATTTCTTCGGGGACTATGTTTAGGTGCAGATTAATACACATTTGGTGCACTAGTGAGCATTTACAGCAGCAGGACAGTGTATGAGGGATCAACTTAAAACAAATTTCTGTGCCCATGTTCCTACTAACGAAGGAACACGCCACCCTGTACAATGGTGTGGCTCGTTAATGTGTTCTTAATAGTTTTTGAACAACAGTGGAGGTCAATAGAGCAGCAGATCAAGCTTTGGCTACACAGGCAATTCATAACTACACAGGATAAATGTATTGGTGGTTTTAGTCTTTTCACAGGATTTCTTGACAATAAGAAAATTGAAAGCCTTATGTTTTAATAACACCAGCCAATTAAGCTATTGAACAGAATGACACATAAACTAAAGGCTATGCGTTTTCTGATCTGATGCCCAAATCAAGAGGAAGACAATTTTTCAGCGCCTCTCAAAATCGCTACTAATCACTGTTGCAAAATTAAAACCGTTTTCTGATCTGACAACGTTTTGGTTTAAGCACCTTTTATGACACCTTTTTCATAATGGTTTGCGGTCACATTTTGTCCACCCCGATCTACACCCTCTGCAGACATTGTGGCTCTATAACTATGTAACACTACTTACTCCTTTGCTCCAGAACGCATAAATGTCATAATGCCTATGGCCGATAGAGGTACATTTACATTTAGCAGACGCTTTTATCCAAAGTGACTTACACATGAGGAAGACAATTATAACAACACAAGGTAACAAAATGCATAAGTGCACCAAAAACTAGTCTACGTACTGGTCACTTGAACGTAAACACATGTTGTTGATGGGTATTTGCTAAAGTGACAGATGCTGTCGTTTTTTTTGGGAGGAAAGTGTCAAATTAAATATGCTATTCAACTACCAAAAGTCAAAAAACACCGACCTGAAACCTGCTTTCACTCCCAAATTGACTGACATGTCATTTAATACATGGACTAACACTAGACAACAAAATCTTAGTTATGCATATTTACTGACGCAGTGAAACATCTTCACGTTCACTGATAAATCAATCAGAAATGTGCTTCACCTCATGTGAACCTATAGTACTTGAACCTTCCATGATACACCTTGTATCCGCTCTCCAGTGAAGTCCATTTAAAACTCGAAATTTGGTTTTACTGAGTTTACCAAAATAGTTCACTCTACAATTGTTGCATTTATAATAGCTTGAACTATTCTAACACATTTTCCTGTGCAGCTCATTATGAACACAGATGAAAGTTTGGAACAAAGAAAGAAGTCACTTTTTAGACAGAGAGAAGCCACTGTTGAATCCAAGGACTTCAGGCAAATAGTTTAGCAGGCTTTATTCTTTAACTCTTTCTGCACTCTTAAAGCTTTTCAAAGCTACAAAAACATTTTATTTTGTAAAAATATAGCTTATTCCTCATGCCATAGAGACAGCATACCAATATACAAAGAAAAAAAATGAATGAATGAAAATGCCAAATGGAGCTGCGATGAAACAGAATTGAAGACACCAAATGAATTTGCTCAATTGGACAAACTGTCTCAAAATGTGGCTGGTGACACACACACACAGTTTAGTCAGTGCCATGTGTTTGCTCCCCTCCAGCAACCCCAGACTGTCCAAGCCATGGGCTTTGCCACCGAAATGCCATCTGCCACTGTGGCTCTCACCAGATGAAATGTTGTCAAAGTTGCGAGAGTAAAAATGATTTTGCTTCACGGTGACATTGATGGAGGTCAAAACAAGGAGCGTTCGCCCTGGAACCCTTAAAGCGGTCATTACGATGTACCTAAACCTCTTATCGCCACAACATTTGTCTGTTCCACTGTGACAAACCATAAATCACCTCTGTGCCTCTTCTGCCATGGCAGGCTGATCCTGACAGATCTCCACCAGTGTACCAGTATTCAGTGAGTGTAATCTCAAGGGTACGGCCTCCTTACCAGCTGCTGGCCCCGGGGTCCCCATCCAGCAAACTGCAGGACAGCATCATGCACTTCAGGGGGATTCAGAGGCCATGTTTCCCTGTGGAGAAAACACATGGAAGCATCACTAAAGTATTTGTCTGTATGTACACTACATGTACAATGCACAGTGTATATCGGAATACAAATACACAGTCAGAGCAAGGAAGTCATGTGTTTTTGGGCTTGTTCCCTCACTCTAGGTTTCATCAATCATCCACATCTTTTTTTTAGCCCAAGCTGATTTTGCTCTGCTCACTACAAATACAGAACAGTAGGGAAATAAGCAGACATAGATGGATAAAGGGCTAAAAACAGACCAGGCTGAATGCAGCACAGAACTAAATTGAACTTAAATGCATTCCCACAAAGTGGCAGCGAAAGCAGGTAAATGGGGCTGACGTCAGTGGACTATGACATCAGGCCAGGCTGAGGGCATATTATTGTCCAGGATTAAGGCAGACAGAAAAAGGACTAAAAGACAATAGACAATGAAAAGGTGGGTCTTACTGTGTCACAAGGCTGTAAATAATGTACTTGGCCATATAGGAGTGTTGGTAGATCTGCAGAGACAAACAGCATCACAGTTAAATAAGGACAACTTCTGAAAAGAGTATACGGCGCGAGGTAGCACTCGGAGGGTTTCTCACCGGTTTCACTTCAAAGGCAAACAACACATGTTGCATGTCTGGAGACACTTGGTACTTGGCGGCTCTGGATCTGTCCTAGATGGGATCAAAAACAAACTCGCAGTCGTAACACACCCAGTACAGCAGCTGTAGAGAGTACACTTACTGCTCTCAAAGTAAATTGAAAAGAAAAAAAACAACGCTAGAGTAAAATGAAACTCACAAACAACTGGTTCGGCACGATAACAGTTCTGTCCTTTGTGTCAACATTAAGCTTGACAACATCCCCATCCCTTGTACGATACAGCAGCTCATTGTCTGTAAATGACAAATAAACAGCCATCAGAGAGGGAGATAGTAGAAAGTGTACCAGCATAGAGTTTCTACCCTTACTATACTGTGTCCTTCAGCTTTATCAGTTATCTTGAGAAAGCCAACTTACTATTTAAGCTACACTAACTGATTTTTTGGCCACTTTTGGGGCAGTGGAAGCAAGCTGTAAACACAATATTGTCTAAAATATATCATTGTATGCAGTAGCGTTAGGATTTCCCTTAAACCTGCATTAACTAATATTTGGTAACTTGGGGGCAGCAGAAATAAGCTGTTTATAATTGATTTAGCCATTGTTTTAACAAACAGCTGCCTTTTTACCCCTCCAGCAGACACGGAGCAACATAAGAATTCAGTTTGAGTTGTTTCACTGTCCACCTATTCATCAGGTGGTCCAATATTCACTCTCTTTTAGCTCTGTTTGGTGAACTCTTGAGGGAAATATCTGGCTCTTTAGCTGCTAAATGCTCCTTTGTTTGGTGCTGAGCAGGCGGCTTACAGGTGATTCTTAGAGTATTTTCGCTAAAAACCGTTACAATTTAAGTTGCTAGCAAACATTCCTGCTACATTCAAGCAGTTGTTGCTCTTGCTGTTCTGTTTAATGCCGGCTAATTTGCTAACTGCTAACTATATTATGGCCTCACTTACATTATCAAAAAAATCTCCCACTGGGCAGTGTTTAAAAAAGGCTGCGAGTGTGTGATATGTCCAGGCTAGCACTCAGCATGGACTGTTAATAATGCTGTTGTCCTTGTCATCCTGTTCTCTAGACAACAAAAAAGTTTCATCTTTTATGAAACTTATGCTTTTTGTTACCTTGTTATAATTGCTTCCATTGTCTTCCTCATGTTTAAGTCGCTTTGGATAAAAGTGTCTGCTGAATTACTAAATGTAAATGTATGATATGATCCAAATAAATGCCAGAATTGCTTACTTTACCTTAGCAAAAAAAAGAAAGTTTTTAAAACCAAGGTACAAGATTTGACACTGCATGTTTTGCTATAATTTGTCACAGTGTGTTTTCCTCAGCAGACTGAATTTTATAATTCAAAGATTTCCTCAAATTTCTCAAATCTGTTTGCTTGTGTTCAAACATTTTTTATGATTTTTTTAAATGGCAAAATAAATGTGATGGTTACAGTGTCTGGCTCAGGCCGTGACACCCTACGCCAAATTAATTAGGTAACACCGGTTTGTGACAGTGAAAATGTTCATATTGTAGAGCCGCAGAGTTTTTTCTGTTTCACTTTATTGCCAATTGTTAGTGATGAGGGGCACAAACAAGAGTTAAAAATGTCATTGCATACTGAGTCCAGGATGGTAATCCTGTAATTATGCCACATCAATTGCATGAGGAGGTCTGAGCTGGGAGTCATAAAGAGAAGTGATGGTGACTCCTTTGCCAAAGATGGTGTTTTTGTTTCCTCTATAGTCAAAGTAGATCTTCATGAATATATTTAGCCACAGATGTTTCTTGTTGATACTCGTTTTCATTGTGGGACAATATTATTCTGTCATATCTCAAAAATATGAATGCGTCAGACAGCAGCAGTTCTTTGTTTTAGAGATCAGTCTGAAGGTCGAATCCTTTGTCTTTGGATCTGAGTCTGTGTGAGAAACTCAGAGGTGAGTCCAAAGACTACTGAGGCAAGCGGTGATCAAAGAGCAACGGAGATCAATTACGCACTGCTGTGAATGAAGCCCACAAAATATTGATGAGGACTACTGAAGTGTACGGTTGTCCCATTGGGTTTCTTATCAGAAGGTCATTAGCACCAAAAGGGAGTTGATTGCATTAACTTAACTGACAAGATGCAATGTCACACAATTGATTGCCGGGGTTTCATCAGGTGCGGAGGACGTTTTCATCATGGTTGTGAAGGAAGGGCACACAGGAACTTAACTAATTATATGTTAATAAGCACGTAATGTAAGTGATCAGGGGAACAGTCTGCACAGTAGAACATAAGGACAGATGTAAGGTCGTAACGTGCCTGTCACACAAGTAGGAGACGTGAGTTTGCATGTGTGCGGGTGACAATGTGAATTTATTTATAGATACAGCTGCATTCAAATCTATACATGCAAGTAAGGAGGTGCATTCATGCATAAGCTGTCTGTGCATGAAGGTGTCCGGCTGATGGTTGTGAGAGATGTTGAACCAGTTCAAACTTCTGTTCACTTTCTGGTGTTATGTGTTCAAACACAACAAAAACGTTTTATAATGGCAAATTATGATAATAACCGTGTACATCTGGCACTTTTCTCCACAAAGCTACAAAGTGGAACAACTTGACAATTTTACAACACATATTTAAAAGCTCTTTTATCCAGTATGAGCTGGGTCTATAATGTTTAGTGCTTCAAAGGAAAAGGAGTAATTAAAAGCAATAAAATCGCTTGTTTGCTAAATTTGAAGAAAGAGCTTTAATTGAACAATCTTTTAGAATCATGGTTCACCTACTAGTTTTTTCTGCACTAAGCAAACTCAATTCACTGAGAAAGACTGAGATGTTGTCAAAAGCTCATGAAAAAAAGCTATTAAGTGGACCTTGGGTTAAGATTTTTTTCAAATAGAGAATATAAAATTAAATGACACAAAGCGCTTGGTTAAAAAATGTCTGCTGAGTAGGTTATATTTGAACTCTGAGAACCCCAAACCAACCTCTATGTCAAGGCCTGTCTATACACCTTTCCACACAACTGTGATGTCACCAAAAACAAAATGAACTCAATATTTCCTCTGTTTACTAACTGGAGTACTTTTTAAGCTTGTTTAAGCTCCCACATTAATAATTTATGAAATTGCTTCAGTGACCCCTGTTCCTCAATCAGATCTTTAAAATGTATGTATTTTACCCTTAGATGAATGGGTTTCTAGTACATTACATGCATATGGAGTTATTTAAAGGCTTTAACAAGGATACAAGAACAAATTACTTGGGAATCTTACCTCTTTTAAAAAGTGTAATTAATTAGTAGTAGTACTAGTACCAGTAGTTGTTACCAGTACTTGCTACCAATACAGAATGCCCCTGGTGCAGACTGTTCATGATAAAATCCCATTATCCATCTAAGAACAAAGTATCACTGGTTTATCACGCAGAAGCTAAAACATATTTCAAGCACTTTTCCTGTCAAACACCAGAGGGCACTAAGTCAGCTGATCTAACATTTATGAGCTCTGGTGGCAGCTGCTTTGTCAAGGTTACAGAGGCCACATCGAACCCCTTAGAAGGCTTCTACTGTACATATGTTCAATTAGACCATCTTGCTGAACGCCCAGTACACAACATGCTGAATTTGTAGTGTATACAAAATGAGCTTGAAAACAGGTTGTTTATTTGTCTGCAATGGAGTCAGAAAAATATAAATCAAAATCACAGCTAGAGTGAGATTATGTGTATCTACATAATGTTGCATGACGTCTGCATCCTTTTAAAAAAGGGGATAATCACAGTTATGGTAAAAATAATCTTTAGAGTTGTTGTTCTTCTATGCTGGTTGTGTGGTTGTCTGTTAGGTGATGATTTCAGGGCTATCCTTTTGTCCATCTCTGATCTCAACTTTTTCTTGTTGGATAATTTATTTTTTTAACTTTTGAAAGGGAATCTTTTTTATTGCAGATTTTATATTTCGATCTTCAGAAAAAGGAGATACAGTTCTTTGTTTGCAATGTACTGTAAGAAGTTATGTTATGCAACACTCTTTTTGGTTTCTTAAAAGATCATGTCGGTAACACAATAAACAACAACTTCTAGAACTACTATATGTGCAATTCAAAATGATTGCTGATGGTATATTCTAACTCGGACAGAAACAATGATGCCTGTCATAATGTGTCTGGATATGTTCTGCGTTTTGACATTAGAGGCAGATGCTAAATGCCAAACTGTTCACTCACCACTAATCCATCTGGCGTCTGGGTCATGGATCTGAAGGTCTGGACCAAAAACATCCTCTATAGTCACTTTCTTCTTAAGGGCGAGGCTGTCATCTTCACCTGTCAAGCGCATCACCAAAAGATAAACATGCATAAATTAAATATGATGTACAGCAGCTCACATCTATATTTTCAAGTGTCAGGATGTGGAGATTCTTGAGAACTTCAAGAAGGCGCGTGAGATTTGTTAGCATTTGAAGCAAGTGAGTTTACTAGTTTCAGAGCAAAAACGGAAGAAAATCTTTTGACCTTTCCGTCAACATGTTGCTTTGCTCAGTGGGCTGCAGCCTCATACCAGAGATTGTCACCACCTCACGATATTATACTCTCCTTCTAGCTTTGGAGATAGCCCCTCCAACAACTATTCCTCACTGTAGGTAGAGCAATTTATAACAAGGTACAAACAAGAAAGAGGCCTCTGGTATTGATCTGAGAGCATAGGTTCACATCTGCCTGCTTAGTTTCTCAGGAGCGGGAGGGTGACTCCATCCATCCCCAAAACCAAAACTCAAAATGAGATCTGAAGCTGACAGCTGAACTGCAGGTGGAGCAGACAGCAAGGGGACACAAGTGAGTTAGTGTGGATGTGAGAAAGTGTGTGTGAGCCCTTTAACTGTCTTCTACCACACATTTACTGAGGAAACAACTGTTAGACACGAGTTGTCAAGCTGGTTGACAGCCCAGTGTTACTGTAAAAAACAGTACGGTGACAGATTCTTCAGCAGGCTTCACATTGTGACTGAGCTGCGAGATCTGAGTGTGTAAATACCATGTCAGACATTTTAAAAGTGTTTATCGACTTGAAAAATCTGAAAAATTCTCTTGTCTGGCAAGAAGCTGCAGAGTGAGGTGAGAAAGCACATTTCCAGCATGAGGCAAATGGTATCTCTGATGCTGTGCCAATCTGACAAATGGCTGGAGCTATTACTGCATAATCATCTCCATTAAACAGGCCTGAATGGCATTATACATTAAAAGGCCCATTACCTAGTGAGACAGACCCAGCCCTGTGTAAAACCAGTACACAATCACCAACCAGAGAAACCATGATTACTCTAAAAGCTTGTCCCCCTGAAACAAGGTTATGAAATTAAAATAGCTTCTTGTGTTGAGAGAAAAAGCAGAAGAGGAGAAAGAAACAGGTTTCATCTGAGTTGTTTTTGCAATACTGAAATTAAAGCCGGCCTGTGTGTAGAATACGTGTAAACTGATGCACTCAAAACTTAAACAGGTGTGTGTGTGAGAGAGTGAGAGTGAGAGTGAGACTGTGAGAGAGAGAGAGCTAGAGAGAGCGACCTACTGTGTAGGTTGTTTCCCTTTGTTGCCTTAGTTTGTAAGCAAGACATCTAAAATCTTCAC
Organism: Coreoperca whiteheadi; assembly: GCA_011952105.1. Taxonomy (NCBI): domain Eukaryota; kingdom Metazoa; phylum Chordata; class Actinopteri; order Centrarchiformes; family Sinipercidae; genus Coreoperca; species Coreoperca whiteheadi. The sequence continues at coordinate 14,838,223 of CM022487.1, forward strand.
AAATTTCAATAGAGTTTGGTGTAACAATCAGTTGAGAGGACTGTAGTAGAGTTCATGTCTACTTCTTCCTTTCTACCTCTGCTCAAAAAAAAAAAAACCCCTTCCTATCCTTAGCTTTGTATACTGTGCTAGGCTTTTATCAGACTCGTTTTTTGATGCACTTATGCCTTTTGTTACCTTGTGTTGTTATATTGCTTCCATTGTCTTCCTCATATGTAAGTCGCTTTGGATAAAAGCGTCTGCTAAATGACTAAATGTAAATGTAAATGTAGAACACTAAATGTGCCTAAGTGTGTGTATGTGGTTACCACCGCCAAGGAAATCATGTTTTATGTCCAATTTGTTAGCAGACTATTTCAAAAACTTAACAGATTTCAATGAAATTTGGTGGAACATTAGGCACACGGTTCAAGAAACACTGATTTGCTTTTGGTGAGGATTCATGATTCCATTTTTTTTTTTTTGCAATATTGCAAAATACAGCATTTTCGATCATTTTCTATGAATCTAAAATGCATACTTTGGCACACTGTACACTACGATTGTCTATAACTGTGTATTTTGCAACCCTACTTCCAGACAAGTCCTTTGATGATTTTGCAAAACCCTAACTTACGTTCAATGACAAATAAAATTTTTGCACAATATCTACACATGCCAACTACAGCATGGTTAAGGTTGGGGAAAGAACAGTATGCATCACCCAGACCTCCACACCACTCCAGTAGCCTATGAAGAGAATTTCTAAGACTTACTTGATGTAGATCCAGATTACATATTTTCTAAGCATTTTCTACTAAGAAAACAATCAGTTAAGAGGATTATGCATCTTTGGCATCCTTGGGAGAAGGCACTCTCTGAATGATAGCTTATGTTTGAGTTTGTGAGCGTGTGTGCACTGCACATACGAGGGGTCAGCAGGATGACGGAGGTGACAATCAGGGAACAGATGATGAGGATGACCAACAGGGCGATGGCTATGCCTTTCCAGTTCCTCTGTGGCGGAGCACTGCCCACAAGATCCTGAAAAACAATATTGCACATTATATTGATGCACACACACACACACATACAAACAGGCAAAAAAATATCACCCTTTAAGCATTTAGACAGCAGATAAGAATTAATCTCCAGAGACAGGATCTACTCCACTGTATTATAGAAAAACGATAAATCAGGTGGTTGGTTTTATTTTAAAATTGATGCACAGCGTTTTGATCTTATCATACAAAAGAGACGTATTTTGTATTTTAGTTGGAGCCAGAGATTGGGCAGAGGACAGCTCATTCTCTGTCAGACAGATGCCGACAACTCAGCCACTTGTGTGCAGTAATACAGCATCCTCCAGCCGCTCCCCGCTGCTTGCATACGAAGAATCCCTTCAGCTGTGTCTGATAGCTGGAGTGGAGCTACAAGAAAATAAGAACAGACAGTTTTCTGGAATAACTGGTAAATTAACCTCATGAACTCTGGGGCTGTCTCTCACTACCTTTATTTCTTGGCTTGAGGCACGGTCCCTTTAGGTCTATTATATTGTTATTTTCAGGACACGTTATGCTACTCTGACATACCATCATTTGGCATGTGAGTAGCACTATATACGTTTGAGGATACATTTTATGTATTTTTAATCAGGGTTTCTGTCAGGTGTCATTCATATCTTATTAAAAAGGTCGCCAACTTTGTCTGTTCATAGACACACGTGCACAATTCTCGCTGGTCACAGTTGGTGAGGAAAATGAGCCACTCCAGCCACCCGTATCAGTCCAGCTGATGATATCCTTGTTACTAATTACACCTGGTTTCTGTCTGCCTACAGTGAGTGGTTGTACAGTATGCAGCAGCTCACTGAAGCATCCACAAGTTAAATGAGGGGTGTGTGTACACGTGAGGGTGAAAGAGACGACTCAACTCTTGGCCAAGTTATGCTTTTTTTTTAAATACCTTTAAAGATTTTAAAATTGCTACATTGCAAATTATTTTTCATTGAAATATTTAAAGTGTACCTGTGTGTGCTCTTCCACTGCATGTGCACCTACTGTCTCTGTACAGTTTGTCTCACAGCGAAGCAAATCAATACTGAAGGCAGTGAGTACACATAGAAAAACAGCAGGCACATCAATAAGCTGATTTATTGCTGCAGAGGTAAGGCTTTTCACGATAAGGTGTATGGACTTGTATACTGGATTCATAAGATATTAATGTCCCTGTGTTCTCATACTCTAATAGGAAAGACATACTGTTGAAGTTGCCTTTTAAATCAACAATCACTTCAGACCTCTGACCGAGCCAGATATAAAACAATGAGATGCTTTGACAGGCATGCAGATAACCGTCTTGTTTGTGCATCTACTTACTTGTTTTCCGTATATCTGCACTGAAAATGGCAAACCGTTTAGTGCAGGCAGGTGATTTAAATGCAGCCCAGTACAGTCTCCAGTTCAGTGCAGCCTGTACCTGACAGAGAGGCACCAATCTATAAATGTGACAGCTGGATCTACGCCACATAACAGAGGAACAGCATCTCTCGGCTGAATATTTCCAGACCCTTTGATGCCAGCCTGGGAGGCCTGTGAGTAAATATTTAGTTCCTTTAGTCATTTTTTTCCCCCCACCTGTGACAAATTCAGCGCACTCATTGTACTGGAGCACAAGAGGCACATGGTAAAATTACCTCAGACAGCCTACTTTTCGAATCTTAAATACATCTCCCACAGGCCCTGTGGGCTAATTCAGGCTGTAGAAATGCAGACAACTTGACAAGCAAGAGTAGCTTCCCTCCAGTGCTTGGCATTTCGGTAAACAGACACCCAATTATTCAATCAGAGGTCAGAGAGCTTTTCCACAATTAAATCAACGGACAATCAAATACTGCTGAACATTTGCCTTTTTCACTGTGAAATCCACAATAAAATAGCATCCAGCTGAAATGGATACTAACAGATATGGATATTAACCTTCACTGTCAATATTCCTGGATACATAACACCAACCAGAAAGATGTGATCGATGTTTATTGTACTTTCTTTGACAAGCTAAGCGGTGGTCAACAGAGCCGTCAGGACAGCTGACGCTGCTATTTAAACCACCCACTCAATTAACAAAAGCTAATGCAGAGTACAAAATTTAAAAACTTGAAGCTATGCAAGATTTTGTTTATGAAAAATCGTACACTGAGATTCAGTTATGTTGATTACCCTTATATGACTGAATTCATTTGTGTTACATGGACATGTTTCCACCCAAAAGAAATGGAGGAAGAAAACAGTCCTTTAGAACACTGCTTGATCTCCAACTGAGTTTTGAGAATGGTTTCCATCTTTTACAAGCAAAACAGCTGCAATTATATTCTTTGACCCTTTCACCGCTGAATCAGACTGTTTGAAACCCTGATTACTGGCAGATAGAGATGGTTGATCTGTCTGAGGGTCAGTTGATGGTGAAACAGAACTAGTTCATACGACATGTTGTCCGACCACATCTGAAATGCTTTAAATGCTCTCATTTAAAAAAAATCACACAAAATTCACTGATTCTAGAAAGAGCTAAATACAAAGTTAGAACCACAAACAACCACAACATGAAAATGGTGTTGTGTGTGTGTGTTTGTGTGTGCAGTGGAGGAAGAAGAACTCTTCTAGATCTTTTACTTAAGTACCAATACAACATAAGCATCACTTTAATGTCTAATTTTAACTATCTTACATACTGCTGGGTAGCTTAATATATGACAATACATCAACATTTACTGCACTTGGGGATTACATTTTGTATTATGAATCTGTAAAGTAACTATAGCTGTCAAATGTGGTGGTGTAAAAGGTACAGTATTTACCTCTCAAATGTAGTGGAGTAGAAGTATAAGTACCTTAAAATTGTGATAACATACAGGACTTGAGTAAATGTACTTAGTTACACTCCAACACTGTGTGCCTGTATTTTATTAAATACATTCTACAAGACAATTTAACACCATTTTCAGGCTGGTTTTGATAACTTTCTTGTAACCCCATAGGCTTCAACCGCAGTAATTAAAAAAACATCAGTAAAAGTAGTGAAGATCTAATTTTCTAATAGGGACAGATACTTGGAGCAACTATCATTTGAGTTTGAAAATGAAGCTAGTATTTCAACACTCTCTGAAAGTTATGGTCAATATCAGTACATTCTTTAGGAAGCTCCAGTGGTTAAACCTTCTTATACAACTAGTATCTACCAAATACCTGGATGTAGGTAAATGCCTGTTTCTTTATTAATTAATTAATTAATTGTTTTTCTTCACAACAACCTGCTCTTACTCTACTCATGTGTTTTTAGACTCAAAAGTAGCCCCATATATTTTAAAACAGCACTGTTCTCTCACACAGGCCAGTGTTATTAAAGTGTCTTAGCTCTGATTACTTTATCCCTGCAGACTCTTTATCCCTGTGTGAAATCATCCACCTACTCAACCACAAATGGAGAGGGAGTGCCAAATTCAGGCTAAACTCGCTCACATAATATATGAAAATCATCAACACCTCCATTGTTTCCAGCAAATTAAAAGCCTAAAGAGACATATAGAACCTAACGTTTGATTTCCCTGATGTGTGTTTAAGTATATAAAGAACTGTATGGCTGACTGTAATCTTGAGTGTTCTCCAGATGCGAGGCAAAGGTGTGTCTGTGCATAGAAGGAAATCTTGACCTTTGCTGACGTTTTCAGACATGATGGGATATTACTGGCTGTCTGCATTAAGCCATCTCCTTCTGTTTGTCTGTGTGAAGAGCAGACATGCATGCCTTACAGCTGATAACCATAAAAGCTGCATCAATAAATAAGAACTGGAGCCATTTTCACCCTCACCTCTACGGACACCACATCTAAACAAACCCTGTGCATTTCGGTAACGACAACTCTAAAGGGTAGAAAATCCCATGTGGGGAAGAAATGCATTTTTTTCAATCCATTTGTTGCTATTTTCATTCTATTTGGAGACAAAGGGGCTATAAGAATGAAGCATCTTTTAAGGTCAAGCTTCCTTTATTCCCCCCCACTCTCTAATCCTCTCTCCCTCCCACTTTCCCTTTGTCTAACCATATCTTTGTCTCTCTGCTCGCTGCTGAAGTGTGAAATGGATCTTTCCTGATCTCTAAGCACCTGGTTTCCAAGGGAACCGAGAGAGTCATTTGAGTCAGATTTGCAGTGAAGATGGTGCTGGCTGCTGTACTGTATAGTGGGGACTAATATTACTGCTAAGGGTCACGTGGGAAATCTGCCTCATGGGCTCATGAAATTAACTCTGGACACTCTCAAATATGACACGAGGGAATATAGACAGTTAAAACAAAAGCAAACCACAGCTGTCTAAAGACATCAGACACTTGACACACGATATATCGCTTCAACTGTAATGCAGTCGCTGCCTGAGAACAGTCGAACTCGAGAGTGAAGCAGTAGCTCTTGGACATGGGGGTAAACTTTTCCTCTGGAAGAGCATCAATAAATCATGGGCATTCATGAGTGAGATTAAGAATTCATGCCAGCTGGCTTTTGGTTCACGGATAGTAGGGCATCAGTCTCTGTCTGCCCAGCCTGTCTTTGTCCACTTCAAAAAATGGAATGGAGTATGCAGGTTACACTCAACTGAGGCGAGACAAAGAAAACTTAATGTTGTTTAGATGAGATATTGTAACCTGCGGACATATTTGTTGTTGAGAGATCACCTCCTAGAGGGAAGCAAAACTGTGAATAAAAGGACATGCACGAATCAGGCCACCTCTACAGAATGTGGAGTGTACTGCAAAGCAAATCACAGAACACCACATCTGACTAAAAACACTGAGGAATAGTACTGTAAGATGGTAAATGGGACATAATATTGTGGCATGTATTTTCTCTAACCTTTGTTTGCTGTAGTGGAGTCACTGAAGACAATGCAAAAGGTGTAGAAGAAGAGCAGAGACAGTTGCTGCTGAAATTTGTAGGTTGTATGGGTTACAGATCTTTTTCAATTTTAATTCTTTAAAAAGCAGCATTAATTGATTCTTTGTCCACAGAAAAAACTGAAAACAGAACCCTTACATATTATGACTTTATAAAATTGATATGATGAACATGTTAGCAAACAGTTGCCTAATTACACACTCAGACACAAAGCAACATTAGCATTCATTTGGTCATGTTTGTGAATGTAAGCCAGATATTCACTCTCCTTCTAGCTCTGTTTATGGTCTCGATCAACTCCTGAAGGAATTATCTGGCTCTTAAGCCGCTAAATGCTCCACTATGTTAACCAGTTAGTCGCTAACTGTGTCTGTTTGCTGGTGCTGAGCAGAGAGTGTACAGTGGGTTTATCAGGCTGTATTTCAGAAAACAGCTGCAAGCTGCTGGTGGAAAAAAAGGTTCATTAGAGCAGTGAGAGTGAACAAAAAAAGTGAAGTCAAAGCCAGCGACCTGTCTAGATGCTAAAACTCTCCATAGAGCCGAGGAAATCTGGAGAGTCAGATAATTCTCTATGGATTCCTCACTACAGGTAACTCCTGTTACACTACACATTTGACCCATTGTGAATATAAAAATATTGATTAGTAGTAGTAGAGGTGGTGGTAACAGTAGTGGTTGCAGTAATATTACTAGTGGTGCCATTGATATATTGGTGAGGTAAGTGAGAAGAAGACAAGTGCATTGTGTTGTTCTTTCACAACATGTTACAATAATATTAAATGATTTAGACCGCTGCCTTTTATGCCATTATCTGATTTCACATGGGAATTAATTATTCAATATTGGATGAGATGCTTTTTCTCTTCCATGGCTCCAACACTTAAATTCTTCCAGTCAGCTACAGTATTCTGTATGTTGACAATCTTAAAATTAAATTACACCCAGTCAGCGTGTCTCATTTAAAAATACCCTAAGTGCCGCACTCGTCTTATTATCACGATGGATACATTACCAGACTAGAGTGGGAGGCGCTCCAAGGGATCTATCCTATATCCTCTAGTGTGTGTGTGTGTGTTTGCCTGTGTACTCATCTACATTTGGATTTGAAAGTATAGTGGAACCTGGCAATCTCTCACATGTACCTGAATGTCTTTTAGTACGACTTAAAATGGGAACACTTTAAGCAATAAATTGGACATGCTAGAATTTGCTAATTAGTACTAAACAAAGTACAGCTGGATGTCATAAAACAAAGTACAGGACAAAACATGTACTGTTAATGGGGCTAGATGAAAAGGCAGGGTTTACCAAAGTCCTAACAATTGATCCTGTCAGGGACATGAATGTCTGTACAAACTTGTCATGGCAATCTATCCAATAGTTGAGACATTTCACTAAAACCCCCAAATGTCAACCTCATGGTGACATGGCGCTGGAGGAAAAGTCAGGGGATCACCAAAATCTGAAGCATGGCTAAAAATACACACATACTTATAGTAAAACATACACGAAAATCCAAACATAGCAGGCTCAAAGCTAATAGTACGGCAAAAGGCTACTAAACAGACATTAAAAATATTCACTTTTACAGAATAGATAGGAATAATTCAGCAATTATAGCAGAGCCAACAAAAACAATTAGCTACATGATCACAAAGCACTATGCTAAATAATTCCATAATAACTGCTCTGCCATTTTCAACTTTGGCATTGGAACAAAATGTTTTCCAAAGCCTGTTGCTCATTTGTGCATAAGTACTGTCCTCCAACATTTGGCAGGAGGTGGAGGTGACGGATGAAGAGTTTCTTTCCCGAGAGTTTTTCTTCCAAAACAGAAGCAATTTTGAGAAGCTTGAAACCTCATTCTCTAGTGAAGTCATTGTTGAGTCACTGGCATCAACAATAACCCCAAGAGACTGAGTCGTGGGCCTTTAAAAAATCAAACACTCTTACGCTATTCTAGCAAATGTCAAATCACTCTTTTCTTGAATATTGTCTTTGTTTAACATTTGCAGCCTGAGCATTTACACACACGCAGCACACATGAGCATGTGATTTGGCAACTCCAAATGTTCACCTGTAATGTTATCCCAAAGGAAACTAAAGAAAAGTGGCTTAGTGTATTTGCTAAAAACTAACTATGTGTTGTCATAAGTTTGTCGATTTTGTTAGAGTGAAATTATTTGTTATACTGTTGTTAAGATGCTTAAACATTTCCTTTTAGTAATAGTCCCTAAATTGTTGATATAACTGTGTATAAGAAGCGCTGACAACCCCCTATCTATTTAGTTAGGGGGGTGAGAATTAACAGACTCTCGAGGAAAAGAAAGAGCCCCTTTGTATGAGCAAAAGAGTAAAGTGGTTTAGATTAGCTGTCAGTAAAGGGCCATAAAATAGCTATGGGAGAGGCCATAATGTGACCTTTTGGGGAGAGGTTTACTTTTAAAAAGGCGCTGACCACTCTGGCTGGTGGAAGATGACATCACCATGCTGTGAACTGAGGGAGAGATCTACGGCACATCCCCCCGACCCAACTTTTCGACCAATTAGATAGCAGCAAGAACGCATATATCACTTGGTATAATCTCAAGTTAGTCACTCTTTTGGGATGGAAGCTACAGCTGACTGCGTGCAGACTGTAGTTTTCTGAACAAAAAGGAGTCCATGTACAAGCTATTTGATACTCCAATTGCATTAAATCAGCTAAATTGAAGATTAAGTTTCAGTTTGTTTTTTGTCCTGCAAATAAAGAATGTGCTTACAATTTCCTCTGTGACGCTTCCTGAATTTAATTGTTTGAAAGAATCCACACAACAGATGGGAATCTTTGTAGAAAAAATAAATATTTGTGCATATGCTTCCGAGATTAGAAGTGAGAATCAGCAGGAAGAGATCCATAAAAGTGGGGAATGTGATTCATTGTTACAAAAAAGACAAAACATGGAGCTATCAGTGGATATTTCCTGGGCTTTGTGTGGCTTTTCAATGGTCTTTGTAAGAACTAATAACATGTCGTACTGAGTATGAGAAACTGGGTGGGAGAAGAGAAAAGTAAAAATGAGGATATGAATTACCGCCTGCCTCTGGACAAAACTGGCGCGCTATCTTTTAATCATCAGAACAACTGTAGCGCACAACGTGACTGAAGTTGAACCACTCAAGCATGGATCAGTTGGAAGTAACCCTCGCTGTTTTCTCTTTTAAATTAAAAATTAAATACATTTGGAGTTAAAGGAAAGATAAGACAGCCATTATCCTTTCAGAATAATTATGTGCAGACCAAATGGATCTAGCATGAAAGTTTTTGTGGGAAAAATAAATAAATCACCAAAACATCAGAATTTAATTTAGTCACAGCAGAATTGTCTAGAAGTTGAATTTGCTGTAGGTCTACCCATCTCATCCCTTTTATAATGGGCCCTTTATATCCTGCATGAGTCACCTTTGATCCCCTCGGTCTGGATGGGTACTTGTGTTTTAAATGACAGTGCAACTACCCAGCTGTTGGAAAGGGGATATTGTAACGAGGCTGCTACCTTGAACAAGACAATGACCTGAAGTTGAAAAGCAGCAGCAGAGTACAGTAATGGAGGAGATATGATAATAAACAAACTGAGTAGAAGAGTGACACCACATTGTGTGGTGGCAGTTTCTGTGTGCCTTTAAAAGCATCACAATCAACAACAATGTGAGGGTTGCTTGCAGCGTTGCTCCACCAAAGAAACAAAGATCAGATAAAGAACACGGAGCTGCATTTCCTGTATGCTGTAATGAAGACAGCAGCATTTTTAAATGGAGAAGAAGATAAGATAACTTGAATTTATTCACTTTCAGATTCAAGCTGGATAAAGAGCCAAGTGCAACACATTTCCCAACTGCAATAAAACCTCCTCTGTCAGCAGCAATGATGTTGCAGTCCAGAGGGCTGGGGTTCAAATCTCAGATGTGCTTCATAGCTGCATGGTGCTCCTTGTGCTATGATATCTTTTTCGTCTCTCTGCCTCCGTCTCAGCATCATTAAAGAGTAGACGCACAGGCTGGCATTCGCATTAGAAACTGATATTACCAACAAGCAAGGTCATTGTTGAAGCTACGGCATCAGTGATGGGGGGAGTATATTTTCTGAGCTCCCCAACAGGAAATGGTGTTGTTTGTACTAACTGCGCACAGTGAAAATAGAAAGAAATCGAGGCTGATGAAAAACATGTGGAGCAAATAACGATGAATTCTTCCTTTTCATTGACAAAGGTGAAACAATTGCTGCATGTGCATACTCATAACTGTAATGTTGCGTTGCACTAATGTGCAGAAGAGCATATGTGAATTTCACTCTCTGTGAGCTTCCCTTTTTCAAGTCTGACATCCTAATTCCTCTCAACCTTCTAAAGAGCTTGTGCTCCCTTTTTTTTGCCTTATCTGAACACGGTGAAGGATCTGCTGTACTGCTGTCGACGCCGCACTCCCGCTTTCATAAATGTATGAATAGGACACCAAAAAGAAATACTTTGCATTTAAAACATTTAAAGATTCCGACTGCATGCAAGACAAAAGAGAGATCTTCACTCACTTGGAAAGGTGCACAAGGAAACAGTAAAATGCAGGTGAGGTTCTCAAAGCAGCAAAACCTTGACAAATATCAAACATAATTATATCCTGCCCATGCAACAATTATGTATAGTGGAGAGCCTTCTCCTCAACCAATGAAACAGACCTCCCCCCCATTCTCACATAGTCAGTGGAGCCTTTGAAAATGCACTATAAGAGCCAAATACTCAACAATCAACAACTGTTATGCAACTACATTTATTGTCAAGATGTTCTCACTTCATCCCAGCAAAAATGAGTTTATTTCTGTGAAGCACCTTTCAACTTAAATTATGATTTTGCTGCCAGGAGCTCAGTTATGTAAACCCAGAAATGGATCGTGTGTCTACACGCCATTACATCACTTCACAGTGTTCCCTAAGGTCTCATAAGGAGTACAATTTAAACTCAATGAGTTGACAGAACAATACAGAAGCAGTTACCACCCACACTCTGTTCTACTCTTCCCTCTCTCCATCTGCTTGTCTTTTGGCTGTGCAAACTTTTATCTTTGGTTCAGAACCAAAAATAAGATGTTGTCCCTGAAACCAAACCAAAAGGAAAACCCCCACAGTGTATCAGATGAGCATGAAGCTGCTTTCACAAATTCAGATTGCTCATGAAAACAGGACACCACACAGACTTGTTATGGTATAGATGCTTAACCTGTGGGCTGAGGTTACAATAGCCTAGGAGTGCATTAAATATTTAGGCAGAAGTTTAGAAGTTGCGCTCAAACTGCAGCACTCAAACCATTTCTAGACAGGAAATTCAAAAAAAAAGTCAAACAAACCAAGACAGTGATGAAAAAGCTCAAATGGAAATCAAGCTGTGTCGAATATTTTGGTTCTCTTGTTAAACGGTTTTAGCCGCTGCTCCCACATAGCCTACTGTGGGCTCGTTTATGAGCGGTAACGCCAAAACGCGCACGGAACAATATAAACTCAGACGGCAACAGCTCGCCTGAAGTCCTACCTGTTCCTGCGGCTGAGCCGCTTTCACCGGCCCGTTCGCGTCTTTTGCAGAAGTCATCACGGGAAATAAAGAGGAGAGGAAGCGCGCGCCGGCGTCCGCTGCCGACAGGTGCGGAATAATGAAGCGGAGAGAGAGGCAGACCGAGGGGGGGGGGGGCGTACAAAGTGTTCAAGGATATCCAGTGATTTGCTGAAACAATGAAGAGACCGTGGGTGCAGACAGCGCAGGGTTCAGCACCGCCGCGATGTGGGAGGTTCAGTTTGCCGTGTGTTTGCAGTGTCATCACCAACTACTCAAACCTAGACCTAATTTTTGTGGTTGTTGAGCATTTAGTTTGCCCAATTTACGACTGAGACGCACTTATTTGGAGTGATGAGGAATCATGGCGCAAACAGGGTTAGACATCCTTTCAGCCTTAAGAATAAACGTCAGAGGCAACTGCATATCAGACTGCTATCAAGTTATTTTCGACATTCAAAAATCCTCAGAAATGTGTATCCCATTTTTACAGCAACATGAAACTACAAAATCAGATAAGAGAATGAAGCCAAAAAGAAGCAAGCACTGACACTTCATTAACAAAAAACATAGCAGATCTAGGTATGGTGCAAAAGTCTTCTCAGACTTCTCTGCAGTTGAGTCTGAAACTGCAAGGCTTTACCATTTCCATTTCTGTGCTGCTTTTCCCCCACTCCACCATAACACAAAGGAAAGCTCAAGGTTTTGTCCTTCCACCTGGACCTATATTTAGTCGTACCAGGCTCCACTTCCCACCGCTGGGCTCTGAGCTCACAGCAACTGATAATATGGAGACCTGTCAGATTGGATCAGATCACTGTGGGGCACTCATTACTGGCAAGTCCATTACACAGGAAATGGAAACAGGAATCAATGAAAGTAGAACAAAATACTTTCAGGTACCAGTGCAGTTCTTTTTGGAGGAGATTTCTAGTCCTATCTTGCTGAAGTTAGAGTCATGACTGATAATGTTCTGTGCATTGCAGTTTGGGGAGAAGAAGAGAAGTGATTTGCATAGTGTGTCTATACCCATAAAAATCATATTTACTCCACTATATATTGCCAATGCTGCTGTATTTTCTACCAATAAAACAAAGGGTTGCTGCTGGCCTGGCTCTTGAGAAGCAGTACCATCCTCCCACATAGAGCAGAAATAGTTCCAATTCCTAACAAAACATTGTTTGCGCTGTAACTCTTTCACCGTGTGTCACATCTCTGTGCACACACAATCCACACTCTTGTTAGCACAGCTTGTCTGCCAATTTGTGCTACGCACACACACACAGCACTTTGGTTCTAGAGAGAGCATTTCTTCAAAAGTCATGCACAGTCTCTGCAGAGCTCCTGGCCTTTTGAACCAGTCATCTGTTGGAGGGAAAGGAACTTAGTCTCAGATAAGAAAGAAAGAAAGTCCGTGATGTGAGTCACCAGCACAGAGGATACGTTTGGCATTAGCATGAAGGAAAGATTCCCTTGTTTCAATAAGGTCTTGAGTGTAATACGTAGCAGTATCTTCATCATCATCTTAAGGGCTAATTATTGTTACGGTGATTCTCTCAGCCATTCTATAAAATCTATAAATTAAGAGCAAACACAGCAACTTCTAAACTTCAGAGTAAAATTGTCCGTTATCTTAAAATCATAAGAGTGCATGATGATTATAATACAGAAAGTCATGAAATGTCAGTCAGTCAGTCATTTTCTACCGCTTGTTCCCGTTCGGGGTCGCGGGTGACTGGAGCCTATCCCAGTGGCTTCGGGCCTTAGGCGGGGTCCACCCTGGACAGTGGCCAACTCGTCGCAGGGCTGACACTTAGACAGACAACCATTCACGCACACATTCATCCACTAGGGACAATTTTAGAGTCACCAATTAACCTAATGCATGTCTTTGGATGGTGGGAGGAAACCGGAGAACCCGGAGAAAACCCACGGTAACACGGAGAGGACATGCAGACTCCACCCAGGGAGGTCGTGGTCTGGTCCGGGATTCGAACCCACGATGTCCTTGTTGGGAGGCAGGGGCGCTAACCGCTCTGCCACCGTGCACCCCAGATTACACCTTTGTTCATTATTTGCTTGGAAATTATGAACATGAATTTCTGTGTTCTCATTTTCATCATCACTGTTCGAATTGTCAAGTGTACATAAAGTGAACTATGTGGTTTAATTATCCTCCATGAATGAACTATTGCAGGTTCTCTTAAAACGTTCTGCATGCCAAACATATTTGAACTTTTTTCTAGAAACGTTATTTATTTATTATTTCTTAAAATATACAATAATTTCAAAAACTAGTTACATACAGAAATTAACTACAGAAGCTCACGTATGTAGGGATTTACCAATCCAATCTGCCAGGTCGGTATCTGCACCAAAAATGTCAGACCTTAAGTGATTCTGGTGTTGGCCATATCCGATCTACAGTAAATACAGTTTCTTCCACAATGTCATTAAAATATCCACAGTTTCCACTACTAGTTACATTCACTCAGTCAGTCAGTCACAACAATACCTGTCCTTATGTTAACTCCTAATCAGTTCCTACTTATGATCTTACTTATATCCGTTTATTAATATGTTTGTACTTGCACTCTTTATGTTTGCACTGTTACCTACTTTGTAACATAACTGCTGCAAAGCAATTTCCATTGGGATGCATATCTTATTTTCCTTGTAGTAAGGTATACAGATTTAAAATTTGTGAAAAACAGAGCACTGGTTTAAAGAAATTAATCATATGCAGAAATAAATACAGAAAGCACGTATTTAGACAGAAGAAGTTGGGTGCAAAGATAAAAAACACATTTGAAACACACATTTTGGTTGCAGGACGATTGTGACAGTCGACTTTAAAAGGCTATACAGCATACCAAACACAACATTTGGCACTGCTGTCACTGTGTGGCTCCACACATGGCCCGAGGGAGCTGCATGACCAGCTAACTGCCAAGACTCATTTCAGCACCACTGCTGTGGACAGCTCCACTGACACATGAGCAGAGAGACTGTTTACTTTTCACCAAAATACATTCAAATAATGTATTCAGATATAAAGCATGTGTAATTCGGTCTGGTTTGCATAGATAGGGAAATAAATAAGAAAACCATTGAATTAAATTAATTTCACAATTTAAGATTACAGTTTAATCCTCAAATGTGTGACAGTCTCTCTCCTCTCCCTATTATCTGTTTACACTCATACTAATGTGCTTTCCACAGTCGCTCAGTGACTAAACTCACCTCGCTGTCAGAGAATGCGTGCTCCTGACAGTTAGCCACACAAAAATGTGAACAAAGCTTTAAGAGAGGTGAAAGGCAACAGGACAGCATTTACAAAATATAGACTGCATTAAACAAAAAGCAAACATGGGGCGCGCTTAAGACACCAATCAAGCTCTAATAAACAAGAGAAAAAACCCAAACACAGCGAGAGGTTCAAAGACTGATTATCACAACACGGTGCACATAAGTTCCTGGCAACAATTACCTTCCAAAGAAACAACAGACAATCAGGTTTAATTGGAAAAGCAAAAGCAAATGCAGCAATGTGGGGTCAGAGTGCGCCAGCAGAGCCTTTGTTTCTAAAACACATGCTCTCCTTTAAGCTAGATTTCTATCAGCTAATTGACATCATTTTCATTTATATTCCGTTTTATCAGTTAACGGTTTATGTGCTGCCTGAGACAGCATCTCTAGGCAACACCTGTCAAATAAATCCTGCCTTCCAGAGCCTTTAAACAAGCACTTTGCACCAAGCAATAAGTGTGCGGTTGAAGTTATCTTTTCTTTCATTTTTTCTTGTGGGTTCAACAAACAGTCATTTATTTGATGGTCAATAAACAGCGTGAAAGTCTTCAACTGCGTGCTAGCTCCCCCCAGTGATCACTAGTTGTCGGACATCTATGTTGCTCAAAAAAATAAATTATATATATATAATTTTTCACAGGACAATTCCTCTTTTAATTGTTTTTACTACAGAGGTTGTGTTTATTTTATTACAAAAACACAGGCACAAATAAAGGTTTATTATAAAGACATTAACGTTTAGGTTGGTGGGGCCATGCAGTTATTAAAAATGCAAATCATTTCACATGATTAATGGCAGGAAATGTTTTCTTATGAAGGAGATAAAAGTCTGAATCCCTGACCAACTCTGCCTACTGTCGTGTCCATCAGTCTGTCAGTTAGCACTGAAGAGAAAGAGAAAAATGAGGACGACTAACAAAGGCCTGGGACAGTTTTGTTTGATAACCGATCATTATCAGCTGCGCTCTCTCCACAGACCAAACAGCAGAGCAGAAAGCCTCACACAGCCACAGCCACTTAAAACCAACAATGCCAGACAGCACATCATTATGTTTGTGTATAAATGCATCCCTGAGGGTTTTTTCCTGCATACAGACAGCACAATATCGCCTGGGTGATGAACAAGGGACACACATAATATCATCAACACCTGTGCAATCTAATGAAATGTAACACAACAGCCTTGCAATAAATACTACCTTTGTAAAGCGTATAATTTTCACATTTAGTCTAAACTGTGTCAGAGAGATGCTAAGTCAACTGTGTGGTAGTTTGCTTTTGTAGTGGTGTTAATGTTTCATACATTATTAATCAGCAACCCACATTTTTGGGTTTGACTTCTAATGGTCTAATGGTACTGGCAATCAGCGTTTGCCCTTTTCACACACAGAATTTAGTGTATTTTATACTTGGCACTGAAGACCTCTCAGCAGAGCTTTAGCTACCATTGAGGACACTGAGGTCATTTCCTCAGTATTTTTTCTGAGAATTTTAGCAACTTTGGACAATTATGCACTACAATAATAAAAAAAATAAAAAAAACACCAACATGGTGGGCACAGCATATTACAATCTGATTCCAGTTTTTTCCCAGTATTTTTACTTGCCACTTTTAGGCCAACCAATAAATAAATGTATAAAGGATTCAGCATTTCCCCACCAGAAGGCTCTAAACCAGAATTAAGCCATGCTGGGTCTAAATGTTAAAAAAAATGGCAGCAAATATAATTAAGCTGTAGAATCATAAAGATTTAATGAAACTAAACCCTGTTTTGGTAGGCATTTTTTCTGCAATTGCCATCCACTGTATTTGCATTCAGTAATTATCTCACTACATAGGCCTAGTAGTTTGCATTGATAGTGGCGGAGTCCACCATTCCAGCACTGGATTCAGATTAAGTCAAGTGAAGTCAAGTCTGCTTTATTGTCAATTCTTCCACATGTACATTACATACATACAGAGAATCGAAATTGCTTACTCTCAGACCCTCGGTGCATACAGATAACACTAACAGTAGAGCCTAAAATCTAGATCAAATATAAAATATAAGCTAAAACTATACAGTAAGGGAATATAAAAAAAAAAAGACATAATAAAAAAAATAAAAATAAAATAAAAATAAGGTTAAATAAAAGCAGCACAAGGCACATGGCAGATAAAGTGCAAACCAGTGAACAAACAGTGCAGATAAAAAGATTTTAAGTGCATAAAAAAAATAGCTTATTCAGTCTGATTAAAGTGACAAAGGGTTTATTTTATTTAAACTGACTGATGAGGTGGTAGAATGACGTCAGTTCCATGGTAACTACCTAAACATGAGGTATTCACAGGAAAACAATGCATGCATGTAATTCAGCCACTTAAATGTCAATGAAAACTTATTTAGAAACAAGCTGTTTCCATTCAGCCGTGCTGCCAGCTGTCAGCCCGGCCAACTCAATCATCAGTCACGTCCCCTTTGCCCTCTGGCCTGCCGTGACTCCTTCAGCTGTCCAACTGGCAGCACACCTGCCTCACTGAGTGTAAATACTGCTGTTTGCATCTCCACTCCCATCTACAGAGCTGCAGCTGTAAATCACAGGGTAAGGATAGCGTGTAAGCAGCGCTTCATAGTTCATCACAGATCAGTACTGTACTTAAAAGGTCATCAATTCGGCCCCGAGAAAACACGCCTGCACGTCAGAGTGATGAAAGGCAGAGAAGTTTTCAGACTGCAGGCAGAGGCAGTTTCTCACTGTCTCAACATTACTGAGGGGTAATTAACAAGTCTGCAAGTCTTTAATTAGACTCATTATTGGTTCTACCGTGAGAGGACTTTCAGGGGGAAACAATTAATCTACCATTGTCTTGTCCAGATATGTTTGGACACACACACGTTATAAAAAATATGACTAACTTTGTATCACTCCTTGACCCTCATCAATACATAACTGTGTTCTGGGTAGGCTGGTTAATGTACTCAGAAGAGAACCAGTTGGTTCACTTGATGGCACTAAGCCGATGGAGATTTTTTGTATTACATACTGTACATTCAAATTTCAAGTTCATAAGCATCAAATCATTAGTGTTTTATAGTTATTTTTATACCATGTAGTCAGTTGCTGCCTAGTATTTGAAGATGTCATATTCCTGACAAAGTGCAGTGATTGTATTATTATAATATTTTTTTATATTTGCTGCCAACTTATTACTGATGTAAGTGGACATGTTTTTCTCTAATTTGCTAGTGACATTTACACTAACTCCAATATGATGTAACGAAATCTGATGATTAAAAAGTCAAGTTTTAAATCTTCAACGAAGCAGGGAGTCCTGTATTTGAAAATATAACTATAAATGTCCAGTTTAAAGTACAATTTCCTTAGTTTGCACTTTGATAAATTGAGTATTTCAGTATTGAAATTCAGTATTTGAGTTGCATTTTTAAAAAGATCCTTTGCACAGAATATTCTTAACTATTTATGCAGCATTGTATAATGTCTTTAGAGAAATAAGAACAACAAGGATGAAACTGGTTTTATTTTATGTGTTGCCTTTTTCCCCCAGTTTGCATTATGGCAGTTTCACATCGCCTCCTCTGACTGGCTCAGGCTTACAACTGTAGTTTATGTTTTACAGTCTGCGTTGCTGTGTGCCCCATAGAAATGACGTATGCGGTAACCAAAAATATTCGCTCTTCTAAACAACATGAAAGTAGCGCTCCACTACCTGCACTCACAGCTTTCAAGCCGAGACGCTGAGGAAAGAGATTATCTCGACTACACAACACGCCACAGAGCAGACTTCTCAGTGAACGCCTTCAAACTCAAACAGAAATTATAGCTGCTGTGTAGCTGTGAGTCAGGGCTGGGCATTTTGAAGAAGAAGAAAGCAGTCCATCAGCAGAACATCCTGGACCAAATTTATTAAACCTTGAAGTCACACGTCTCTAATCCACACAGCACAATGCCTGAGCAGGCATTAGCATGTTTATTCTGCATCATCCAGGGCAAAACTCACAACTTTAGACAACATGGGTAAGTCATGATCTTGCTGAACTACCTGCCAAAAAAAGAAACCTCTCGTGTGTTATGCAGCCAGGGAGAAGGAAAAGACCCAGACAGCTCAACAGAGGATGATGACTTGGATGTTTATTGCTAGACTTACAGACAGGTGACAGGTAGCCATACATTTTCCACTAAACTGAACAAGCAGGTCAAACCAACACAAATACGATGAAGAACCAACATTGAACCGGTATATATACACACACTGAGACTAACGAGGGAAATGGGGTGCAGGTGTAGAGTGGACCAGCTCACTGCAAGCTGCTAGGGGAGAGGCCAACCAGAAGGGAGTAGTGAAGCAATCAGAGGTTACTGCAGGGCAAAAAGGTGGGGAAACCAAAGGCAGGAAAAACAACCAAAACACATGAGGAGGAGGAGAAACTCTTCAAAATAGCAAACTTAACCCAAAACTATAACAAAATCATTTGTTAGTTTGGTGTCAATTTAGCAAAAATGTGGGAGGAAGCAGCTGAAGCTTCTCAAGGGCTGGATAACAAGTTAATAATTAGAATCAGGTGTGTTAGAGTGGGGAGCTAGCTAAAACATGCATGGCAGTGGCAGGGTTTCATTAATACTGATATAAGATGTTCATTGTGCTTCACCCAGGTCTTGAACTCATAACCTTTGTTACTAATGGCGTGTCGTGATCACGTTAAGCTGCCTGCATAAACAGGAAAAGGAGGTGACTTCACACTAAGACTTATGCAACCACCAGGGTTGTGATAACGGCCTAAAATTACTACTTAAAATTACATCTACACCTCCCTCTAATATGAATGTGCAAACACTTTCATTTCAAAGGTTTAACTGCTGAAAACAAGATGTCTCCATCGTCACTAGCTGTGTTACCATCTAATTGTCAAGAGCATTTGAAGCTATCTTTTGAAATGTCAAAATGCGAATTAGGTGCGTTACCATCAACTGGTTTGAAGCGACTAAACTAGGCTACAGCGTAGTTTCGTCAGACGTTGGCCACTTCTTTAAACAGCCTTCTAATGTCAAACTCTGCACATACATCATTCTGCACAGCGAAGCTCAAACATTCAAGTAAAGTGACAATAAGCAAAAACCCATTTTGGAGTGGGCGGGGAAAAATACTTTTAATTGTTTCCGTGTGGACATGCCATGTTTATTATGGCCTAGGTGAGCAGGGCATTACACATATTATAAACATAAATGATTATTATAAGTAATTCTATGATTATTGTAGTTTTTCAGCTATCTGGGACAGTTTTTATGCCACGTGTACATCATCCTAACCTAATGTGTGAAAGTGTCTCTCAGGAGTTAATTCCATCAAAGTGTCTTTTGAAGAGTGCAATCATTTACAAAAACAGCCAAAGGCACCTTTGTGGTAAAAAAAAAAAAAAAAAATGCAAACAGAAGTTGAGTACAGCTCTACAGAGTAGATATGACGCAGATAATAAAACACAAAAGCAAGAAGATTATGTCAACAAGAAAACAGTAAAGTTGCTCATTAAGAATAGCACATGGGCAGCTGGCATATATACAAAAAGAGAGGAGCAGGGTGAGTCAGCATGCATTTACAGAGCATTAACCCATCTGCTGATCTAGTTCTCGTAAAACAGACTTACGAGTCTCATAAACTTTATGTGTGCTCATCAATGGCTTACAAGAGGGTCAAAAAATGAAAATAAGAACAAAGTTAACACTGCATTTTGGCCTGTTGTTATGAACATTTGTTGGAGATAAAGCACAGCCACAAGGGCAATAAACAAGGAATTAGCAGCAATGTGTGCTGTATATTCAGATCATGGAGTTAGAAATCATCAAATAAACAAAAGTCACAGGTGTAACAAAATGTGATTGAGTGAGTGGGCCAAAAGGAAATGATAATGAATCACATACAAGGATAGGATAATTAATATATCACTGTTGTTCTATTCTTCTTAAGAGTGGAGTAGTAGAGATACCGAGGGGAGTGATTAAAAGCAAATTAGAAGCATCTGAAAGAACAGTGTTTCAACTTTACCCATTCCCTTCGGGTTTGACAAGGTTTCATCATCACGCTACTCCACATCTCTGAGGACCCCCACCAACTAACAAAAAAATCCCAATTTAGTTTATGTTTAATTATTCTTTCTATCTCTCTTCAGTAGCCACTTAAGACCCAAATGAGGCACTTTATACACATATATACACACACACACTAACCTGTATCTCTCTCTCAAACAAACACACACTGAGATAAAGACAGTTATCCAAGAAGCTGCCCACCCAGAATAAGCACAAAGCTATTCTAGTGTTGTTATTGTCATTCAAACCTTCATCAACTTTGCATTTAAAGGGCCAGTTCTCCGCAATCACATTATTTTCCTTAGAGGTCTAGTATCAACCACACAGATGGTTCTGGACAGATTCGTCCAGGTTTTGAGACGTCAGATATCACAAAAACTCATAGCTAAATAGCACTAGCAACAATTGTTTTCTGTAATTTCTTGTAACAAGACAAGATGCTAGCAGCTCTGTGAGACTGTATAGTCACAACAGTTGCTTTGAGATAAATGCTAACTTAAGCTTGTTGGCAAGCTCAAAATGACATCACATGCTGATGTTTAGCATAACGTTTGCCATGTTAACCATCTCATTTTAGCGTGTTAGCATGCTAACATTCGCTAATTAGCACTAACCACAGCGTCCAGCTCAGGTTGATGGTAACGACATTAGTTTTACAGGCATTTTGTCTTAAACCAAGGTATTAGACAAATTAAAATTTTGACTTGATGGGTGGTGCTAGATGAAAAAGTAAGGGATCACCAAAGTTATTACACTTCATTTTGTGTGGGACATGAATGTGTGTACCAAATTTCATGGTAATCCATCTAATTTTTAGTGAGACATTTCACTCAAATCTACCAATGTCAACCTCATGGTAGCACTAGAGGAAAACTCCCAAAGTGGGATTCCCAAAGTGATAAAATTCATCATCTGGGCACCATCAATATTTGCAAGTTTTCAAACCACCAAAGTGGCGGACTGAATGACATTACTATGCCTGGTGCAATACAACCACACACATTTTATATTATTATTATTAGCAGTAGTAGTAGTTGTAGTAGTAGCAGTAATAGTGATAGTAGTATTCTTGAAACACAAAAAATATGAAAATCTTGTGACAGCTTGTACACTGTCAGCTCTCTGTCAGGGCTCAGCCCCTCAGGGGATTTGGATGCAGTTTTGAAACACTCGTGTCAAACTCGTATCATGTCAAAACGAATGCATATTTCAGGCATCAAAGCAGCCACAAGGACAATACCCAGGATGTTCAGCTAGATCAGTATCAGCTGCTAAGCTGAGTCTATCAAAGCCAGGCAGTATCTCATTGTTGCCTCCTGCTCCCTGTGTGACGATGATAGCATCAAGTAAAACATCTTGCGCTGGTGAGCTGCATAGTGTCTACCAACACTAAAATATATGTATTACTATGTCCTTAATGAGAAATGAATGCTAAATGCACCACAAATGCACAACTGAGCATGGTTGGCTAGACTCGTCAAGTCACATTTGATTACTGCAAAACGTTCAAGATGAGTCATCACAAGAGATAAATGTGAAATTGACACACTGTGTCTTTAAATAATTTTTGTGGGATGCTTTTTCCCCTTCATTAGAGAGAAGACAGTACAGAGGAAGAGAGAAAGATGGGGTTTGCTACAAAGGTGCCTGGCCAGACTCAAATTAGGAACGTTGTTATTGCATGGTCAGTTTTCTTGAACCCCTAAGCAATCAGGATGCCCCAAATGTACTCAAACAAGAAAAGAAATTCTGCTGTTTGGGTGAAATAATTCAACTTTATCCACTTGAGTTTCACAAGTGTATTCAGAAACTAGATTCAGTACCCAGGGAAAGGTTGCCACAGGTTTAAATGAACTGATGCTTTAAGTTCGACAAAATTAGTTGGATACGTTTATTTTTATTGGAATCATCTCTTACGAAGTCTAATTACCTCATCCTATCGACAGTTGCTTCATACTAAATGTTTGTTCTTTTGAGGTCCAACTTTGTCTAGTGGGGTGTTTATTAAATATGTATTGTAGTAAAAAAAAGCTGATAATGCACAATGGGACTGGGGAAGCACTCTGCATTACAATGCAGCCTTTGCTTAACCACAATTAATGCCTATTAGGAAAGTGCATTAAGGTATTTCTAGGCTGGATCCTGCGTCTGCTTTTTTTCTTTTTACATCTCACTGCAGCATTCAAGCAAGACATTCAGGAAAAAAAACATTTAAATTACATTTATACACACAGGTAGACATGCAGATGCAGTAAAAAGAATTCATTCTGAATCATCCAAAAATCTATTTTATTCCATACTTGTTTAAACTACAATGTAGTTCCATTTAATATACATGTATAACACCAAGTTGCCCTTCAGCTACAGCTACAGTTTAAATATACCAGCTGACAAGTTTTTAGATATAATGATTATGATTTTGCAGCTAATTCTAACAACAACTTACAACACAGTCTGTCATCTGAAGTGCCCATTATATCATCAGACAGTTTGAAAACAAAATTAATAAATAAACAGCCCTGACACTAGCATAGAAACAGATTGTAATTTCTTTTGAAAATGTCCTTCAAGTGCTCAGTAGCAGATTGATTAAAAGCATAATCAGAAAGAAGAAAGATGCTAAAACGCTTCACATGGCAAACATAAAAAAATGCAAACATGAGTTACATGTATCCCTGAAAGGATTTAACACACTCACCTTCCACAGTCTCTCCACCCGGGACAACTTGCGTGTGTTCATTGTTACGGAGGGGCTGCATATGGAGCTTTAGTGTTAGAAAGGGTGAGCAAGGAGTGATGTGGATGCAGGGAGAGATAGTGAATAATGATCTGCTCATAAACGGGACACACCTCAACTCTCAGCGAGAATAATCCTACAGTCAGCATCTCAGCACTAAGTTCCACGCATTAAGTTGAAGTGAGTGCCCACGTGGGTGTGTGTGGCTACGGATGTTGGCATGGAAGTTTTCAAACTGAAACACTGCCCGGCTCTCTCAAGTAAAGACCACGTCACGCAGGAGACTCCAGAATGCCAACGAGAACCTGACACGGCTGCCGTCACACCTGAGGAGGTCACTTCAGAGCCCTTAGGGAGAACAGGGTGTCCAACAGCCGTTGACGGCCGCACTAATCTCTGAAACACAACCCCAGAGGAGAGTGAGAAGGGATGAAGCCAAAGCGCTCGGCCCCTTCACAACATTCAGCACTGAACCACTTACCTGGGCCATTAGCTGTAGCTTGCCATTCAGCACAGATCAGCATTACACACCACACACAGAACTTGGCCACTTTATGCTGCTTTTTACCCAGGGTTGTTTATCCTGTCTCCCTTCCACTTTTCTTCCAGGAGCAATTTACCCACAATACCATCCTTCTGGATTGATAAAAGCGCTCCTCGTACAGCTACAGACTGAATCAGGCTTGAATTTGAGAGGTCAAATGGACAAAGTAAATTGTCACTAAGTGCATATTTCTGTGCCCTCAGGCTTTGCAGGAATGCTAATTGCAGCATTAAATGTGACTTCTGCGTGATTCTCTCACTGTTGAGCTTCTTTTGCTCATGAATGATTAAAACAATGGAGGTAGAAAATGCTTGAACACAAACTCTAAATGACATTACACAGTCCCTCATGGACAGCTGTACACGTCCATTTGTTGACAAGCTGAGGGATTTCGAACCTGCAAAGACGATGTCATGAGCCAAAGAACCATGTCGACTGACCAGGTGGAGTAATATTACAGGATTTTACTCAAATATGACGGGGCGCAGTGTGGGAATGAAAGAGGCGTCATTCATTAGAAGTCAGTGTACCATCAAAATGATTTTGAAGCAATTATTTTAAGGTAAAATAGTTGTATTATGTTTATGTATATGCTTTAACACAGAAAAAAATGACAAAGTGTAGCGTGAAAGTAAGCTCTTAGTGCCAAATCCACAGATAATTGTCACCCCACTCTGAAGTTCCCCTCAGCTATATGGAGCGCTTTAGCATCTTTCAGCTCATTGCTTTGATTTTACTGCCCACATCTTTACTGATTTGGTTCAGTTTCACCTCTCTCATCAGAATTATTTCTAGCCACAGCGAAAAAGCTCTAAAACCCACTGTACACTACTTGCCCAGCACCAAGTGACAGACAAACAAAGTTAACCAGTAGCAGGTGGACATACAGAAACGTTTAGCTGCTAAAGAATCAGCTGCTTCCCTCAAGTGTTGGTAGAGACAAAAATAGAGCTAAAAGAGAGGAATTATGGACTTAAATTCATCAGGTGGACAGAAACACGACTCCAAATGAATGATTATGTTGTTCTGTGTCTGCTTATTGAGCAAATAGACGTTTGTTTGCTAACAAGTTCACCATATCAGGTTTATGAGGTGACAATATGTCAGTGTTGTGTTTACAGCCTATTGTGCTGCCCAGTGCAAGTGGCCAACAACTCAATGTATGCAAACTTAAATAGACAAATATACAATATACATGTGGAATGACTAAATCTACATTAGTTTTGCTCAAAAATGAAAAGGCAAAAAAAATAGGATTTCCCATCTAAGGTTATGCCAAAATCAAATCAACTCAGGTCGAGGTCTATCCAACAATAAAATATCATGGATATCAAGTTATAAAATATCCCACTGACAAACTCTGATGGAAAGACAAACATTGCATTCTCTGTGAAGCTGATGAGGTGTGTATGTTTGTCTCAACACATAAGCCATAATGTCGGCACAGCAAGATTTCTTCCTGAACACATTCAGCAAATAAAGTCTCTGTTTTCCCATGATGCAACAGCCAATCTGGTGAGGGGAGGCACATCAATCATTGCGGTTCGGCTTTCCTGTCTTTTGGTGGGGTATGATTTGACAGGCTGCCAGCTCCAGAATAGCGAATCACTCAATAGCGCTCCTGTGTTCTCTCCACCTCCACCAAACAATCATTATCTCCCCCATTTCTGTTCTGCTCCATGTGAGCTCCACAGTGAACATCATCACAGAAGTCAGCGCTCCACTCCCAGCTCAGGGAAAAGCAATCTTCTTCCCTCGTCCCCGGAGCTCTGGGTCTCATTCAGACCCCGGACTCCAGGCTTAGAGTATCAGGAGAGAAATATTGACTGGAGATGATTATGTACACGCAGGGTAAAGCTCGACAATACAAACTGTGCCTGACAGAAAAAGCTCTCAAAAATGACAATGACTTGCATGTGCCTGTACACAAGAGGCACACACGCACATGCACAACACACTACCAATTCAAAGCTAAGATGCAGCAAAACGTGTTACTCTGTGTTGTGTCTGACCGGCCACCTTCATGCTGAGCTTTCTAGCAGAAGTAACACAATACACACCCACCTTCATGGCTGGAGCGACAAAACCTCTCTCTCCTGTCGTTCCTCGCAAGACTAGAATGCACCAAAAGGCCTGGCAAACATTTAACATGAAAACCTATCGTGTTATTCATCAGAAGACTAAACCAGTGCCTGGAGGCACGCTTAGTCATGGCATCATTCTGTGAGTGAAGCAACACCAACAGACTTTTGACACAGCAGACATTTTGTCTTGTCAAACACAGGGCATAAATAAATACTTTCATAATGGCTGCTTTTTATTTAGGTGTTCAGGTTCCAGGGCCCTGGTGTAGTGCATGTTGATTTAATGATATGGATTACTGACACACCTAAATGAAACACAGCCATCTATAACTGTAAATATGGTACCACCAGCAGCTGATAGCTTGGTGGTAAACTTAGCTTAGCATAAAGACTGGAAACATGGGGATTGAGCCTGACTGACTCTGTCACAAAGGTAAAAAAAAAACCCACTTACCAGCACCTATATTGCTCACTAATTGAAGGTCCAGTATTTAGTGGCATCTAATGGTGAAATTGCAGTTTGCAACCATTTGAATACTGCTCGCATCACCCGAATGGCCTGGCTCTGTAAATGCAAAATATACAATGTGACTTGGACTGGGCCACATAACACTATTCCAGTCATGATTTGTGTGTCAGGTAATGTTAAATGACTTGCCCACGGACATTCAGCTTACTTTCTAGTTTGCCAAGATATACTGTTGTTGTGATGTTTGCTTTAGTAGCAGGAGAGTTGTGAGTATTGTTGTCTGGAGCTGGTGTGCTGGCTCTGGGAAACCATCTCGTTCTCTCTGGCACTAGAGCTAGACTGTTGACTTTGCAGCGCTGCCTTTCTTTTGCCAGTCTGTGTGTTTGCATGTGTGTACCAGTTAAATAATGTGCGTGTTGTGTCTGCGTGCGTGTGTCTCCCAGGGGTGTGTCGCCGCTGTATCATGGCGTGGTCGATAAGAGAACCTGCCCGTGTGACACTACGGATTACTGCTGCCTGGTCTCAGCCCGGAAAAGGATCACAAGAGGACTAGGAGAAATGGCAGCTCCGCTCTGCTGCTCTAATTCTAGCTGACAGAAACGTTATAGGAGAAATTTCCCTCACTTGTTTTAAAGTTCCGTCTTCATTATTAATGATCTACTTCAGATTTATTTCATTTATGATTAGAAAAACGAACATTTGTAAACATGAAACATCGCTGCATAGTAACAGAGTCTACCTTTTAGCAGAGAGCAGAGCAAAGGGGAGGATCCAGTGCCTTGCTCAAGGACACTTCTGTGGGATAAAATGGCTGCTGGCAGCTCAAATGCACTACACAACCTCTGCATCCTGATAATTTGGTCTTTCCTCCATTTGAATTAAATGTTGCAATTAAGCGATGCCACTGATGATGCCCTTGTCTAGCAGGTCAGAAACCCTCAATGTGGCTGAATTTGCGATGTTACCGTATAACCTTTCCAATTCTAATGAGATGGTCCTTTTCTTGGATCTGGATGAGATTTTTAGCTATGGCAGCTGTCTGGTTTCAGTTACAGAAGCTGTGTAGGAAACCATCTTAGGTTTTTGTTTGCTTGATTTTTGGTACGAGTAGGATTTTCGGCTTTATTGGTACTTAATGGGTGCAGCTGTGGAAAATACCTGAGTCTGTGTTCACTAGAACCAAAGCCTGAGCTCACCTACTGTACTGTATGTTGATGTGTACAGTACAGCGTTAGAGCTGGTGCATTGATTGGAACACAACAGTCTCTAGTGGCAAAACAGACACAGTGCACGGAAAAGCTGTAAAAAAATGGCTTCCATGACATCAATGAAATCATACAGTCCACTAGATAAAAACTCTGTTATTTTGACAAATAGCAGACAAAGGAGTAAACCAACGCTTGTAATCTGCAATACTTGATCTATCCTCCCTCCAGAACTGCTGATTATCAACCACACAACTAATAAAGCTAATCCTCAAAAGAAAAACATTGAAAAGAAGTTATAAATATAAAAACAGACAAGAACACAGTGAGAAAAAGGAAATGGGAACAAGCTGGGTTAAAAGACAGTTATATTTAGCTACTCACATAAAGTTAAAAAAAGCTGCAGAAATTTTTAAGATCCACAGTGAAGTTACATCTGTGGAGTGAGCTAATCTCCCGTGAAAAGTAGGGAGGGGATGTGACTGCCATCAAGCAGCAGAAGATCAAAAAATGAAGGCTGACAAAATTTTTTATACTGCATGAATATTTAATCTGCTATATTTCAACCAGTTAAAATGAAAATATCTGTGAAAAGCGAAGGGGATTTAAAATGTGATATGCATGGAGGCTTAATGACAGCCGATGATGTGTTTGTTGATCATGATCTTCAGAGCTGAAAATCTACCACAAGAGACTAAAGCTCAGCATCAACCATTCTGCAGGATCCTCGTCTCATCAGGGAGTAATAAGGTTTCTCTGTATTTAAACACTGACTAATACCCACTGTCAGCTTCTGTAATAATACAGTAAATCATCAAGAGGAAGAGGGACAGTCTCCCAGCGACGCAGCAGCCTGCTGACACGCTGTTGACAGGTCTGTGGACGTGGTGGGGGGAGGGCAGTGTGGCGAGGGATGATCGATGGCGCATCAACAGAGTGTTGGGGTGCTGGGCGGGGGATGGATGACCTGTTGAGATGCCCTCTGGGAACAGAGGAGCAAAAAAAAAAAAGAACAGTTCGGTCGATAGTGAATAAGTCTGTCAGCAGCAACCAAGCCACTGAAACAGGAGTAGAGGCTGATATTCATTAGGAGCTAAAGGGGAATGGAGTGTGGGGGGGGGGGGCACCTCATGCTCGTTACGCTGGACGTCACATGTTGCATGACACAGGATGCTCAGTGTGCAATGTGAGAGCTGCGTCATCTCCAGATGGCAGTCAGAGCCACCAGCAAGCAGCAAAGTGTGTGTGTGTGTTCCCAGAGCTTAGAGCCTCACCCTCTCCACCTTTGCAACCATGGCAACGCCGAGCAAGAGGTCCTGCTGAGGTTTCTGTGCTGTCCTGAGGGGAGGAGCCGCTCTTGGTGACAGCACGTTTGCCTTGTCTGCCCTTTCCTACATGTAGGTTTGAATGGTTGGCAACTTTACATTGAGTTTTTTTCTTTAATTTACTTTAATTACATTTTTTTTTACCTTATTTTATGATTAACCTCATTCAGTTTGTCTTTTGTTAACCTGTAAATAGCTTTCAATATTTGGGTTTTAATGTTTTGCCTTCTGTGAAGCACTTTGTAACTTTGTAGCTTTTTGAAAAGTGCTCTAAAAAAAAATACTTATTGCATCTTACATTTAATTTAAATTTGTTATTATGTTTTGAGATTAGCTTTATGATCCAGTTAAGCTGCTATAATCAATATTTTTATATTCACAATGGATCAAATGACCACATGTTATGTGAAAGGGGTCATAGTGATAAACCCACAGAGAATTACTGTATCACAAACTCATCCCTCAGCTCGCTGTTATGGTTTGCAGGTCCACAACTTTACTGTTTTGGTTCACTCTCACCACTTCCATAGCGTTGTTTTTAAAAAGGAAAAAAAAAAAAACACACTACACTACCTGCTCAGCACCAAACAGCAGATATACAACGTAAGCGACAAGCTGGGAAACAGCTTTTAGCAGCTCAAGAGCTAGAGATTTTCCCCAAGAGTTAGCTAGAGAGCAAACTAGAGCTGAAAGGAGAGTTAATATTGAACTTAATTTTGTCAGGTGGACAGAAACATGACTTCAAAATACAATGCAATGGGATTTTTCTGGTGGCCCAGGGGTTTAAAGTGCTGACCCTACGAAAAGCAAAGTCCCTCATTCGAATCCGGCCAGGGACCTTTGCTGCATGTCATTCCTCATCTCTCTCTCTCCCATCATTTCCTTTCATCTCTCAACTTTTGACTCTAAAAAAGGCATAACCTTTCCCCCCAAAATGCTTAAAACATAATAACCTGTTAAGATTTGAACACTAGCATAGTCCATGAAGGACGCGTGCTATGACAGCACATCTGGCCAGGGATAATGACGACAGCCTTTCACATCTCGCTGCTCTCTTTCTTTTATCAGGCTGCTCTTGTAGAATCTGGTTGATTTATCTGAGCTCCGAACCTCAAAGGAAGCACAGAGCTAAACTAAGACTTGGGAAGCGGGCCAAACTGTCTTACTCAGATCTGGAGTATCTCTAAGTAGAAGACATACATATGAGGACAGGCGTGTGTGTGTGTGTCAGCCCTCGGCAGTAGCATCTAATATGAATTCAATTTTACACTTAAATCATATAGTTAGGGTGATTTATGTTCCACTACATTTGAACTCCAATTTCCTGCAATCCAAAACAGGCTAACACAATTATGTGGACAGGGAATTTACCTTTGATAAAGTCAAAAATGTACCAATGTGAAACTTAATCAAATTAATTTAAAGATGACAACCATGCAGGTTAAAAAAACAGAATGAAGGCCTGCAATATCTAGCTAAGCATAAACCCTAAAATACAATGGTTACACTATAAAAACAATCCAGTAATCTCTAAAGAGAAATCAGAGCTCTTTGTGTTCATCCCCAGAGATGTAGCTTGTGTAACTTTGATGTTTCAAAACCACGTCCAACCTCCTCAGATATTCTCCCTAGGTAGGAGGAGTATCTTTCTCTCTGTCATAAGGGCATTGTTGTAAGTAAATTTCATGCAGGAGCATCCCATTAGAAGTACTATTAAAACACATTTTCAGTGTTCTTTTAATCAAAAATCTGTAGCCCAGGAGGAGAAGAAATGACTACTGCATTATAGAGCAGCCTGCCAGTCTCAGATTAAGGTAGCCCTGTGGGAAATGAGCACTAATGACTTGTGCTTATAGTTAAATTTGAATTCACAGTTGTATACACACAATCACAATAAGCAAGCGGCAAGGTTTAGGTATGTTGAGCAAAACTGTTATGTTTGCTTTTAATATAAATTTCTGGGATTATTAACAGTATAGACATCATTATAATATGTTATAATATAACTATAAACTTATCAATGCAATCATGATACCAGCCAGTAGCAGAAATCAGTAGGTGTTAAAGGGACAGTTCCCACCAAAATGAAAAATACATTTTTCCTCTCACCTGTAGTGGTATTTATCCATCTGTTTTGGTGTGAGTTGCAGAATTTTGGACATATCGGCCATAGAGAGGTCTTCTTTTTTTGAATGCTGTGGAACTATATGGCACTCGGCTTGTGGTGCTCAGAGGACCAAAAAAATACATTTGAAAAACATTCCAGAAATCATGACCAGTTACGGTTCAGTTTCATTCTACTGATAGTTTCTACATGAAACTGCTCACAACAAGGTCTGTGGATTATCTATGTATTTGTGATTTGGGGGTGTCTTTTAAAGCTCTGAGATCTAGCTGTGATGCATTAATTATATTCAGTAAAATGTTTAAACTCATTTTGGAAACGGACAGGTAAGGTTGCAGAGACTATTTAGATCATGGAGGAAAACTATTTTTATTAAGGATGTTATCTGCCATTGAAGAGTCAGATGGTTCTGTCTGATTACAAGGACTAATCATTTTCTAACTAATCAATGTCTTTTAAATTTGGTCTTGTATTTTAATATATGTAAAGAAGGAAACGCAAGAGAAAGTAAACATTCCCACTATTTTATTGTGAAAATGTGCTGCCCCATTTTTGTTGTACTTCACATTTCATTTGTATTTTTTCTGTTTAGTGTTTGGCTAATTTTATTGGTATTAGCTTCTGTTATGTGCACAGCTTTGTTCTTGTGTTGCATTATGGTCTTTATGTGATGGAAAGGTTAATAAAAAAACCTGAGTTACAAAATGACATTCAACTATTTCAGTGAGAACAAATCCTCGCGAGGAAGAGTTGAACCTTCATGTCCACAGTTCTAAGAAAACCTGCACATTTTTGCAATTGCTTTGTCACTTATATATTTGTAGACTGTGATCCCTGAAGAGTCATGTGTCATCTTTCATTATCACAACCAGAGACACTAACAGAGAGAAATGTTTACATTTTCTTTGCTGTTGTCTGTGCATGAAGGAAAAGTCAGTACAGACCATGAAAGTGTCCCTTTGCTCCAGTCCCTGTGAAATGTCAGCGTATTTCCTCTTTACTTACAACAACAACAACAATTAATTAAGGACACTCGTGGGTTTCTATTTGCAGTAAAGGGTAGTGAGGAGGAGAAAGAACCACTGCTGATGTCTCCCTAGGTGACTCAAATCTACCGCAAAATACTGATGCCTACACACTGAGCACAAAACAATTAATCAATCCCACAACACACACCTCTGCTACAAACAAAGATGCAGTGCCTGCATTTTGTGAGCTCAGAAGAATGCTGCAGTAAACAAATTAAACAGTTGTTTACAAAAAAATCTAATCATTTCCATTTATTTTACCAGCTTTGGTAAAAAAACAAAAACCCAGCTCAATCTGCATCTGGAACTGAGGGATTTAAGAAAAAGGCTGAGCAACCGTGCAGGTAAATATCTGGCTAAAATAAATGAAATTCAAGCCATTTCCAAATCAATTTTTGCCCTTTCCCACTGCAAAATAAATGGAAACAACCATAGTGCATTCAAACTTTTACTGAGGGGGAAGGGGTTGTAAATAGTTCTCCTTGAAATGGTCTCCCCATCTCCTGAGGCTAAAGGCAATTTCATGCTCCAGCACGACTCTGGGGGACATCAGGACAAAAGGTGACTTCAAGGTTAATAGTGCAAACCTAATAAATATGTTGGATATCCAGCAATACAATAACAGCTCTTGGTCAAACGCATTAAATGCAATCCCAAGGTTTAATTGTCAGAGAAAATCAGGATTTTGTATTTTCCAGCAATCAAGTACATCAGAAAATGAACATAGAGGCTCTTGAAGCAAATAAGGGAAATATAGCCAGCAGTGATAAATTGCCTTTTCCCTGTGTCCAGCCGATGTGTTGTGGTTGATAGCCCCAGCAGTGTCAGCGTTCAGCCTGTTGCCAACCTTATCACTTGATTCTTGATGTGACAGACATCAATAATTCAGAGGAACGTCACAGGGTTGGCAGCTATTTAAAGACAAAAGCCCAGTCAAGTATACTTGTGGTTGCTGTAGTTTTGAACTAGTGTCAACTGCAAACAAGCAACATGCGTATTATAAATTAACTTTATCAGGCCTTCATGGAGGCAGAGAGTAAAGACTAAAGCAGTTGTGTTCACTTGTTGGTTTCTCCTCTTTGGTTCAAGAAGGGCTAATCAGTGAATATCTGCTGTCTTCTGAGGTCTTTGGTTGGAAAAAAGACTAAAGCAACCAGAAACAACCTCAGATGATGAAGGCTAGAAAGACAAAAACGGATAATAAAGCACTGTGTGTTGAACATTTTAAATATTTAACTTGCATTTACTGTTTTGCATTTTTCTGTGTGTGAATTATCAGAGAAGAAACCGTTAGAAAGACAACCTGGACATTGTCAACTCAAAGTGGTGCAAAGTTCTGCAAATCCTGTGTGTAGTATATGTCTGTCCAGTGGACAAAAGCAAAGCTATTCTTTCATTATGCACATCTAATGGTTGTGAGCCTGCATTTGTAAATATACTGCATATACTGTCTCACATGAGGAAACTTAATCCAAGTTTGTGTCACATGAAGACAAATGTTGTGTACCAATGTACCGACAACAACATGACCAAACATCATGGACTCAAACCAAGCAAAAGCCACCATCGCTGAGAGGTGAAGCCAAAGCACAAGTGTCTATAGCAAAAGGTCTTCTCATTGTTGCTTGATAGTAGCACCAAAAAAAATCTAACTGGATAGGATTTCTATCCAAAAAGTGCAACTTATCTCTCAAAATACAAACTTAATAACTAACAGAGGGTCAAAAGCTACTGGAGTTGGTGTTTGGTCCTAAAGACAATTTCACAACTCATCCAAGAGGCCTAACATCCCCATAGACGTCTTCCCCTTTGACTAAATTTAGATTTTCTGGCTCCAGTACAATAACTGCCAAAATGGTGACCAACATAAAAAACGAATTCAACGCTTTAAAATAAACAATGTGTAAAAGACTGTGGGTGACATCATAGACTAGATCCAACAGTCTATACACCAAAACCCCTTTGTGATTTTCTTTGCCATTTCAGCGCCAGAGGAAAGCTCAGCCTCTCCCTACAGAGAGGAACACAAAAACTACACAGAATCACATGTGATGAAAAACATCTGATGGCATTTATCACCTAGACAAAAGGCACATGCAGTGACCACGCCAGCTTTCACAGGCCCTCCTAGGTGTTTATCCAACAGAATCTGAAGACAGCTTGACATAAAACAGCTTGTTGAGCATTACAGTGCACAGCCAAACACAAATGCATGCAAGAGGGCAGCTGCAATTGAATAAAAAGCAACCTTTTAAAACTTTCTTGACCACCCTGTAAAAGTGAAACCAATTAGAGAGCTTCTATAGCTCCAAGGATCTACTCTTTAGGCCTATGACTCTGTGTGTGTGTCTCTTTGAATGGGAATTATCTAAACTATACATCTGGAGATTTTTCATAAGAAGGGGGTTATGTTGGCAAATAAAGTATTAGTGTCTTACATGCTCATCCTCCTTCAAGCATTTTTTGCGGTACTGGACGTGAGGTCTGCCATCGATGAGTTGCTGAGGGGTCTTCGCTGCGTTTTCCTCGTCTGCAACCTGTCCACCGAGAAGGTGGCTGGCCTCAGGTGGGTGCGGGAAGGAATTGGTCGTATTGATCTTCCCGTTGAATCTCTGATACAGCGAAGCCATAATATAGGTCCAGTCCAGATAAAACAACTTACAGCATGTCAGAGCCACAGACGGGTCTCGCCTGATTTCGGGTTTTTGGGCAGATCTATTGGTTTTTTTGTGCGCTTCGAGGAGAACCGATATCAGTTTTCACCTCCGGGATGGAGCAAAAAGATAAGGTGAAGATTTTGAGCTAGTAAATAAGCGTCTATGGATGACTCGCAACCTGAATTGATAGACCGATATAAAGCTGAATCCTTCGCAGCGATGTCCTTTTTAGCTTTGCCCAGGCGCACAGCAGACTGGTGGGCTGAAGGTGTCAATAGTTGCTCTCATCTGTATTCACAACACGTTGTCTCCCCTCTTCAGTTTCCTGATGCCTCCTTACAGCGAGATAGCAGGCGGATGCGCTGAGTTTCCGATCAGATATTCGATCCCCACCAGACTCCGGGTGATTGTCCACAGAATAAAAGAGCAAAAGATAATGTTTCGACACTTTCGGCTCTGTTTTTGGTGGACTGTCCTCACGCGTGAAGAGTGTGAAGGACGCAGAGAGCCCGACGGTACTCTCCGCAGACGCGCTCTGCATGAGAAGTGACCAGCACAGAGAGAGCAGCTTTTACTGTAGCGCTACTGTCACTGCACTTCTCTGGGTGCTGTTTTACGCACACACATGCACCAACACTATACACGTTTCACTTGCATGTACCTTCATTTAAAACCTCTGATTAACAAGTCGTGCTCATTGATGATTTCATGAACGGGGTCATGTAATTGTCTGCCAAATTAGCGCATGTGGTCCCAGGATGGAGCTCGAGTGCCTCTCTGTGGCGCACCGGATTAGGGCAGGCTGACCACACACCTCTATAGAGGTCTACTTCAGGTAGACCAACAAATATCCCGTTTTTGCTCATGTTTTCTGAGAGAATTCAGTTCTTACAAATTGAGAGAATCTTGTAAAGCCAAAGTCGAGACCAACAAACCTATGTATTCTTCATAAAATAACCAGAAAAAACACTCACATGCAGCACATATGTTTAGTCCTGCAAATGAATAAAATACAAGGAATTGATTTGTATTTTACTGTTATTTATTCAAACTAACTTAGATAAACCTCTCTCCTGTAGCATCTTCAAGTCTTATAAATACTTTCATTAATATCCCATCTGACAGTAATAATTCAAACCAATAAATTGTCTCTTCCTCCCCTTAATGTATGCACTTTCCCTCCTTCTTTCATATATTTTCAGTCAGTCCACATCCACAAGTGTTATTCAGCTCATACATTACATTGCAAGTGATTTCATGCGTGAAATGCTCACAGAGGCAAAAGCAATGCAGCTCTCTGGTAAATGCAGAATATTGGCTTATATGTGGTAGAGGGGGGGAAAGGCTCAAAGTGTTAAAATCTCTGCCATCCCTGTCATGAATGCCACAGGCGAACACCCCCTCAGCATCTCACTGTGACAGCTCAAACTATCACTCCACCGGGGCCGAGCTGTATTTCTGGGAAATAGGTCATCTTCACAGGGGTACAACTTCAAAGCAGCACTAAAGCGTGGCTCAAAACAGCCCCACACACATTCTTTTGAATACCACTTTTTTGCATCTCCCATTAAGGCAAATTAAGTTCATTTTGTAATTGTTTGCAAAGAGTACTCAAGGCTGACTTACTACAACGGCAGAAATGAAAATATTCTATATTTGACATCGAACAAAGAGCAAGTTTCATTTCTTTTTATACAAATGGTGATTCATCTCTAGCGCTGAAAGAACTGCTGGAGGCTCATTGATTCATGGCTTGAATTATGAATGTAACCACTATAATAGGATTTGTATCTGGAATACAAAATATTGATTTCAAAGGTTTGGACAGTCATTCAAAAACGAGGACATAGGACATTACTGGCAAATTAAAGTTAGTCCCCTATCCCTTCCTTTCTCTTCAGTTTCAATCAATTTCTCTTTGTCTCTGAGTATAATTCAGAAATTAATTCAATTACAACTTTGCTTGGTGCTTTTTAATTGCGGCAGATATTTATGTTGTTTGCTGAACATCTGAGCTTCCAGCAGCCTCCTCTTAAACAGTGGCTCGCCTTGGTCCCTGTCATCATTTGTTTCTCTAGTTCATAAATGCCTTTCCTGGGTCTGCGAAACCCCGGGGAAATAGGTCCAAGTCACTTGACATCCATCCCAGCCTCTCTGATAGATGTCTTCCAATCTTCCTCACCTTGTTGGGGAGCTATTGTGAACCGCCTGGCTGCTTTAACGCTCCCCTCAGGACCGTGCTGGGGAGCCTGGGCTCAGCTTGACTCCCCTATCGCCTCCTTGCAGATACAGCAGCTGACTGGAACTACGCCTTCCCCCGCTCTCACAAACATCACTGCAGTCAAGCTCTGCGTTATAAGAGGTAAAAATTTGGAGAGGCATGTAAGAGCAGCTTTAATGATGGTGATAGCTGCAGCATACCTCATAAGTCTGCTTGGTGCTGTTGCAGCCGGTATATTGTAGACATTTGGGGTGACTACAAAATATATCTGTGTAATAGAATTTATGAGGGTGCTATAGAATTTACTCTAATAATGGTTTGCTGTAGAGGCCAAGGCTCTCCTCAAGCCCTGTGAATGTGTTGTTTTTGGGTTATGGGGAACTATGTTCCTAAAAACAAGATAGGAGTGTTCCAGGTGCATCTGTTATTTTAATTCTGATGACATGGGATGGAGACAGTCTCTTTTCTTGTCGTAACTTTAGATGATGTAACCTGTAAACCACCACCCACTGTTCTGTTTTACGAAGTGCACCTTTTGAATGCAAGGTTAAGTTCTTTGTGAGCTGTGCCTATGCAGACATGCTGCCGCATTGCTTCTCCGTCGACAGATTTGTGTGTCATAAAGATATATTCAAGTAACGACAACTGGGGCTCATCGAGTCGTTCCTTTAATCAATTGAGGAAATCTCTTCTGTACAAGTTTTTCTTCATCAAACTGGCATCACGATCAAACAGGATTCCAATAAAGAGGGACATGGAGTAAGTAAAGGAGAGAAATCTTTATTTCCATTTTCTTTCCCTGTGTGTCTCTTGAGGGATTTGTAATGAAACTGTGTATATTCTGCAATATTTCTGCATTGAGCTATAAAGCATCTAAGACCAATGAGGTCTCTTTAGGCCAGAATAAGGTGATGGGATAAGTGACTGGAGACAAACGTCTTGTCTGATCTCTCTGAAGAGCATTGCTCATAAAGAATGTGTCATGCAAACCTCTCAGTGGATGCTAGAAAATATTACGAGCAGAAATTTAAAAAACTAAAGCTCTACTGAAATTGAACATAGCACTTTTGTGGATAGCTTGTAATTGTTAAGCTGACTATTTAGAGACCAATTTAAGCTCATGGGGAAATCCTAACACACTTCCAGTGCAGGAGCACAGAACCCAATCTGACGGAGAGGAAAGGGGGAAAAAGTGAAGGTGTGTTAAGAAGAAGGGGTGAGTATTAGTCATAATACAAGATTCACATCCCAAATTCCACAATTCAAAACTCATCGAGCCTCAAGTTACATTTAATATATGAGCTATGTTGTTTTTGATTGTCAGTGTTGTCATTTGTCGTTGATGCTGCATTCAATCTAACCATTTTCAGGAACATATGAGAGGGCTTTAATTGCATCTGTTTTCATCCTTCCCCTCTGATCTGTAAGAAGGTTGTTGAAGTCCAACAGTTCTAAGACTCAAAGCAGAGATCATTTAAAAGTCCAAATGCTCCTTAAAACACATGGCAGAGAGTAAGGGAAATTCTTATGGAGAGATAAAAAGTAAAATCCACTGATTCAATCAGGTACAGTTTTTTAACCTCTGCAAAACAAATTACTGAGACTCAAGTTTTATTTGTTACATGTTAAAATGTTGATAGACTTTATTTCATAGCCAAAATGTGTTCTTCAAATTAATATCATCAAATATGGATATATTCCTCACCAATAGGCACTCTCATTTTAAAATTGTAACGCAATAATGTTTACTCAAATTAAATTGAATTGACCTACTCATTCCTTTCTTCTTCCAAGTGCAATTTGCACTGGTAATATTCAATCTATGAGTAAAATAGTCTATCCAGAATGGACACAGGTAAAAGTCAATAGCATGATGAATCTTTGTGTTCAGAAATTGAGAAATAAATACCAACATTAAATGTCTACACAAAATGCCCCATTGATTAAACATTCCAAAATAGAGCTGATAAAGATTATCAGAACTATCCTGATCAGAAGAACACTGTGAGGTGGTTCACAGCCTCCTCCAAAATATATCAAGAGTAAAACACCGAAACTGCCAGAGTGGTACTGCACACTGCCCTGACAATCTTTGTTTCTGGGATCCTAACTCATACAGTCCTCTGTCCACCTTCTCCACAAGTGAATCTGTGCAGCAGGGGAGGGTTAATGTTTTTATAAACAACATCTAATGATCCAGGAAGCCTACCTCCTCTAGAGGGTGAGAGAGGCTACTTGGTATGG
Organism: Coreoperca whiteheadi; assembly: GCA_011952105.1. Taxonomy (NCBI): domain Eukaryota; kingdom Metazoa; phylum Chordata; class Actinopteri; order Centrarchiformes; family Sinipercidae; genus Coreoperca; species Coreoperca whiteheadi. The sequence continues at coordinate 14,877,758 of CM022487.1, forward strand.
TATGGTGGGGGGAGTGGGGGGAGTCTGTGTGATGTGGCACTCCCATCAAAAGAGGATACAACATTGAAGACCATAAGAATTTTAACGAATTGAAAAATGAAATAATGAACAATCTCAATGAATGACCATATCCCAGGGACTAGAGAGTCTCAAGGTGACTGCAAAATAACTAAATGGGGAGAAGTCATGGTACACCTTTAATTGATTGACAAGTCTGATTTAATGAAATGCTTTGCTTTATTTTGCTGTATTCTTTTGGAACATACACCTAACAGAATGGCAAGGTGAAGTCCACAGGAAATGTTACATCTGTTATATTAACTCCACAGGTGCAAGCCCGCCGCTGACATCTCACAGAGCTACTGTGATGGACAGAGAAATTCATGAATGACTATGCGCTAATCCTAACCAACATTCTTTCAAACTTTCACTTACAGATTTTGCAGACATTCCAGATCCTGGGAAAAGGGGCTATCTATCCTTTTTAGCCAAAAGATGTGTTTGGTTTTGCTGTGGTTGTGTCCCTTCTTCTCTTAGATGAAGAGGTCCAGTCCAGGTGCCGTTAAATCACAAGAACTGTACTAAGGGGGCAAGGAATGCCAGAGTGAATCTATGCCACGCGGTGCAGGACAGATTCAATGGGGGTAACGAATGCACGGGCGGAGCCAACAAGCGGTTGGGGCCAGATGGAAACGTCCCTGCCTATAGGATGACTAGTATAAGGCTCACCTGAGTGTGAGGACTCGGGTGGACAGGATGCTGACTAAGATGACGAAAGAGGCTCACTAAGGAGTGAAAGGTGTTCAGGAGAATGACACGAATCCTTTTTGTGCACACATCACTCAGAATGCTTCAGCCAAAGCATCTCTAGGAAATGAGACAGATCGCAGCCAGCATATCATGGCCCTCAGCGAAAGAAACGTAGCTTTCATGACACTTCTTAATCTGGCTTAGCACATGATGCAGGGCTATGCAAACAACAGAAATCTGACTGACTATTGTGTGTGTCAACAACTGCCAACTACAGTTCAGTCACTAATTTAAACTGCAATTCCTTTTACTGCAGCAGATTAGAAAATGTATAACAGTGAAACTAATGAAGATTATTGTTTTTCAGGACATTACTCATCTCTGCTCCTGGACTCAGAGAGAAACAGTTGATTTTGTCATATCGAGGTTAATCAGTATTATTGACATCCAGGTGTCGATATCTCTAGTGTACATAAGGTACTGAGTTTCCACAAACAATACAGAGCAGCTAATCTGTGAGAGGACCAAATAATTGTGAAAATAACAATTGTAGCTCCTTACTTTAAAAGTAATTTGAATTAAAGCCCATCCAGAGATCTTAGTCTACAACCTCTATAAAAGTAACTGCTCGACTCGGTCTATTAAGGAATCTAAAATAACCGTAGACATTTTTCAATATCCTTTTCAATGCAAGAATGTTCCTAAATTGTTGTTAAAGTACTTCTGCTTTTAATTCTGATCTAACCCCCACATAGCTTAAGCACAGTCCAATATTGATACATTTAGGAACTAATAATTGTTTCAAAGTCACCAAAATGAATGTAACTTCTTTCATCGTTCATAAATGTGTTTAAAGGATACACTGTAGCTGATTTAGTCCAGGAAGCATTACAAGGTGTAGCTTAATTGCATTAAGTACATGGGTTGTATCCAACAGGTGACTTAATGGGATTATTGGGGCCTCTGGGATCCTCTATTGGGAATTTTGTTTTTGTGACAGTAGAAATTAAAATATGTGCACGAGTATCCGCTGCTATTAAATCAATTGTTTAATACATTGTTTAAACATTATGGCTAAGCCAGTCCTAAACCCAGAAACTACTGATGGCCCCCTGATCAGAATAAAGCTCTGCCTACCTCTCATCTTGTAAAACTATTTTTCAGATGATGATTCAAATTTTGTTAATGAAGGATGTCACCTAGTTGATTTGTTCACCATTAGACAGTAGTTTGATAAAGAAATCTAAAATAGAAGGTTGGATCTATAGAAAACTCTTAGCTGTTGGTAAATTAATGGGGAGCCAAAGGGGATTCAGTTGCATGAACTAATTGTTAATGATAATAAGTGTGGTACCTATACTTAATTTATTGAATTTAATAATTATTTTGAATCAAACGTTCAGATTTATTTTGGATTAAGAAATGAAAAGGGATTAGCACAATCTGAAGGTCACTGGAGAATGCATTAACTGAGAATGTTGAGTTGAGTGTTTTCTCATGAATGCTTTCATAATGCTTTTTCATTAAGTTGTAAGGATAAAGAACAATCAATTTTAGCCTTGTGTTTATGAAAATTAGAAGTGTATTCTTTTTAATGTTTGCTCTACTTGGTCCTATATTTTATTTCATTTAACCACTAGAAGTTCTGTTTTTCTCTGATTCATTTGTAATTTTAAGGTTAAATCTTAAGTAATCTTTTGAATGCAATGCAAATGACAAGAAGGCTTGAGTATAAGTCACGAATGGTAATCGGTAATTGATGCTGTGTTTCAAATATTTGTGTCTGAGTTAATCTATGCTATTAAAAGTATTGAGTACTGTAATCAAGGGAAATGAATCACTAGAGAATGTGAATACTGTGAAGGTCACATGAGTTAGAATGATTTTCCTGAGGTTGTATACCTCCAGACGTATGAATAACTTAGAAATTGAAAATATTGATTTTTTTTTGTTTTATTATTATTCTTTTTTCCATTTCTTCCTCTGGGTGAGTGGGTTTGAAGTCCCACTCCACTGCACCTGGATCGTACAATTGAGTGATAAGAATGTCCTATGTAGACATAATTGGATTTTATTTCTGTTCTGTTTTTATATTGATTGTATTTCTTTTGTGTTGTGTGAAGTTAACTATAACCCAGTTTAGGTCAGGATGTTGCTCTTAAAATTTAAATAGTATTATATAGTGTTTATAATTCTAATTAATGCATTTAGTACTTTTAGGTGTTTTTCCTCTTACTGCCATTATGAGGTTTTTCCTACTAGCCCTGTCCGGTAGAGAAATTAGCCTTGTTTGGGTCTTTTATCCTCTTCCTGGCCTGTTTCCAGTCAAATGAAAGCAGGTATGGGAGGGGGAGCTTGGCCCAGGCAAGCATGCGAATCGTGGTCTCCATCAAGAGCGTTGCCAGTTTTGCAATACTCTCCCTTTGGGGATCATGGGACTGTGCAGGACTGGTGAGGACAAAGATTTATGGGCCATATGTGGCTAAGTAACTAATTTATTTGTGTTGTTTCTAAATCAACAAAGGGGGGACTGTTGGAGAAATTTCGGGTGACTACAAGACATATGGGTGTAATGGAATTTATGAGGGTGCTATAGAATTTACTCTAATAATGGTTTACTGTAGAGGCCAAGGCTCTCCTCAGGCCCTGTGAATGTGTTGTTTTGGGTTATGGGGAACTATGTTCCAATAACATAAGATAGGAGTGTTCCAGATGCATCTGTTGTTTTAATTCTGATGACGTGGGATGGAGACAGTCTCTTTCCTTGTCTCATCTTTGGATGATGTAACCTGTAAACCACCACCCACTGTTCTGTTTTAAGAAGTGCACCTTTTGGATGCAAGGTTAAGTTCTTTGTGAGCTGTGCCTATGCGGACATGCTGCTGTTGACAGATTTGTTTGTCATAAACATATTTTATATTTTTAATCAATTGAGGAAATCTCTGTCAGGGTTTTGGGTTTGTGTTGTGTTTTATTTTGAAATGTGTCCATTCCCTATTGTGTCTGTTAATTTTGCTTCCTGTCTGTAATTGCCCTGATTGGCTCCACCTGTATCATTGGTTTCACCTGTGTCTCGTTTTCTGTCTGTCCGTCAAGAGTAAATCTTTGACTGCATCTGTCTGCATTTGGGTTCATGTTTCTGCTCCCTGTGTGCCAACACCACCTCACCCTGGCAATGTCTTCAGTACCAGTGTTTCTTCATCACAGTACAAGCTAAAACTTACTTCAGGTGTGACATGGGACATTGTAATTACATTTCAGTGTTATAACAGATGCATTTTAATCCAAATGGCATAATGCACTTCATGATGCTGTGAGTGATAGTTTTATGAGGCTCTGCTGTGTAATAAACTGGGTGAGTTTACTTTTGATTCCAGTGAGGGATTTATACGCCAAAGAGTTACTGAAGTATTTAACTGAAAGTGGACAGATGTTATCTTTTTATATAAAAAGGCCAGAGGGAAGTCGTTTGCTTTCCCTTCATTGTTGAAATGCAATAATCCCAAAATTCTAGTGCTCACATGCTCCACAGAGTGCTGGAATACTCTGCGGCAGCCTGCAGGTCAAAACCCAACACTGCATAAAAGATAGTCACTTTAGTTTTGTTTGCAAGAAAGGCTGAACTGGAACCAAGAAGTCTGAGAAACAAAAATGGTGAACAAACTGTTGTGCAGCATAAAAAATAAACAGTAAAAAGTGGTACATTGTAACAAATAAGGCTTTTTAATGTTTCTTTCTTTCCTGTTTTGCATGAAGCATGTTTAAGCCCATTTCAAGTATTTCCTTATTCAAAATATGTAAAACAGAGGTAAATGGGGTGAATACCTTGAGGCACAGCTCTGTCACAATACAATCTGTAAAAATGTGTACATGATTCATATCATATATAATATATATAATGCAATGCACTTATGATGCACACAGTAATGTTTGCATTAACTGAAATGCGACAACAGGCTAACTTGTTTTCCATCTGCATGCCATATACTGCAACAAAATGACACACAAATTAATTGGATGGAAGAGCAAGCAGATCAATCAATCAATGTCTGGTGGGAGTGCAGTAATATCTAATTTCCTCTGAACATCACTCAGCTGAATAAGGAAATTACTGCGCCTCTCTCTCCATGCATGTAAAAGAATGGATTTAGTTACAGCCCACCATAATCACATCATTTTCCACCCTTTTCCATTTGGTATTAGCTGGACACTAATGAGTTCCTTTGATGCTGAGCTGAGGCAACCATGGCAAAAAGTTTTTTTGTTTTTTTTAATCATTCTGCTGCTTGTGCGGGATTACATGCCCCTGCTTTCCTGTCAACTGGACGCATTAAAGCTGTCCCCAAAACAGTCCATTACTGGGCCATAAATCGTTTACTCTCACATTGATTAAAAATCATCGTAAATTCACTTAAACTTAGTCCTATTCCACAAATTTGTCCAATTAGAACCAGACTTCAAGCAGGAAATACACACCATAAATCCCTGTAGAGCAGATGTTGTCATCTAAAAACAACTGCAAGTTAATTACTGTAATTTGGTCCACTTCCCATCGTGGTCAGCAGCACTTGAAAACCCGTAGCATCATATTGCCACACTTTGCATCAAAAATCTTACTCCTGTTTAGAACCCCAGAGACCCCAAATTATGGAAACTGTAGTTCCAGAACTTCGAGCATGATTATTCCCTAAATATTAGTAAGACAAGGAATAATAAGAGAAGTGACAAAAAAATGTACATTCACTTTTTTCATGTTGTATTGGACAGACTGAACAGAACAAACGTCAGGGTGAAAAAGTGTGTGTGTCACGTGCTGCCTTTCACATCAGGATGTTAAATTGGACATGGATATAACACCCATTGCTCCCAGGGTAGAAACATCTTCCTCTGTCAGTGTTTAATTATGGCTCACTGAAGGCCAAAGTCTGTCAAATAGGACTGTGCAGAGGAATACATTCCTTATCACTGAATTACACCTTAACAGTACATTACAACACTTGGCTCATTTCGGACCATGTAACGATGTTGAATCGAATTACTGTGCGCTGCAAGTCATGACATTGTATTAGGATTGTGCCCCGCTGCACAAAAGCAGAAGCTTCTACAAATCTCAATGAAAATCCCACTATAAATTCACATTATGGTAAATATTCTAGCAAGTGCTCATTCCTAACTTGCTCTGAACCCATTTTGCACTGAGCCGTGTGAAAAATTCAACTTTGTTAACTGCTTTCCAGGGCTGAAACCAGCTGAGCATGTTGCCTGTTGGAACTGGCATGTTATCATCCTCTAAAGAGAATAAGTGCTGAATCTTCCATTACATTACGGATGAAGTGAAGCTATGTACTGAGCCCAAATTGAAATGGTAGCAGATAAGTCACTGAGGAAATGGAGTTTAATGCTGGCTGATGTGGTAGAATAGACTGTGGCTACGTTTGAGGGGAGCAGCAGACTACAGTTGCGGATTGTGGAAGCAGATGTGAAGGAGGAGAAGAAGGGAGGAAGGAAAGAAGGAAGGAAGGGGGGAGATAGGTAGCCGAGAAATCAAACAAGAGAGCGTGTCACTAAGAATTTATTGTCACATGTGTGTTTGTGTGTGGATAGATAGATAGTGTGCGTAGCAAAACAGGGACTTTAAAGGGGTTGAATGAAATGAAGGAGCTTATCACATGAGAAGTGTGTGACAAACTCTAAAGCGCCCTGCTTCTCCTGCTCTTTTTCATTCAGTTATTGGTTTCATGATTTTGCTGGTGCTACAAAATATACCGTAATGCCCCTTTGGTCATTTAATATCCCACATGGCTCTATATACATCTATGCATTCTTAGACCATCCCAACCAATTAGAAATGTCAAAGTATTTGTTTTTAGAAGCCTCTAATAATTACCTTCAGATTGTGTCTGATCTTGGATTTTACATCACTTTAATTGCTTGAGAACAACAAAAGGAGTCCTTAACTTCTACTACTCATCAATCTCACTTGCAGCTCATTTACATGCAAGTACGAGAGCCGCAAATCAGAATTTAGTCAAAGCTGAGCAATTAGCTGACCCAAATGATTTTCACATAAACAAAGAGAAAACAAAATGTTTAAATTCAGAACATGCCAACTAGGAATGCAAACCAATCATTTGAAAATGCAAATATCTCACACAACGATACATACGTACTTCTATCCAACTTTTCCCCACGGTGGCCAGCTTCCACTGAAGCCATAAGATGGCAACACATCACAAAGAATAACAATGAGGCATTAAGCATTCTCCACAGCATATGTAACCAACCATTCATTGGAAGTTAGCACTTGAAAGAAAATTAAAACGGGAAGCGTTTGTCCATCAAGATCCTAAAGGGACGACGGGACCCGCCGCTCCCTTCCTGTCTGTCCAGTTGCTATCAAAAACAGCCAGCAGCCTTTTCTGTCAGGAGCAGGAGACTCACCCATAAACACAGACGCCCCCCCCCCCCCCCCCAACCCCCACCACGCCACCCATGCTAAAAGGGCCCCTTACCCTTCTGGAAGGAGTGCTGGTGTCTATCTTCAGCTGGGTGGCAATGAGGACAGACATGGTGAAAAGTGCCACTTGCCTTCCCCCCTCGCCGTGCTCACACCTTTGTGCTGTGAAGTTGGGGCTGCTGGAGGTGTCTGAGAAGTCCCCCCCCCGCCCTCCCCTCCTCCTTTCCCTCCCTCCCTCCCCTACAGCTAACGGAGAGGATGACCTGGGGGTCCAGGAGCTCGACCAGAAAGCCTCCCTCTCTCCTCGCATAGTAAATCAATCACACAGACACTGGCATCACCTCCACAGGGGGCGAGGAGGTGGGATAATGGGGGGGGGCATTTGGAGCCGCTCAGGCTGCTCCAAATGCTACTTTTCTCTCCTGCCCTTACTCCCTCCCTCGCTCACTCCCTCCCTCGCTCACTCCCTCCCTTTCTCAAAAAAACTTAAACTCCTCTAAAACAAGACTTTTTCTCAGCGAAGGTGGAGAGTAGTGTAGGTAATAGGTAATTCAATAGTGTAGGTAAATTAGACACACATACACACACACATATATTTTACTCATTGAATATATTTTAAACACATGAGTACCAATACTGCATGCTGGGCATTTTTCCCTTCGAGTGTGTGTGCGCTCGATATTACCAAGAAATTGATCAATTCAGTCGTCTTTTAAGCTGTGTTGTGATTAAGCGCAAGTAATATTTATGCTGCCTGTCTTCCACACCATAAAATACAACCCCTCCACCCACACACACACCCATCAAGCCCTGCTAACAGGACAGAAGCCTGGCACGAGCCACACTGATGCTTTTTTTGTGTAGCATTTGTGCCTTGTGTATTCAATCCCAGGGGTTAAAACTGAGTAACCAGTTTATTCTACAAAACCAAAGCATGGAGCCATGACAAAAATGGAATACAATGGCTTTTATAAAACTAGAAGTAGTCATATTTCTCAATGAAAATCCACACCGCCCTCTCCTTTCTTAATCTAATCTGCTCAAGCGAATATGACAAAATGCCGGAGGAAAGAAGCACCAAAACCTTGAGAAGACCATTACAGACAACACGTATAGCAAAGCATTCATAACTCATTCACTAAAGTGGTGCACGGGTGGGGGATTTCAAGAACAGTGAATCACCATGATACCCGCAGTCAGTCCCGTGTCATGGACTCAGGAGCTGAATCATGGCTCGTATTGCTGCTTCTGTCCCGCATTTTGCTTGTGTGTGAAATCAGGTTGTGTCAACATTGAAGATGTAAGTGCTGCAAGGTCATTAAAGCACCATCACATTGCAGAACAGTGCCTCAAGGTTTACATGAGAAAAACTGTGCACTATTTTAATACGACCATGCCAATTATTCATTGTGAAAGTGAATAAAATAAAGTTAAGATGCATATGTTCTCATTTCAGCGGTATGTTTTATACCCTGTGGTAGAAACTGGTTTGAGGTTTCATGGTGCTTCATAAATACTTATTAAATACTTATATTTAAAGTCAGCTGAATTTCTTTTTGACCATGACTCATGGACCCGTTTAAAGCAAGAGTCTATCTCCTGCGGCTGCAGCAGTTTATCACTAATGACTGCCGGGCCTCAGCTCATATTTTACATGTTTGATTTGCACACAGACGAGAAACCCAACAGTAGCAGTTGATAAAGAGCTGTGCTTAGTTAAAGGTATAGGCAGTATAATAACAGAACATGAGACAAAATAAAAGTTCAAAAAACACGAGAGAGAAAAAAGAGAACAGCCGCAAATGTTTTCATGTTAATCAGGCCAACATGTAAAGCCATACTGAAGATAAAGATGAGCTAAAGTTCATATTTGCATTCACACCACAGGAGACAAGGTTTCATCTGAGAAAATAATTGCTCTGGTGACTGTACTGGGGAATAATAAAGTCCTCTGAGTTCGGACGTGGTGGTTGTGGTTGTAGCCATTGCTGTTAACAAGCTGATTTTGTGCCATGACATTTCCCCAGGGTCCTTTAAAAAAGCCCCTGATTAGTCATCTTCCACATTCATTTTTGACACATTTATAGCCATGACATACACTCCTATGATCGTGAACATTGCTGGCTCACAATAAGTCACTGTAATTCCAATTAGTGTGAAAGGTCAGGGCCGTTTTTGCTGTAAAGCACAAAGGTGATGCGGTGTTCTATAAAAATGACAGAAGATTAACAATGCATGGCTTGAATTTCTTTACTTGTTTACTTTTACTACACAGTGCCACTTACACTCATTTATTAATTTCTCCATTTGTCACCTCCTGCTGATTTAGCAGAACGTGAGCTGCCATTAAAGTATTTTAAGAGCTGATGTCAAAACAAAATCATTAATAAAGTCTATGATCGATGGCATACACAAAGTGGAGGAGACATATTAGTTTATATCAGAACTTAAAAATCCCAATGGCAGTATTTCTTTTTAAATCACACACATCAGCATGTTCAAGGGAAACGCCTAAAGCACATATGGCTCTCTAGATCCAAAGAGAAAGCTGGATTTATTACCAAATAGCCCAAGGATAATGAAATCATCAGTTTAGGCTTTGGCTTATCTAAGAATGTCTGCCTAACTGGTGTCTACAGCTGATGAATTAAATTGACAAATCATAAACTGGTCATGAAATAAGGCTGGTAAATACCAAACAGCTCCATGTGGATTGCAAGAAGCAAATAATCCCTAATAGCGTGCTCCGATTTTTTTCCATGAGCAGCAATGTTTTCAATGATGCTACAAAATCTATTGACAACCGTGTAAGACTATGGTCTAAACCCAAATGGACATTCTAAGGATTTATGTGACTATGTGCATACGTGTGTAGAAATGTGCATTAGCGTTTCTTTGTTTATGCGCTACTGTGCAGCATGAAAGTATAATCTAAACTCAATTACCAACTTTATGTCCCATGATGCTGTCAAACCTTTATGTCCTTAGCCCAGCTCTGATCTTGACCTTCAGCCAGACCACAGTACCTTTCCCTGGCTAATCAACTCAGAGGCCCCAAGCATCCTCCACAAGCGCTCCTCCCTGTGGATCCCAAAGATTCACACTGCTGTACTTGGTATGCTTCTCAGACCAGATCCTGTTTGAACTCAGGGAAGGGCAGTGGTGCAAAGATATGAATAGAGAAACACAACGCTTTTTATCAGAATAGGAATGAGTCCCGGAATACATTCATATCGGGATTTTAACGTGTCTTTATCAGCAAGACGCAAGCAGCTTCACTACAGACGCAGCTCTATCAGGTCATCTGTTACAGGGTGACAGGTACAGATTAACCCTGCACCCCAGGGAGCAATGCAAGAGCATGATTGTGTCCAGGTTTAAGAACTTTTGGTGCTCAAGGGTGGCCAGGAGCTGCAAAACCTGGACAGCTTTCATAAACATGGTTCTCATCAGCAATCCTTCCCTGGAGACCCAGACCCTCGGCACAGCAGTTAGTGGTGACAAATGACTGCTGTTGAACAGTGTTGTCCCTTGCTGCTGTGCGTCCCTGGTTGTTTCTCTGTCTCCGAATTTCATTTCATTGAACAAAGTGCTATTGTTCGCCACTGCATTATCACTCTCAATACGGCCATTGGATAAAATAAACAGATGGTATCAAAACATGCGAGTAGTGTGTGTGTATGTGCACATCAGGAAAATGAAAGTCATTTTGTAATGGCTAATAGTGGCTGTGGGCAGCAATACAAACATTTTAAGAAGACAATTCAAATTGCAATGGTTCAATGCTGAAATACAGAGGCTCACTAGATGAATACAGAATGCTTTTGAAAGGCATTTCATCCCTACATATTCCTGCGGCATACAAATCTTTTCAGTGAAAGTTTGTCTGTACAATTCTCGTCCAGGGAACCTTAACATTCAGCTCAGGGTGCCAGTAAATCCTTGACACGCACTTTCAAACGGCTCTGATTCTGGTTCACTCAAAACGAACCTGATCAAAGTGATAAAAGTCATGATCATGTTCCCTGACAACACACAAACGATACTTAAAAAATAACAATAACACACAACTTGGCCCCAAAGACAAATTTATAGCAACCGTATGCCTGAACATTTGAGAAAGTAACTGAAACTTGGGTATTTTTTAAACAATACCATTCGTATGTTAGAAACAGAGAGCACAGTCAGCTGAATGACTCTCTGTCTCTCAGTAAATGCAAATGATGCAAGTCTAGACTCAGGAGAAAGGTACTACCCTTCGAAAATGTCACGCAATGGGCAACACCAGAGGCTTCCAGCACAACAGATGAGACGAGACACCGTAAGGCAAAATATGAAGTGTATTTTCTGCTCCGTGTTGTAGGCAGTAAAAATAGATCCCAGTGATTCAATTGGTTACATGTCTAAATATGATTAAATGATGCTGAGTAACCTTTCCATCTGATTTAAATGCATTTAAATGGACACTTTGAATTTTTAATAAAAATGATGAATGAAAGGTTGTAAATGGTACTCTGCAACAACATGTGCAGTGTCCTAAAATGCTACAAGATACTAGAAGCAGCAAACATACAGGTCCATGTAACAGCCTAGTTTCTACAGAGCACTTTGGGATATGTGTATCTTCTTGGGTGACATTTCATTATGAAAGCAGTCATGAACATAATCTCCACGGACAACATCAAAAACACTTCACCACAGCAGCAGCAACAGCAGCTTACAAACTGACAACAAACACTGCAAAACGTTTAATGCAGTATAGCTGTGGACAGCAGTAATCAACACCGTAATGTGGTGACGATTTGTGAACTTTCAAAGGGCTCAAGATTAAAACGTAGAAATGTTTTGCACGTCGTACAAGTTCTGGTAACAGCCACTAACTTAAGATAATTATGCTTGTACTTTGTGTAGTGCATCTCCCAACAAAAAGCTACATCTTCCTGTTAACTCCTAAAGAAAGACTTGAAATGTCCTTACTGAAAAGGCGTGATATGTAATGGCTCAATAAAAGATTTGATGGGATTAAAAGCTTGAAACACTATGATTGCAGCGACTGATAACCTGTGATTTTAACACTTGTCTGTGAAGAATAGTTGGTTTACTCCTGGCTGTGACTTGTTCAAACTTAAAATCCTGAATCCTAAAATGTCGACGATTGTTGCAATTACTAAATACATTTATCAAAGAAAAAGCAAGAGTAGAAAATGGGAGAGGGAGGAAAGAACAAAAATAAAATGCTGATTATGAATGTGTCCATGTAGATTCAGCTAGTAAGTCTGGGTAAGTCATAGCTCTCTCATTCTCCTCAGCGCAGGATCATAATAACCAAATCAGGCATAATGAGTTTTAGTGAACACATGTCTGCATTTTCTCCAAATTTGCTCTATCCTCTGAGAAGGGAGGGCAGCTCAGATATCCACAGCCAGACTTAATGATTTCTTTTCTATGCAAATTGACTACAGATTATGGTAGAATTTAATAGGCTGTGCCTGGGAGTCCTTAAAGAGTCAAAGTTTGGTCGCAGAAACTTTAGTGTTCAGGACATTTGGGCTTTCATAGCATCGAGCTATAAGTGGTGTCAGCAGAAATATGGAATGTACAGAGGTATAGCTTCTCATGGCAGTGGTGGAAATTTGTTTGAAAGAAACTGACTGCAAGCTTGTAAAGCCTGAGTAATAAAAGAAAAATCTGTCAAGATGCCGATGAAAAGGAAAAGCTTGGCAAGGAAGCTTGATCTTGAGTCAGAACGTGACTTTGTGCCTCCAGCAGAGGGCAAACTAACTCCAGCGTGGATGATATCAAGAGTCAATCGAAGTCTAATCTATCCAGTAGCAAATGAGTGAATCCTCACACATCCACATTTGACTAGACTAAATGACACATTATTATATCAAGCAAAACATGCAGAACTGTGAGATCTAAATTTGATTAAATAAATTCAGTGTGAATGTATGGGGATGTGGCATGTGGGCACTATAGGTTTCATTCAGCTTACAGAAACACCTAAAAATAGCTCATATTATAGCTTGTGATCTGAAAACATTTTTTGGGATGACATGCCCCCTAGAGGCAGCCAGATTTGTCAAAAATGTAATATTCTACAACTCCCCCTCAGAGTATAACACACGCAGGGAAACTGATTCATGCGTCAACATATTTTTATCCCTTTTTGAAACCACAATCGATACGTCTGCCTGTGTAATTCAAGTTAACGCTGGGTCTTTTGTGTGAGTGTTGCTCGGAAATGGCATTATGGGAGTGCTATTGCTGGGGCATTACTTTGCAGACAAGATTTTAAAAAGACGTTTTTTCCCCCTATGGGTTCATCTGTGATGTTTTCTTTGTGGAAACATCGAAGTAGGTAATACACAATCTGGCAGATGTACAGAGTAAAAGTTCAGAGCTGAAAGGGAATAGAAAATGTTAACCAGACTCTTATCAGGACAATCTAATTGGCTTGGCTGCACATGGAGAAGCTGTGGACAGAAACTCCATTTAGGCCATGAACTTTGCACACAAGTATCTTATCAAATGATTTGGTAGAATCTTAACTCTATAGCAAGTGGAAAACTACCAGTGAGGAGACATTTTATGGAGTCTTTGCCTTGATACCAACAGAGGGATTTGTTACAAAATAGTGCCAGCAAATTCCTGATATAAGTGATCATGCACTTAAATAAATGTATTTTCAAATAATATAACTGAATATGATACTGAAGGGACATGTGTGTAGTGAGCCACATAAAAGGAAACTCTGAATCTGATCTGGAAAAAGTAGCCAAAGTTTAACATCCAGATAAAAGACCCAGAAGACAGCACCTCATCAACTAAACAACACGTAAACACGACTCTGATCGTCTTCTTTTCTTCCGCTGAGGGTGAGTCCACAGCAAAGCAAAAAACATCGTCTCCTCGCGCACCACTGCGCCTTCAAAAGTACTTCAACGACGTTGTGCCATTTCACGACGGTGGATTTTAAGCCTAATGGTTAGAAAAGTAATGTGAATGCTGAATGTGAGCAAGAAGTGGAAAGAGGAGACTTAAAATATAAATTACCTTCTCTCCCTTGCTGGATCCCCTGCGGTAGTTTCCTGCACCTGCTGATGAGTTCATGGTCCCATATAGCAATAGTCTGCAATAGAAAATATTCACCTGAAGCAGACTGAAAAATCAACTTTGATATCTCTCTCTCTCTCTCTCTCTCGCTCTCGTGTACGTAAGCACGCGCGCACGCACGCACGCACGCGCTCACACAGCCAATAACCACGAGAGTATCTGCGCTTTTTTTTTCTTGAAACCTGCAAGTTGAAAAGCCCCCATATAACGACATTCGCTCACTGGTAATTGCATGCGGTTGAGCTCCAGCAATTCCCCCAACAAACGGGATGAAACGCCACCCACCTGTAGTAATACTATTTAAAAGAGTTGTCCAATGGTAAATCAAAGCGCCATAGAGACGCAGCCTCCCCGTATTCGGGCCGAACACTGTGCGCTTTCTGCCTGCGATAGCCAGTGAGACAGATGATCAGCAGAAAGTTTCTTCACAATAACAAGTCACTATCTGATTTTCAGTCAGCAGATTACGTTTTTATAGTTTTGTGCAGAGGTGTTGCTTAAAATGATCTGATCCACGGCCAGTTCGGTGTACCGAATTAGAATATGCATTTAGAAAGAAAAGGAGAAAAGTAGAAGTGAAGCTGCCGCTTTATCAGCAAATTGCATACGCGTCTCTGTTCCCAGAGTGAGCGGCCACTGTCCACGTTTAAACTGTGCAGTTTAAATCCACTTTGTTGAATGGGAGTCTGTACTGGCCGCTTCATCTGCACCTTTTTGAAATGGTCACGCCCCATCTAGTATGTCAGAAGATACTGGCGATGGGATGTGACAAGTTAAGAGTGCTTTTGTGGGGCCCAGGGGCAAATATAATATCTGCTTATCTGGGGATGTTTAGAGAGCTGACTCTACTTTCACGCCTCATCTTTGAATTGTTTGTGTCTCTGATGCTGTTATGAGCTGGACACCTGTGTAACCCTGTGTCTTTTGCCCTCATCCGCATAGAGCCAGCAATTAGAAGCTTTTATGGTGATCAAAGCCGAAACTATGTCACCCTCTGGCCCCTCAGCGGTTAATATTTTTCTATAGGCCTAATGAGGTAGGGGTGCAAAATAGTTCATTACAGAGAGTAAAGTGGGAATTTAGTGAAACCACAGGGAGCAAAGTGGCAGTGCACTCTGCAAATGATCAGGGGCTGGGGAGCTTTCTCTGGGAACTTCAGTTGCAGCTAATTAGAGTGAACAAAGAACAGACTTTTATTTTGTTAGCAAAGAAAATATGATTGATATTTGTGTAAATCCTTTGAAAGGAAGGACTGTTCTTTCCACTTCTGTCTTCCTTTTTTCTTCTGCAGACTTGTCATCTCAAATCATAGATCACAACGAGGTACATGACTGATTACAGTCAGTGGCCACTGACAACCTTAAAAACCTTAAAATTACTCTCTGTGGAGATTTGAGAAAGTGTTGAGTGAAAAAATAAGGTCTGTGCTGTAACCCCCAACTTTCTTTCTTTTTGTTCTGCCGCATTGCACTGGTGTTGGACTATACATAATTGAAGAGTAGAAATGTAGTATATAATACCCAAAGACACACAGTTTAGGTATGACAATTCCCCATTGGGCTGCGTTGGCGAAACAGTAACAAGGCAACACAAAACTATTCATATCTCCTCCCCTTTAAAGCAGATAATAAAGAAGAAACAACAAAACCAGGCACAATTTGGGCTCTTTGTTGAACATTTATAGTGTGGAGACAGGAGTAACGTCCAAGTCCTAATAGCAAATTCATTGAAATTATTTTTTATGTGAAAATAATTAAAAATGTATATCAATGTTTTATTTTTTGTTCAAATGTGAAAACCATGCCACAGTCAGTCTTGTTAGCCATGTAGCCACCTTCAGGTGAGGCTTGGTTTCTTTCATTTTATAACTTCAAAAAGGACATTTCATGATGGTTTTGTAACATGCTTTTGTGTATTCAAGAAAAGCAATCATGCATGAGACTGGAGAAAGTATAAAGTAGTGTTTCCGACAGAGGGCTGAACAGCATGGAGGCATCCTCCATCACAAAGCCATCATTTACAGATCAGCACCATGGACAGCAGCCAGGCAGCTCTGTGGTGGTGTTAATGGAAGAACAGGCAAGGGGCTGTAAAGCCACAGGAGACCAATTACAGTTGTTATACTGTTGTGGGAATGTTCAAGTGGAGTAGAGGTTTTAGAGCAGGAGCTGAGTTATACTGAACCCAAATAAACTGGAAATCAGCCAGATGAAATAGAGTGGGGGAGGATGAATGAGGGAAATCTGCGTAACAAATATGCTTTATGGTGCTTTGCTCTTTTTGTCTTTTTCTGTCAGTGTTTGTGACCCATGCTTTGTAGTTTTATCACAGCAGACAGGCAACTTGCAGTATGAATGAAGCAAAATAGATACCTTCCAGTGGACCTTCACCAAAGTCTGGTATCACTGTGGTAAATAATTTGGAAACCTAAAATGTTCAAAAAATATATTTATGATCCAGGGGCAAAAGTTCATCCACAATTCTTTAACCCCTTAGCATTCCTGTCAATTTAGAATTTTCACTTGAGAAAAGGCATACCCAAAATAAATTGTATACTGTTCTTGAACCATGTGTCCGTTTTTACCTGTAACCCCCCCCCCCCAATGTACCGCCGGTGGAACATAGGACTGTTAACAGGTTAACTGAATGATTCTCTCTCTGCTTGACAATTAAGAAGAACTTGCTAAAATCACAAATCACCTTCCTGTATTGGTTCGTTGTTAATTGGTTTATTTCCATACTTTCTCTGGGAAAAAAGGGCAAAAAGCACATGGTGACAATAATGGTAATGATCACTATATCCCCTAAGAAAACTTCATTTATAATTATTGTTCCCTGTGCCATCATGTCAGCTTAGTGATTATCTGTACTGTTTTATATATTTATAGTAAGAAATCAGGTGTCTATTACAAAGTAGCAGTGTCAATAAAGCATTTCCTGTCAGATGTTATGCTAGAGCACTGTGAATCCAGTGCTGCATTTTCAGATCTTGTTTCAGTCCCTGTGGTCTGTAAGCACTTTATTTAGATGAAGGTAAATATGCTCGGGACATTTACAAAAAGGGACACGTAGCATGGCAGGATATAGCTCAGCCTAAGAATTCTTTAAAAAATCACAAATAAAATCTGCAGCGGCAATTGCTTTTTATATCTGTTAAAAAAATAAGTTCAAAATCTTTTACTTGATTTCACTATAATTTGGGATTTCAGCCTTTGGAGAAAGCATCCAAAGTTCCTACAGTTTTAATACTTCCATGGAAAGAACTCAAAATGTTTATTTCTAAATGTGCTTCATGCATTTGCATATTACTTATTTATTCCATCAACGCCTCTGAAACAGCAAACTAGACAGAACAAATCATAGACTTCTCGCTGGAAATCCAATTTTTCTCCCAGTTGGCCTTCCCCTTTCCGCATTAGAATATCAACAAAGTTGACCACATGGGTGGTGGGGCGATAAATAAATCTCTGTTCAGAGCACCATGGATTTAATAGACCTGAGGATCTCATGGGTTGGAAGTGCACGTTTTAGGGAACACTGGCTGAATGTGGAAAGCCAAGCCCTGTAGTGATAATGACCTGAATGACCAGGGGAAGCAGCACTATCAGCTTAAAAACCTCCTCCACTTAATGATGTGTGGGTTGCTGAAGGCTGACATGAGGTTGGAGTGACATAAGACTGAATACAGACAGCAGCAGCAATTCCCCCTGCCCCTGACATTCATTTCCACTTCTCCACTTTTGCTGGAATTACTTAACACAGTTGCCTGCAGAAACATGGGTCATATGGTGCCTCTAAAATACACTTACATTTTAGAGGGCGAGCCACTTTCGAAAAACCAACTTACAGACAAGAGGAACTACTACAAACCAAAAGAGATGTATTACTGTAGAAGTTGATGTTCGAATTTTTCAAGTTCATATGCTATTTGCAACCCCCCCCCCCAACAAATGCCCTACAAGCTCAAAATCAGCAATGTATTTTTTCCTACTGAAGATATTAATCTATAAAAATAAGTCACAAACATATAGTTTTATTTTACAAAAAGGCTAAATAGTTTCCTAAAACAGCTGGGCACTGTGGTTTCTAGCTAAAGTGACTCACACAAGAGTAAATTGTGTTTTTGTTTGGGCTTGTGGATTTGGTGCGCTAGTGAGTATTTATGGCAGGAGGATGGTGTATGTGGGATTGACTCAAATACATGTCACCCTGTGCGGCGGTGAGACAATACACAGACAAACTTGTCAGTAATGCCAATTCCTTTTTGTAGGATTTAGTGACAATAAGAAAAATAAAGAATATCACCAGATTTAACATAATGTTGATTTAAGGTAAAAGATTGTTCCACAGTATGGGAAATATGCTTATTCGCTTTCTTGCAGATTTAGATAAGAATATTGGCACCACTCTCATGCCTGTTCAGTTTGAAGCTACACCTACAATACACCTACCAGCAGCTCTAAAGCTCACAAATTAACATGTTGTATCTCATTTGTTTAATCCATACAATAAAGTGTAAATAGCAGAAGTTGCAGTGTTAAGGGGGGTTATGTACCAGACTATTTCTTTAGAGGGAGCAGTGACTAACTGTTCGGCTAACTCGACTGGTTGCCTGGCAACCTCACAGTGACTCCAGGAAGTCAGTGCTTCGGGCCAGGAAAGCAAATAAGCATTTTCCCCAAAATATAAGACTATTCCTTTAATCAGTAACAAAAATGAGTCATTGACACAATGGTTTCCCTAACCCTAACCATCACAACTAACTCCAACCCTTACCCTAAACCTTACTAAATTTATATTCTTTTTTGGCATGTAGTCCATCTAACTTTAACCTTAAAACCAAGTCTTAATCCTCAAACAGTCCATTGAAGAAAAAACTACACCCAAAATGTTCTCACTTTGCATAATTGTCCTCACTCCCAAGGTCTAACACAAATCAGTCCTCACAAAGATGGGCATACAAGAGCACACACACACACACACACACACACACACACACACACACACACACACACACACACACACACTGCCTTGTAAAGACCCACAGCACTCCATCAGCTTTCAGGAGCAGGTCTCAGACTTGCTGTTACTTTCTCAGGTTGTGGTCAGGAGCGTTTCAGCCTTGCAGTTCCACACAGCTCCTGTTTATCACTCCACTGACATCCATACAGAAATTACAACTGACCCCAACAGGGCAACATCCTCAGAATTTACATAGAAATAGTGTGTACTGACAGAGGTTGTGCAAGAAGTAGTCCGTACATTCACATATCTGTATATTACATTTGAATTGTGCATCTTCATGTTTCTCTGGCGCCTGGCGAATAGCGAAACCTCTTTTCCTCTTCTGTAAGCTAGTTGTTGCGGAGTAGATAGGAAGATTGGCTGTTGGGAGAAACAAAGTGTGACTGTCTGTATTAAAATGAGCACTTCTTGTCTGTATTAGAAACAGTCCAGAGTAAGAAAAAAAGCTCAAAAAAACAACTCACGCCAATAAATGTGTTTTGGAATGTGGAGGTTTTTCTGTGCCACTTGGGGATATTAGTGATGCTCAATTGCATGCAGTACGGCCATTCGTGGTGAGACACAGTCAAATTTGTTAATGTGATTTTGTCAGAGCATTCATGAGTGCCCTGGATGGTAAACATTCATCACATGGTGTGTAATATGACAATCTTACATCGGTGTGAGGAATTCCCGACCCAGAGTCAGTGTTGTGGCTGTATTAGAGGGATAAATCATGCCATTAGTGGCCATGCTGTATCACAACCCCGAAAGGAATATGTTCGCCCAGATTAATCTTCAAAATGAGCCAACAATTCAATAACTTTCACGGTCTATGTGCAAACTGCCATATTTTATTATAGAATTTGTCAACAAAAGGATGAGAGGAGACAGATAGTACACAAAATAAGCCTGCAAGAGATTTGATTTGGACAGATTTGTGTGGGCCCACAACATTGTGTTTTGTACTGAAGAGCTAAGCAAACAACATTACGTCCATGCACTCTGAGTAAGTGGCTGTCACGTAAGGTACACGCTGCACGGAAAAATCTAAGCTGCATTCTGAGTAATTTTCCATAGCTTCAATGCCTCTGAAATGCACTCAATTATAGACGCCTAGAGGTCAAGATGTTCTATCTACACGCCAATCAGATGCAAGCAGAAAGGAAACGACCACTCCTATATTGTTGCTCCATCACATTATCCTGGGGAAACCCACCTTCATGCATCACCTTGGCAGCACATTAAGCCTTATGTGCTTTATGAAGAGGGATTATAAAAGGGAAAAGTGAGCCAAATATCTCACGTTGACAGATATACTCTGCACACACAAAGGTGTACATTTTCCAGCTCAAAAACAATTACTCATCATCAAAGCCTTTTGTCTCTGCGTGCTTTGTTGTTTTGACAAAGAGAGGGGGGCATTCATCACTAAGAATGGAGGGAGACACTGTGAATTTTCACTGTACTGTACTTCAGCATATTCAGCCACAGTCAGCGCTACTGGATCTTCGGCTTCGAGATAGTGGTGATTTGTGGTTTATGATTTATGATTCTTTGGGCTTGGAAAACAAACCTGTCCTGCATGTGTAAATATTTCACTGTGGGAAAAAAAGTTGGTGGTCTATAGTTTGTTCACGGAGTTAGTTAAACAGGTCTGCAGCCCCACACCACATTTAATAGAATATATCAACCACACTCAGTAAGCGAATAAGTTTGAAGGGGGTTCTAATAAAGTGGTTCCCAACCTGGCGGTCGAGACCCCACAAGGGGTTGCAAGATAAATCTGAGGGGTCAGGAAATGTTTACTAGGGGAGAAAAGTGCAAAAAAATATTTATGCCACATAAAGTTATAATTATTTTAATCTCTGCTTTGTCTTGTGATTATTGGATAGTATGAACTTCTACAGGAACCCCCGGTGTTTAAATTTGAGAACACACACACAGCGAGGTGCAGGCCAGTGTGAGCAGCAAGTCCATCCAAATTAACTTGCAACTCATCTCCAGTACACCATGCTTTATTCACCAAATGTTTTCACCTACCTTGTCTTCATCAGGGAGGTGTTTAACGGCAGGTTCCGGTTTCGTTATATACAAACACACAAAACAAACAATCTTCAGGACCCTGAAAAGATTCTAATAAAATGATGAAAATATTAACTTGCTGAACTTGTCACAACTGGCAGACTAATGCAACAA
Source organism: Coreoperca whiteheadi (assembly GCA_011952105.1). Lineage (NCBI taxonomy): Eukaryota > Metazoa > Chordata > Actinopteri > Centrarchiformes > Sinipercidae > Coreoperca > Coreoperca whiteheadi. The sequence goes on from CM022487.1 coordinate 14,899,284, forward strand.
GTGACAAGGGTTTGCAAGTAAACATTGCTTCATTTTAAGGGGTCATGAGCCATAGAACCACTGTACTATATTGTTCAAACATAAACCCATAGCTGGCAGAACATAGATGTTTCACCTGAATCAGTTGTCTGGGGTTTTGCATATGCCTCAGCCACAGACTGTTTACTCCCTTCACTGCTCATGCACTATTTTTGGCCTGATAACCACTCTGTTTGGCTGAGGATTATAGAAGACCTTTATTGTTTTATGTCTGAGATTATATTTAACATTTCAAAGAGCCCTGATCTTTTTTTCTGGCTGCTTCCAGACAACATGCAGAACATTTAGCAGGAGAATCTGAGAAGCCCTATCTCTCTCTCTCTGTCTCTGTGTTACAGCTTCAAAACTGTCTTTATCAACATCTTGTTCATATCTAACTTTAACTATGTCATTCAACACAATATGCGGTAAATAAGTCAACAAAAACACAACAGAAAACAATCATTATACTTTTTTTACTTGTGATCTCAGATAACTTAGTTCACAACACCAGGAAAAACCTTTGCCAGGTTTGTGATGTGTGCAGTCTCATCACCAACCTCATCAAACTTTGAAGTGATCCCTTGGTAGCTAGTAAAGAGAATTCTGGCAATTCCCTAATGGACTGGGGCGCCATGATTTATTCAGCAGCCTCACATTCAGCCCAGCACCTGAATTTGGGATAGTTTTCACCCATTTCATGTTGTTTCACTGCATCTTTCCCTGGACTGTCAAAGACCCTGTTCTAAAATACATGATAACATGGAGGTCTGCACTGTGGTCCTCTGGCAGTTTTTTGGAAGGGTTGTGCAAATACCCAAAGCGAACTCATTTATACAGCTTCTATATTATCCTAATTAGTCTCTTTGATAATTCCAGTCATCTTCAAGGCTGTACATAGATGTTAATTTTCAACTAAATAGACAGACACTGATGTATGATTTATATTTTTTATAGCCAGCAGGAACGGTAAAGCAGCATCTATTCCTTTTCATATGGATTTCTGAGTTGGGCTGCTGACCTCAGAACCTTCTGCCTGACCAACTTTGAAAAGTAGCTTTGGCTAACACAAGCAACAAAACCATGACATATAGGAATGTATTTTGCAACATTGGCTGAGAATTCACTAAACCCGCCAAATTATTTTGGACCATGCATGAATTTAATGGCATGTGATATTTTTTCAGATAGATTACAGTAACAGAAAGGATGTGATGAATGGGTTTTTCAACACTTGAGTAACCTAAATACTACCTGCAAACTTCTTTTCCTGTCAGTACACACTTAATTATTGACAGATGGACTCCTCACCCTCTTGCCCAGCTGAGATTTAGGACAGATGCAGTTCAAGAAACTGGCCTATTTGAAATGTATCCTTGTTCCCCTTGGAAATAATTCATCTGCTTGTGTCAGACTGTAAAGGAGAGGCAAATTTGTAGACTGATGAAAACATAATCTAACACTCATGTCCTACAACTGTCAGCTTGTCATTGAAAGGTAGGGCTAATTAGTATGCTCTGGCTATGACCCACAGTCGAATAGGAACAGGGATGTCTGTAAGCACACAGTTCGTCAAACTTACCAAAAGCATCAAAATGTATCGATATTGCCCTCAAAATGTTTGCAATACCTAATTTTTCTACCTCACGAGCAGAAACGTTTCAACAACCTGCAGGAAGGACAGGGAGTCATGCCAGGGATGGCGAGGGTCTGTGAGTCTGTGTGCAACTAAAGTCTATCACTGATTGGCACACCTTCAATAACAACAGGAACTATTCACTGAACTTGCTGCAGTGTATAAAAAGACTGAGTCTACAGCCATGTTAGTGGTTCTGCAAGGCTATGGGCACAGTGGTGCTTTGAGCTAAATGCTAACGTCAGCTGACTTTTTAGCAGGTGTAACATTTACAGCATTCACTAGCTTAGTTTAGCATGTAAGCATGCTAACCCCATCCCTGGCCACCAAGGTGTTGTTACATAGTGCACATCTATAGTAACATATAGGACTTTGCATTGCTTTAGGGTCATATCATTACTGCTTTACATTTATCTGACTGCAATATGGACAGCTTTAAGAACTACATACTGTAACTTGACTGAATGAAATTGGACTGTTGGGGACTGAAATTTTATTACTTGGAACTTTCACAGAGTTTATTACAATCTTAAATCCAAATGTTCTTTTACAGACAAAAAAAGAAAATAACAGAATGAAACCAAAGCTGTGTGGACAATCGCAGAATATTCAAATGTAAAAGGCCATCGTTAAAACGGTGCAGCTCTCAGCAGAGGCTTGATGAAGCACTGAAACACACAGAATTTAATTGGCTCTACTGAGGTCTGAGTTAGCCCTGTGGTAGACTGGCAACCTGCCCAGGATGTACCCCACTTTCCTGCCCAATGTGTGCTGGGTAAGCTTACCATAAGCAGATGGATGGATAGATACTGAGCTCTTCGTGTTTGACTGCCTGTCCTTCCCACAAAATGCTGACCTACAGTATTTCCATATTCTCTACACAATACCTAAATCAGGAAACAGAAAGGGATCGCCTTACATACATTTTTATGCTGCACATCTCAAGGAAACGTATTGTTAATCATATTAACCTGTCAGTTTTATCCAAGCAGCATGCATACTGATGATTGTTGAATTAGGTACAGGGACACAGCACAGAGTCAGTTCACTTATTTTAAACACCTCAGTTTTTTCTCTATCTTCCCCTAATTTAGTTATTAATCTTTTCTGTGATTTATGACATTGTGTCGAGTGTAGAGCACCAATGAGAAGGAATATGATTGCCTGTAAATCACTTCCAAAACACTACCCACACTTCATCATAGCTCATTGCTATGTAAACAAACAACATGACAGCTTGATAACACAAAGCACGAGTAGCTGTATGTCCTGTCTAGTATTCAGTATCACACTTGCAACAAACTGTCATAGATTTCTCTGTTCAGCACAAGTTTATTACCAAAACTCATATATCTAGGGGAAAAATATATAAAAGGATGGTTTGATATTTTTTGGCACACTGATATTGGAGTTTGTGGGATCCGTGCTGTAACGTTATAGCCTTGTTCCAATAGTTTTGACAAGCATCCGTGCAGTGAATATGCAATGCATTTGGACTCTCTCTGTCTCACTATTTTCCTTTGATGCCTTGTCTGTTCATGACATTTTTCAGGTGGCTGTCATAAAATGCTAAATTGAGTGTAATTATTTAAAATTCCTACAGGCAAGGATGTTTTTAGTTAACTTTTAATAAACCTGCAGTTTTGAGCATGTTCCTTGAACCTGACCTTGGGGAAAGTGTGACAAAAAAACACAATTCAAAAGTTAAAGAAAGAAACAACAAAAGAAGGTAGTGAGCATGAAGTAGTAGCACATGGACCTTTGAATTGTACTTATTTTGTCACATAAACCTGAAGTGACCCAAACAATGGCAACATTCAGCAATGGACAAAGCTGAAATAAAAAAGTTTATAAATCCATTTAAGAATGTATTGAGCTTAATCATCCATGATATTTAAAAATGTCAAATGAGAAGAATAATAAAACATACACAGAACGCTTTATGATTTGTCTGAATTTTGTGTCATTTAATTCACCAGAGTGGGGATTAATATCTCATTTTGGAATGAAAGCTCACTGATTAACATGTTACATCTCATTCTTTGATCCGTACACAAGTTCTGGTTTTAAGGAGAGTTAGGAGCTGGATTAAACAAACGATACACTTTAGAAAGAGCCAAGCAAGCTGTTTCTCCCCCCAGTCTTTATGTAAACTGCCTCCCATTTGAATTTCTCAAATGTCATGGCGTTTATACTCAAACATAGCTGAGGGTTGCTCACCTGGTAGCGCGCAACACGCACAAACGTACATTCAGGCCGCTTGCGCTCTGGTTGCATGCCATCCCCTCTCTCTCCCCTGCCTTTCCGGTCTCTCTCTACTGTCACTATCAAATAAAGTGGAAACGCCCAAAAATAAATGAAAAATAAACTCTACTGTTGCTGGGAATCAGTTCATAAAACTGTTTATTGTAATGGTTTTGTGACACAAAAAATGATGACTACAGTATATGCTATTAAACACTGATGCATAAAAATCCTCAGCATAAAGTAGACTTCAAAGAGAATTTTTGGTGAATAACAGGATATGGTGCCCCAAACAACCACCACCCTCATCCTTGCTCACCCCCTTTACTCTCCCCTGTATGTCAACAGGCCTGGGATCTCAGAATAAAGCCCACCTCAATCTTCTCTGTCACATTCCCTTCACTCCCCAATGTGGCTTAAGAACACATCATCAGTTCTGGTGTCTCACAGCCCACTACCCTTTCTCCCTGGTTTAAACGGGAAGTTGAGCCCTAGGAATTCATCTCTATTGCTGCAGCAGGCTTGAGAAATTCCACAAGGCATAATCTAAGTCATTCAACTGATTTATGCAGCAAAGAGGCTGCTTTATGGTGCCATACGACCAAAAGAAACTTTCCGAGATAGAGGAGATAATGCTACAACAAAAGATTTTCACATGGAAGGCTTCTGTTCCAGTTTTTCACAAGTGAGTGAATCACTGCAGGGAAGGTGGCAATGTTGAAGGCTCACATGGGACTGCATCAACATTGTTTGCCGAAAACAGCTGCGTAAAATGGAAAAAGAACTTCCAATAACATATAATGAGGTGAAGTAATCTCTGGCCCAAGCCAAACAAACTTGAGATGGCCTATTGATCTCCTTTCCACAGGGTATTCAGAGAAGCATCTCACCTTGGCTCCTTGCAACACTACCAGGATTACTGTACCATCCTGTACAGTGCTCTGGGTGTCTCTGAGGAGTTAGAGTGCAGCAGAGAATCCAGGATATCAGAGCACTCTTACAGTGGATACTAGTATGAAGTGGAAGACAGAGCAGAGTGGGATTTAACCTTAGCTTTAATAAAGCCTCTTGGGTGTGCCTGTAGGGGAGGCCATTGTCTAGCAGCTCATTGGTGCATTTCCAAAAGAGAACGTAGAGAGGGGCTGAGCCTCGCCTCAGTGATACATAACAGGGGAGAAATAGCCAGTTTGAGAAATAGGGAGAAAAGATGACAACATGGAGACTGAGTGACAGAGAGGACTAGTGAAGGGCCCATGCTTATGCGACAAAAATGTCTCATTTTATATGATCGTCAGATGTTTTAATCCTGCCACGTCAATCAATGATTGCTCAATGTGGAGCAAATCTGGTTGTTATAAGTGGATCAGAGACTATTTCAGTTTGTACTATTTTTGTATCCTTGCCTTTAAATAAACACTGGCTGAGAAAAGGACCAATGTGTTTTTCATCTAAGCCAATGTGACATAAACAACTCATATGAAGCATAGTGTATTGACCTGTCTGCTCATGCTTGTGTCCTACTTTGTCTGTCTGTGCACGTCACTGTGTGCTTTAGTGATTCCCAAGTCCAGTCAGAAACACTTTTAATGCCTCCATGTAACTAGATGATGTGTAGTCCACATTGAACTCGTTGCTTTGTGTCTGCTCTGGGTCACGTCATTGCATAAACATAAGTGGCTGGCTGCAGAGAGCTGACAGCACGGTCATGTTTTTTTTTTGCACAAAGAAGTGAAGCAGAGCCTGCTCCTGATTGGAATCTTTGATGATGCAACTGCTGAGTGCAAATGAAGGTTAGCAAGAGACACACACAGAACAGAATTACAATCTTTCCTGTTTAATATGCGAAAGTATCTTAATATTATATTTTGACAAATGAGTTGTGATAGTTTGATCATGGGGCTCAGTCATTTTTCTTCTTCACTTTCTCTTCTTCTCATCCTCATGAGAGGGGTCTCTCTGAATTGGCCCCTGAGAGCTTTACATAAGACTTGACTACTGAATGCTGTTATGAGAAGTTTCTGAAACTTGTAACTTTAAGATCAAGTGATTCCTCTTCATCACTCCGCTTATGCCCTTGTGTTACTTGTAAGAATGTGCTGTGAACTGCTGCTCCACACCTTTTCCTCTTCACCCAAGAAAGAAACTCTGTGTTGTCCGTGCAAACCTGTTAATTTGGTTTTGTCTGGCTCCTTGGATGTGAACGGCTTGGTTTCCGATATCACAGGATGCCGACTGATTTTATGACACCCACACCCCTTTCAGCCTCTCTTTCTCTATCCTCCTCACTCTCTTAGCTCTTTGGATATATTCCCCTATGATTATAAATAGATTCTAATTAGCTCCTCCAGCCATGGGCAATAGAATTGTTCATCAAGTAGGGACTGCACTCAGAGGCCTTTATGCAGTAAAGCTTGTGCAAAAGTCAGAAGAATAGCAAATCCCCTCTCTGCTTCAATGTAATTTTTTTCTGCAAAGCAGGGATTAATTTTCCTATATTTTATCAGTTCAAAAATAATTCTGCAGTGCAATCAATTTCAGTCATGGGTCAAAAGGACTAAGAAAGGTCAACCCAACCTTATGACTCAAAGTTACACAAAATCAGAAGACACTGATGTGGTGCAAAGTAATGAAATAACAATACTCACAACTGAAAATATGACATCGATTGGCTGATAATTAATAGATTGATTTTGACTCCGTTGTGTAGCTTACCAATGTCTGTAGAGTTTAATAAAATCCGTTCATAACATCTTAGCACATGCGGTCCACTTTCTAATTTCACTGCGATCTAAAACTTTCCATTTTATTCAAAGCTTTTCAAGACCAAAGGCTTGATTTCTGAGATATGGCCAGAAGAAGAGACAGACTCATTCTTTCTTTCTCTTTCTCATGTCCACTTTTCCAATTTTGCCTGCTTAATGTACCCCAATCAAACAATGTTCTTCCAGAAGTTTTTTTTCTTAAAGGTCTGCATTTTTGTTCTTTAATTAGACTGTACGAAAAACCCTCTCTTTTTAAAGGTAACAGTCATTCCATGCTGAGTTTAAACTCCCACTTGTCAGAAGAAATTATGATGCAAATTTGTCTCTGAAATATTTAAACATTTTATCTCTTTGAAATTAAAGATTAAAACAAATTCGCTATCCTGGAGCCTTTTGAAGTTTTTGTACTCTCTGTGGTATCCAACACTCACACTGAGCCTGATTTTTACAACATACTAAAGTTTTGAAATGTGTTCTGCACACAACTATGGAAAATAATTATCTGGCTGTTCAGTGAATTAATATGAGCTGAATTCTACAATACCTGTTCTTGTGCAGACAAAAGCCCAGCCAGCATCTGGTTTCATGTTTCTTGTATCCTTTATTATATTAATATGATCCATCTGTTCACCTGGCAGCTGTTTGTCCTGTTTTTCTGCAACTGCCAAGGCAGCTGCCTTTTCCCCTACCCTTAAAGACATCGCTCCTTTCTCTCTAAAGGCCTCCTATAAGAAATATACAGGGAAACTGAAAAGTAAGGTGGGTGTCAACCTGATCTTACTCTTGTTGCAGGAGCAAAATAATGATCTAATGTTTCTTCATACAACTTTGAGTCTGACTACATGCTTTACATCATTTTGCAGTAAGGGTGTATTTTACACATCTTCTATAATGTGTTCTGGTATGATGAATGCACCACATAACAATGTCAGAGTTTACATATCAGTAAATAATGTAAGTAATGATCAGTACATTCCATGTATGGCATTGTGACAGCCCCAGAGCCTTTTACCTTGGTCCTGTGTACTATGAGTTTTGTGCATCTTCCAGGGCCTTGGCTGGGAAGAGCTGAGGTGCCATTAAGTTAACTGGGAACACTGGCCAGTGTTCCTAAATTACTTAAGGCCTGCCCAGACCCCGGTGTCGGTCCCTTCACCATGCTCTGCTGCTTCTTTTATTTGCGTTGCCTTATTTTCTCATACACTGACAACATGCACCCCACATTACCCATCATTGTTCCTTACTTTAATACATTTCAGTTCGTTATTGTTAGGTTTAGTGTGCATCACCCATCTTTGTCGTGGCCCGCAAGGCCATCATAACAGGCATGAATTCAATAAGGAAAACAACCACCAACATAAACAGAAGGCAATTATTTTGTAGGAATAGCATAGCAGATCCGATGCATTTAAAGGTTTGACACCCACATGATGCCTCGCATGGCTAGCAAAGTGTAGGTCATTAGCCTTGAAAAAGCCTATTTTATCTCCCAGTCACAGTGCCTCTGTATTCTCTTGAAAATGAGTCCTTAATGCTGATAGCCAAAGGGCATCAATTAAGCTTAACAACCAGAAAAGAGCTCCTTGAGCATTTATCCACTCAGCATGTAATTATGTTTTATTTAGCTGAAATGACTTATTGTATTAAAACACATTTTCTGCTAATAATGTTATAAACCTACACAATAAATAGAGACTTAGATGAGCATGAAAAGGTGGAGAGAGTTTCATACAGAAATGTGTACGTAGATCAAATGTGTTCAGATGGGTTTACCTTCCACATCATTTTCAAATGCAGAACTTAATGTGAAACAGTAAGTTTTGGTGTAATACCACATTGTGTCAGCTCAGTAAAGACATATCACATGCACCTTGCATGTTTAACCTTTCACATGGTTTATTGTTGCTCCATCGTTCCACAACCCTGAGATTTCTTGACAGGACTGCTCATCTCATCACTAATAGTGAAATCTCCCACAATAGAGAATATTTTGCTCTTGGACAGGATGTCTCTCAAGTGTGAAAAAAACACCACAAACTGGGTTACTATTTATCACTTGAACAACTAGATGAACAATGGAAAAAGAGATAGAAAGGAGGGATGTTGGACAGGCAGAAAAACTGCCCAACTGCATTGCTCATGTTCAATTTTAATGAGCAATTTTGATCTGATTACTATTCCCAGTGTTGTATAAAATAGAGCCATGCTGCCCTCTGTCTGTAATACACCAAAATTGTTTTTCTTCACCCAACACAATGAACATTTTTTATATTTCAGAGTAAACTTCTGGTTCTTTCTTCATTTCCATGTGTTAGTTTTGTGAATTAAATGAGATACTGTTAAGCCTATACATTGTAGTTTATAAATGAATCATGTGCTGGTAAAAGAGATCACTTATTTTATAAAGGATTGGTTTCTAAATTTACAGCAACCAGAAAATAAAAAAATGGAAACTTCTTGTAACATACAAATGCATCATTCTGAGTTTTTCATGTTTTATTGTTGTAAAAAATCTGAAATAGGTCAAGGGTTGGTTGGTTGCAATAGGTCTTTTTCGTTGAAGACATTTTGACATGTCACAGTAGGAAAAGGATCGGTGTAAATAATAAAATGAATGATGGCTGAATTCCATTTAGCCGCTTCAGTTATAGGTTCCTGGGATTGTGCATGCTGGCTCACTCTCACGGCTTACTGGAACACTTGAATATATTAATTTTTTTAGAAACACCTGATCTTTTCCGACTATGACAAGTCAAAATGTCGTCTTTGAAAAAGGCCTTTAAGGATTTTTAACAAAATGTGAAATTTAAGCAACTCTATAGAAATAGGTCAAAATTAAGTTCCAGTATAAAACATAAAATAATTTATTTATTTTAGTATTCAGGCCCATCAACTCAATATTAAGTAGAGTCAACTTTGATAGTGGTCTTGAATCTAGTTCAGCAGGTCTGTATCAGCTTTGCACATGTAGGAATTAGGCCCACAACAGTATCACAGATGCAACACTAAACAGCAGCTTCATGTAGTTCACCGCATGATGACTTAGATACATCTATGAAGTCTGAATACTGTAAACATTCCCTTCTATATCATGAGACAATGCTGATGATGAATTATGTGATGAATAACAATCCAAACCCAACTCCAATAATAGCTGAAATTGCTAGTGAAATTACTCAAGAATGCACTGACATTGGGTTACACAACAAGACACATTTTCCAGTCCCTGCATCCAAAGGTCCATCCTGTTTGCTGTAAGACAGACAAATAGCTTATACTTTGTTTGTGGTGTATTTAGAAATCAAGTTTCACTGACATTGTTCCTATTAAACTAGAGAACTGCATGTGAGCATTTCTTTCTTTTCTCAAAGGGAAACTAGTGAACACTTCTGCTGACAGTAACTACTCTGTACTTGAGGTGATTGTTCTTTTCTCAGTGCTGGAAATTATATTTGATCTGCACTTGAAGATTGTATTTTGACACTTGATGTGTGTATGAATGATTATGCTGTGAGTAAGGCCTATAGAATGGACTTGTATACAATTATTAAAAGACTTTATTGCAGATCTATCTCCATCCTTCCTTATCACTTTTTTCTTTCCTATATATGAGCTGTTTTGGACAGGTTGAATTTACCTCCCTTGCCCTTTATATTGCTTGTTTACTTGTAATCACCACTTTCTAGATTTGTAGGTTCCCTCATGTAGCTGTCTAATCTATGTGTCATAACGTGTGGAATACATGCTGTGCAAGACATATATACAGATGGGTGACAAATTAAAGGAAAAACCAACACAAAGTATCTTTGTGAGGGGTTATCCTAAAGTGAAACTGACACACAGCATCTGTTTGACCATTTCTGACCCTTTCATGGAATCCATCTCCATTGTACAAAGCTCACCACTGCAAGTCAAGCCACGGATGAGTGACGAATTAATAAAGGAAAAAACAACACAAAGTGTCTTATAAGGGTGTTATTGTTCCACCACGAGTTGCCAGAACAACTTCAGTGCTGCATACATTGTACACATTTCTGTAACTCTTCTGAATGAATGAATACCAGTCTTCCAAAAGTTATTCCCAAATTTGATGTTTTGATGCTGGTGGTGAGCACCGTCTTAACACATAGCTCCAAAATCTCCCAAAGGTGTTCATTTGGTTTCATTTGTATACTTATCAAACAGTGACCTTTCTTGCCCTTTGTGGAAGTATCTCCATTTGTTATATTTCTGTGCTAATTTATTCAGGATTTCCCTTTAATTTGTCATTCATCTGCTATTTCATTTGTTTGAATCGTCTCCAAATGATTAATATTAATCAAAAAGTAATAAGAAATTGCAAACACTTTGTGTGTCTTGTGTTGTATTGGCCAGCAGGGGGAGCTCATAGTTTAGGAAAGAGGTGCCAAGGTTTAGCATTGGAAGAAATAGGGTTGTGTTTATTTCCAGTTCAATTTCCAGGGGCTTCAATCGAATAAACTCAGTAACTAAAAGCGGCACAAAAAGCAAAATGCAGGCAAATAAGGAACACCCAGTGGCTCTTTTACATATTATGTATAGCCGCTGGAAGCCGACCCCTGAGGGCTTTTCCGAAATTTAACCCCTGCATGTACAGTATGTCTGCCTATTTGCAGGCTTCCTCTACCAAACACCCAGTGCCATGCCTGCATCAGTGTACGTACGTACGTACGTGTGTGTGTGTATGATCGAGAAAAAAAGCAGGAAAGGGGGACGCTGTCATGGAGTAGCCTATGGGGGTCCATTTGTTCGTGGTCTATCTGAATGGCTGCAATCTGGACGAGCGCTGAACCACTACACACGCGTATTAAAGTTAATCCATCGTTGTGTTTCCCCCTGCTCTGAAGAAGATGACTGTTTGAGTCACTACAGCTGCTGCTGCTGGCGAAGATTTGCATGAGCTGGAGCACCAACGGTTGGCAACCCCAACCCCCCTCCAACCCGGCTGCAAATCCAGGCTCCATCTTTTAGAGCTCTCCCGTGCCATTATTTTATTTACTAAATGCCCATATCCCTCCGCAGGGTCAGAGAGTATTTTGAAGAAATTGTTAAATGGTTTGCCTTGTATCGCGTCTTCTTATCGCTGTTGTTAAACATTTGCCACACTCATGAAACATCTCTTTCTCGACGGGCCACGCCGATTTGGAAAGATCTGTGTGCCGTAGTTGTTGTAGGGAGAGGTGGATCTAGTTTTTGAGGAGCCTGGAGGGGCTGTGCTTCGGTGCCACTTATCATTAGATATGGCCACCGTTATAGAGTACGCCGAAGCGTCATCTTCAACTTAATTTAGTGCTATTTCACAGTAATCTCACAGTTCGGCCACTGTGGCAGGCAGGATGTTGTTTTTGGCAAGCTAATGTTTGTTTTTACATGTTTTGGGAGGCGGTTGTTACTGCGTGGCAGGCTGGCTGCGAGAGTCTCCTAACTGGCCGCTTGGTCCCGCAGCTTGTCGATGCTGAAGAAAATAGAACCAGTTGCCAACCAAGCGGTCGGCACTCAACGTTTGCTTCGCGCGGCGCTGTACCTTCGCTGAGGATTCACATTTAAAGTTTCATTTACGGAGTGGTGACTTTTGTAGCCGCTTGGACTTCGGCTTTGATTTCTTTATACGTTAATGGTAAAATTGTTGCCCGTAGACTTGGGTGGCTAACACCAACTAGCTATATAACCCGAACTCGTGCGACGACAGCTGTCATTGGAGAAAGGAAAGTGATCCCTCCCAAATGCGTGTGCAACTGAAGCGGTTTTCTGTTGGATTTACATCATCTGCCTTTCCATCAAATGGGCAAAGTTGGGAATAACATTGCAACGTTGGAATATAATGATATGCGTTATGCATTTTTGAGAACTGCGGTGTTGCTTCATTGGAGAGAGGCTAGCTAGCTCAATTAGCTTGCTAGCTAGCTGGGTGATAAAAGTGCGACGTTTCAGCCCCCAGTATTTTGGACATGAAGAGGATAATTCGCTATCCATAGGGCTGGAAGGTAAGGCACGGTGAGATGTTAAATAGCTTTTCATGTCAGCTAGATTTGTTTTACATTCACCTTGTAAAGTAAAGCTAAGCCAACATTATCCACCTCCAGTCTTATGTTGGGGGTTCGTCGCCGCCTTGGCTTTCATGACTCAGACTATTCAACGGAACGGAACATTCAGGAGAACCGTTCATGGGGGCTCTGCAATCAGAAATAGATGGGTAACCTTATACGGAAACTGCTCAACACAATATATGCGATCGACATTCACACATAACTAACGCTAGTTTGTAACGAAAAGCAGAAAGCAAAGCTTGCGTCATTGTATAACGTATCATTTTCACTTTTTGTGTTGCATTGTAGTTCCCCAGAACAGTTCCGTTTCATTGAATAGACCGAGCCTTTGTGTGTTGAGCACAAATGTTTGTCATTGCCCTGCACCCAGTCTGACGAATAGTGTAGTTAAGGTTACCGATTAAGCTTCCCACCGTCCCTCGACTATAATATTTGACATTAGCTGTGGGACAATAAAATGCTGAAGCATTAATGTTCGGTGTTTGTGGCGAAGGCGCTAGTTACAAGCTAGGACGACGAGTTGGCCAACTAACTGCAACCATAGGTAACCTGTTTGCTGTGTGAACCGCTTTCAAAGTTGTCTTTCTGGCTAATGCCTCTCAACGCCGAGTCCACGCCGCCGTTGCCAGCTAAATAGGAAAGATGGATTAATTTCTTTCATGCATTTTCTGTCACCTTTAACTTAGACGATGTCCGTGTTACTTTTGTCTGTGGTCGCCAAAGGAAAGGCGACAGAGTTCAACACAACAGGCTAGCTGTCGTTAGCTGTATGCAACTGCTTTGTGCCCAAGCTTGAGTTAACAAAAGCTAACGTTAGCATGTCTCCAATTGTGCCTGTGGTGGTCGTGACTGCCTGGTAGTCACCGGATCCGAACCTCATATTTCCAAACAATCAACGTTATTCTCACCACTTTATGTTGAGGCTTACCTAGTTGTAAATATAGTTATAAAATGGTCCTAATCCAACACATTTGTTACATCAACACTTACAGTGTTTCGGGGAACAGTGTAACCCCCTGTTCATTTTCTCTCGTGGTTTCAAGCTAAGATTTAGAATTTCTGAATAATGACACTGACAGCCTAACCCTTGTAATGACCAATATTTCTTGTGGAGTTTGGTGTTTATTGGACCACCATCTGTCCACAGAGCCTGGAGGCTGGTGGAGGCCAACATAGGCATAAGAGAAAGCGAGAATTACCACAGATCTGCAGTGAACCATGGTGTCAGTTCCACAATATCTAACAGCAAAAATTGAGACCGCTCCTGGTGCTCTGGTACAACATCGCTCTTTAATTTGTGGCCCACCATGTTTTATTAATTATTTTACTGCTTGAGCAAAAATGAAAAGTAGCAAAGTTGACTTTCTCATGACTCATCCTAAAGATTAGTCATAATGTAGTCTGATGTAATTGCATTTTGGTACAGAAACACAAGCTAGCAAGTGGCTTGTGTGCATTCTACCTTTTTTATTTTATTATTTTTTTTATTTGAAGAGGAGCCAACAAAATCTTTTACCGGTGGGTGAAAACATGGTATGTCTGGTTTTTTTTTAAACCAGTTTACTTTTGAAAAGGATAATGTGGTGCAAAAATGGGTACTCTATCTTCATGTTTTTCTATTTCTTTCCAGGTTAATTCTGGAATGGTCGAGGGGTGGTTCTTCGTAAAATAATAAGCGTAGTAGCGATGTTGATATTATCAAGTACTTTGATTACCCTAGATGTAAACCTACGTTTCAGTAAACAAGTGGAAAAATATGTTTGCTCTGTCATCTTTATTCTAGTTATTTAAGATATAGTGGAGCATATTTATCGCAACCCAGCTCGGCTCTACTAGGATTTAATGATCTTTTCACATCTATCACAGCATGACTGCCTGGTCACAAGACTCCATTAACCACTAAACCTTTGATGTTACTGTACAATCATGTACCAAAAATGATTCAGTTTTCACCATTAAGATGTTTTACTGTCTATGTTTAGCATCATAATCTTGATCAGTTATTTTAATTTTAAAGCCACATTCAGCTAATTTTGAGGCTCCAAAATAAACTCACTGAAACACATTGCTATAGGCTTATTAAACTCCATCCTACATCCTTCCTGTTAGCAAACCGTTACCTGCTTACATGCCCAGCAGACACAAGCTAACATGAGTATCCCATTGGATGTTACTGACCACGTGAGGAATGTAAATTCAGCATTCTCTTCCCTTTTTTAGCTCTGTTTTTTTTACCAACTAAGAAAAATATCCGGTCATTAGTTTGCTGGATGCTCAAATATCTTCACCAAACACTTGTTAACTTTCTCCCTGTCTACATTGGTTACATAGGAAAGCAGCACAACAGCAACAGCTAGAGTCAGCCATCACTGTCTACCCTAGATGCACAGTATTGGTGTGAAATTAGCATTTGACAGTGCTCTCAGCCCAAAAAACAAAACATTTGTGAGTCTTTGTACACTTTCTTTGTTTTATTTTTTTTATCATACAGCAGTTGAGCTCCCACCAAAACACTTAGTGTGCTGCATCACTTTCCAGCAGCACCGTAAAAGTCTTACTGCGCTGTCTTGTTATGAGAGGCAACGCATAAACCAGATCACATACAGGCAGGTGATAAAGTAAAAGGAAAAACCTGAATCAATGAGTGGAGAAACTTAACAAATGCAAATGGTTTTATACAGGGCATGAGTGGTCACTAAATGTTTGAACGTGAAAATGATATGACTCCTGCTATTCCCTCTGCAGTTCCCACATGTCAACCCAGTTAAACGCTATCATCAAAACACCAAATAAAGGAATATCTTTTGGAAGAATGGTGTTCGTCCCTCCAGTAGAGTTCCAGAGACTTGTAGGATCTATGCCCAGGAGCACTGAAGCTGTTATGGCAGCACATGGTGGACCAACACCTTTTATTAAGACGCCTTTTATTATAAATCCTTTGGGGTTTGTTTTTTTTAAGTTTAATTTGGCAACCATCTTTGGGTTTACTTGCATTGGTTAGCATTTTACAATGGAATTGCATACAATCTGTAAGAAATGGACAACATTAGGTATGGTCTCACGTGACATCATATTCACATCATATTGTTTAAACTATAATTGCGTGCAGCTGAGTGGAAAACCCCATTCATATCAGCCTCCGACTTGTAATTCCGAGTCGAACATATCGGGAATTTCTGACATCAACAATATCTCCCACTTGGTGAAGAGAACTATAGGCAATTCAACACACTGTTGGCAGAATGGCTGCAAATGCACCACCGCTGGCAGTTACATTAAATCCAATATTAACACTAATACAATCGATTCAGCTGATTTTATGGAGGCTATACACTGTTTGTTTTTATCTGGTTTCCCTTGGTGACAAACCTCTACAAATACATAAACCATCTAAAGCTAGTTAATTTAGGCAATTTACCTAGTTTTACTACAAGGTTAGCACAAGGGCTAACCACCTTGGAATAATGCAGGAACACTCCCAAGTTCTCCCATGTTCTTCCCATTCTGCCGACAATGTGTGAATGCAGCCTTAGTACTCAAGTCAAAAAGCAAGATTACCTTTTGAAGAAGTGCCGAAGTTATACAGGGTGAAATCCATCGTGGAAAAGAAAGCGATCTGTTTCCACACCCACTACAGAATTAGTGGCTGAAAATGCAACACAGTTGCAAGGCATCTTCTTAGGAAAGGGTGTGATTTTGTTGTTTCTTTCGTCCACAAGAACGCACTAATTTGGTCAACAACACTTTGTCACAAAATAACTTGTGGAAAGCATAGAGAATCACAATGACAAAACAATGTGTGCAGAAAAACACAAACCTTTTGTCAATATTCCTTTTATCCAAAATATCTAATGGAAGAAAGACATGTCCCTGTTTTGGACATCTGATTGGACCAGGGTACGTGAGAGGTGCAGAGTGGCATGATTGTGTCTGCAAATGAACGTCTGGTGGTACCATGCCAAAAAGGAAAAAAAATCACTCTCGCGCACCTTCTCTTCATCTGTTCCACTTTGGTGGAATGATCTGCCTGCTCCTACAAGATCAGCAGGTTCTGTAGCCACCTTTTAAAAAAAACAATCAAAACCGCATCTCTTCTGTCAACACCTAGCTGACCATCATCTTCTACTTTCTTTCTATCTCTTTTCTTAAAAAAAAAACCCCAAAAACTTCCTATCCTTAGCTTTGTATACTGTGCTGGGCTTCAAAAGACTAGTTTCTGGTGCACTTATGCATTTTTTTACCTTGTGTTGTTATAATTGCTTCCATTGTCTTCCTCATATGTAAGTCGCTTTGGATAAAAGCTTTTGCTAAATGACTAAATGTAATGATTTCTGCTTGGAGCGTACAATGGCGTTTTTGAAAGTGGGAGTGTTTTCTCTTGCTCTAGGGTACAAGTACATTTCATGAGCAAACTATATTCACATACAATGCAATTAAATGTTTTTTCTGGATTTTTATTTGAGAGTTTGACTCCTGCAGTGTGTTTTTAAAAAAACATAAGCAAATGGGAATGTTTTTTTGACTTTGAGTAAAAAATAAAAATTGTGATGCAAAAATTATCATTCCCACTAATCGTGAATCCTATCACAATTTTAATCTGTCAAAATAAACGGAATGATTTTTTTTTTTTTACCACATCGTGCAGCCCTAATATTTAAAATCCTGAAAATCCAATATTGCCAAAAAGCAATCCTGTTCACTGATTTAGCAACATTTCTGACAATGGAGAGATATTAAAGGGATAGATACCTTGCTAAAAATGGTATAGAACAATGTTTGGCATTTAATGCATCGTCTCATTGTCATTTTACGCAACCTAAAGCGAATCTTAATCCGTTGGCCTTCGTTTCTGTAGTGCACTCATGCTGCCTCAAAATTTCACTTCACATTGTAAAATGCAATTAAAGGGCAGCATTCACCATGTTTACCAGTGAGCGGTTTGTAGTGGGCTTTCTTTCGGTGGGTGGGTTGCAGCAAATGGAAAACCCGGAGCACCAGATTTGGAGTGACTACTGAATGCTTCGACTAAGAGGTGGAAATAGCTGCTGCTCCACTCTGCTCACATTGGGCAGGAGCTGAGTTGCTGAACATTCTCCATTCAGAGTTGGACATTTTTCAACTTTAGGTGCCGAGCGTGTTTCTGCAAGAAATGCAGGGATCTTGGGGTGGATTAAAAGTAATGCACCCTAAACGGCATCCCAGGGGCTTCAAACCCATTGAATACAATCAGAGCTAGGTGGATTTCACTGCCAATAGGATTCTCGGGGTTTTTTTTGTTGCGTGACACATGAACAAGCAAAGCTAACGAAAGGATGCAGTTTCGTGAATATATATCAGAATCGATTGCTAGTGAAGTAAAAGTCATAAGCTATTGAAGGCTACATCCTTCTTGCACTATTATGTATGTACGTGATATGGAAAAACCTCAAGACTTTGTGTAGGAACACCACTTTGTCTAAATCTCAGAGCCAAATCAAAAATTCTTTAAAATATAAGGACGTCTGGACATCTCAGTGAACAAAGCTACAAGCCACGTTCTTCCACCACCAAGGAATTTTCCCACAACATGTCCTCTCCTTTTTCCTATCCACTCTTTCAAGGCCTGTAAACAATATGAAAACAACAGATGTGAAATTCAGCACCCGTTTTTCCTCTTAGAGTTTGAAAAGTTGAGTTAATTTTCCAAGCTTATTGTGTAACACCTATCATCATGATCTCATCTTTCTTACGATTGCATTTTATTTATTTATTTATTTTTTCAGAATGTCATCAGAGGATAAGACTGTGGAACCCTCTGACCAGGTACCCTCACCGCCCTCCAGCAGTGTAGGGGCCACGTCCACAGGAAGTCCTGCCCACGCAGACAAGCGACCACGTGGCAGGCCACGCAAGGATGCTGCTGCCATCCTACCCCAGGCGCCACCCTCATCCATGTCTAAGAACAGAAAGAAGTAGGTTTTTACCGCTGACATTCAAAGTAATCTTTTGTATTTTCATACCATAGGGAATGTTCTCATTCCTTGAATTAGATGCAACTTGGTGGTGGTGCTGCTAATATAATATAAAATAAAAGATTATTACCTAACCATTTATTATTTTAGTAATGATCCCGCATTTAGGGTTGTTCATTGGGTATAGGAGTAGGCAGTGGTGTATCTGACCCGTTAAGATGGCCCATTCATGTATGGAGTCAGGAAAACCCTCCCCTTGGAATATATATATATATATCTATATATATATATAGCTCAACTGGTAAAACTAAACTAACCATGGGTTAAATGGACTACAAACAAACAATGATCTCCCTTTGCATTATGGTGTTTCTCACCTCCACTCCATCTGTTAGTTTTTTAAATTAGAACACCTCATTGTATGTTATTGCTTATTTACAGAGCTTTTATATTTTCCCAAAAAATATTGGTATAAAGCAGCACCAAAACCATATCATGAAATCTGGATAATGTGGGACTGTTTTTAAGTTTAACAAAAAATGACAACCCAACCACTATTTATTTTATTTAATTTTTTTACAAGAAGTTCAAATCAAGAAGTATCTTTCAAAAATATCAAGGTGTTGCAATGGAAGATATCAACAACAAGGCCCTACAGCCCCCTGTCTTAATTTCTGAGACCTAGTGAAACCCAGATTATTATGTGTATTTAATGTGCTTTTTGTAAAATGCTGAATATTTGTTGATAACTGGTCATGTTATGGCCATTTAGCTTATAGCAAGTCTTTGTCATGGGGTTTTTAACAGTTCCAAAGCAGCTTGATTTCAGGTAACGCCAGTACGGAAATATCTTATGAGGTAGTACAAGGTGCCTGGCTTCTTTGTGACTTCCATAGCAACATACTGTATAATGCAGCTTAGAACTGCTTTGTAATATAATGCCCGCAAGGTTCTTAACTCTCTCCTTAGTCTGTCCTCTCAATCAATCTTAATACCCTACTCCCAATGGATCGTTTAATCTGCAAGCATCAAGACGATGCGTTAATGCCACAGTGGAAGGATGACCTCGTAAAGACTTGAATTGTTCATGTTGATGAACTGGTCAGGAAGGAACCAGCAGCAAAAACGTGTTTTTCCTTCTTCTGCTCTTCTTAGTTATTTATTTGTCATGGTCCAAATTAAGACTGTAGTTGCTTGTGTACAGGTTTTTTGATAAGGCTGCAGAGAATGGCTAAAAGGATTTTTAGTTATTTAGCTCAATATTGATGTTACATTTATCCCATCAGATTTCATTTAATTAGAGCCACTAAACCTCCAGAAAGCTCAACAGTGAGTTTATATCCCAGAAAACATCCCCCTCCACCAACTCTCAGCAATGATCAGAGCTCTGTGGATGGACCTCAGGTTGTAACCAGTTAAGTACATCCTAATTTCTAATCTCACTATTGGTCATAAAAACAAAAGGGCTAATGGGTGGCTGGTCCTCCTGGCTTAAAACTACCGGGACGGCAGTTTAGAAACTAAGGCTGCATGAAGCGGTAAAAAACAAAAACAAAGTCATGGTGCGATTAATTTGACAGATATTACAATTGCAATATGATTCATGATGACAGTACTTCATTATAATGCTGTTTTGTCACACATTTGACCTTTTTTTATGAAAACAATTGCAACTTCATCGATTAGGATATTGCACTTGTCCTTATTGCGATTTCGATAATATTTCGATTAATCGTGCAGCCCTATCAGAAGCCAAACTATACTGACTGTAATACGATGAGTGGCACGCTGCTCAATCACATACTCTTGAGAGTGCAACAACTTCACAGAGCTGTGAATGATCCTCGTAGAACAATCTTGTGTTCAGCTGGCTTCAGCTTCTAATGGATATAATCAGGGTGTATAAATATTAAAAATGACCAATATTAAGTGTTAAAAGCCAGTTTGCTTGTGACAAAGGAGAATGTGTCAGAAATCGCTCTTCTAGACCTGGTTGTTGGAATTTACTAGATTTGCCCACGCTCCATCTGCTAGTGAGTCCATTTCAGAACTGCATGATCCTTGTCAGGTTTTCCAGGCAGCACCCTGCTAGCTGGGACTACTTACCACAGCATTATTTTCACCTTTTTTCTTTTTTTCTCTCTCGCTCTCTCCCTGTGGTGGGACTGTGGGGGGGATAACTTGTGCAGGGTATGGGGTTGAATGTTAGTCTTGAGCATTTGGAAGTGAAATAACTGGCTCTCTCAGTGCTGACATTTGATGCCTTCATGGTAGTTAGATATATACAGCTGAAGTTGTGTAGCAGTGTATGTAAAGACGTCACCACCACCAACTAACTTGCGTGTAAACACTAGATTGTGGTCCTAGATGAAAATGTCACACATCTAATTTCTGCATTTGGATTTGCCTTCTGGAATCAAAACCCACTTAAATGTCATTAGTTATAGACGGTAAAAGTCTTTGCTGTGAACATGTAAAGGAAAGCCTGTTCGACAGACGGTGTGGGACTTTAAACTTGAGCGTGATACATGGCCGAAAGATCGTGCTGCTGTAAACCCATTTAGCTGGGTCCTGGTGATTAGCAGTCTGTAGCTTTACATGTCTCCAAAATGTATATAATTACAGTATTGTCTGATTTTACTTTTTACTTCTTTCTGTACGAGCTCCTTGTCTCGTACACAGTAGTACATTGAACAAAGACCATCAGAAGTTTAATGAGAACTGATTTTGGAAAATATGCTTAGCAAATTGATAAATTGCACCAGAGATTTAATCTAATGTAAATGCATATTGATCAGTTGTCATTTTTGATTCTTTGCTTTGTCTGTGCAGATGCTACACACAACTAAGTTGTTGCAGTATTTTCTCTTGGTTTATTTTTCTACTATCACTTTCAGTCCTCAATAATAACAATAATAGTTCTTCTAAAAAATCTTGTGCCTTGTGAAAGTTGTATAAATTCTGTGATACACAATTCTCAGTGTGATCCAGAACTATAGCCAGACAGCCCTTCTTTGGCTCTGCAATTACTGTTTGCACCTTTTACAATAATGTGAAAAGACCTCTCTGTTAAAATGTAGTAGTTTGTTTCCATCTTATTAAGATAGTTGCGTTTGGCTCAAGCATACAGGTAAATTGTGTTTTAACCAAGGTTTGGTAGAGACCTCTTCTTCCATTCTTGGGTTTTAGGGTTGTTCCTTATCTTGACATGGAAGCCATTTAGAGGGAGGGGTTGATTTGGCATCCAGCCATTTGTGATTTTTCTCTCCAGTGGCACCGAAAATTACCCCACCCCCCTATCCCTGCATCTCCTCCCTCACTTCCAACCCCCTGTATCCTCCTGAGTACCCCTGAGACATGCTGCTCTCATTTGGCCTGTGTTTGCTCTCCCCACTTAGCATGCTAACAATTGATGTTGCTATTTAATTTGTATCCATGACAATTATCCCCTCCACATGGCGCTTCCAAGATTAGTTTAACAGAGCTCCCATTGGAGGATGCTGACACTGACAAATCTCTCCATACTGCATGTAAAAGAGGGGTACGTGCTAGTGAGTGCGCGTGCGTCTGTATGAGTTGGCACTCAGGCATATGTTTGGGTATGTAGACATGGTTGTCTGATTTGCTGATAGGGCACATTCACTAAGATATGGGAAGGGTTGCACTTTCTTTATAATTGCAAAAAAATTCTTGTTTTAAAATTGTGATGACATCTTCAAAGAGATGACAGGGAGAAGTGGAGAAAAGGCTAATATTACATTTAACATGGCACTCTAGAGAGAAAATGTTGAAAAGGAGTGGTAATAAGATATTTTTGGGTCACTCAACAGGAGGTAGACACATGAGAAAGCATATCCTGATAAAAATGTTTTGCCTTGGATCTTAATCCAAGTCCTTTTAATAATGAATATTTGCCAATACACAGTTCTTATCCAATGCACGGCTCTGCATTAAAATATATAACTAGGTTTAAAGCTTGCCTTGATAGCATTGTATAATATTTTGCTTAGGGTCCTATAGAGAGGAGTGTCCGTATGAAGCTGTTGTGGCAGGAAGGTTTGGACAGGATTTGGGTTCTGTTGGTCGTCTGCATGAACAAATGTTTCTATTGTTGTTTTTTTTAGCCATACTTGCGTCTGCTGCTATGTACATACAGCGCACATAAAAAACGCAGTCAAATTCCTTGTATGTGTACACATACCTGGCCGATAAAGCCGATTTTGATACAAGAGGTATAATTGAATTCAGTTTTCAACTAACCGCAGCAATTTGTTTCCTCGTACTGTGCCGTGGTTCCTTCACTGTACTGTGGGTTAAGGTTAAGAATACGTTGGTAGTGCTTTAACAAAGCGAAGATGCACAAAGCTTCTAAAAACGGAATGCAAAAGGTCAGTATCTTTCTCCAGGTTTATCACATAAGTGATAAATATGAATATCAGTATCACTGTACATTTTACTATACTAGTGTCAAAACAATACCTGGGTTTTGGTACTGTTATCAAAGTTATACTTGTTTTAGGTACCTTTTTTGAGAAATCTAAGCAAGTTTTTCTACAAAACCCTTTAAATGTTTACAAAACTAATCTAAACCCAAGCAACTGTACCAAAACTTTTGCCTTTAATAAAGTATTGTCTAAATTGGAAACCTTTAAATTTTCATCAGGAGCTTTTGATTTAAAGAATAAGTTAACAAGATCTCAAATCTGACCAGACATTCAGTGCCAGCTGTTAGTACTTGACAGTTTTTGACACTCGGTGCCACACACGTCGGTCAGGGCTGATGAGGTTTGAATGCACATGCCTGCCTCTCTGTAGACAGAAGAAGGTTTTATTATACTAATAGCACGGTTATTATTTGGTTCACTGTGTGTACCGCGCCGGTTTGGACAAATAATTATACCCCTAAAGTGATTAAAAATGGTATCTGGCTTCATCTAACCAATTACAATTAAATAAAAATGTTTTTTAATAGAAAGCAGTGATCGAGCCCAGTACTGATTACACAGGGCAGCTTAGGACATCACTACTTATGAGTCGGATCAATCTTTTCATGGCAGAGTCTTGACTTTGTTTAAAGGGATATTTTATCGCTTCACTGGGCTGTCTGTGCAGTGGATAAATGGAAATATTTTCAAAATTGGTGCTACATGACCAGAGAAAAAGGCAGTGCTATTGCCTTTAGCTCAAAAGGTGAAAAACCTACAACAATCAGAATCTAATCGGCCCGTTGCCTTCCAAGGCCACCGCTGGGTAACAAACTGGGGCAGTGTATGTGCTAAGCCAGGTTTATTGTATGTTTTCACACTGTAATGTTGCCGTGCTAGTAACAAAACAGTGTCGCCATTGCACTTACTCTATGCCAGACGTCCGTTTTGCCCCGCTGGCTTTGGTTGGTTTTTCCAGTTTCTTTTTGGGATCAAGGACTACCCTGTCCATATGTGGCCCAAAGCTTTCGTGCAACGCACACCGACTGCACTTCTGTTTCCATTGGTGTACATTTACCGCAGCGGCACCACCAGTTGTCCCCGGCACGGGTCAGCTCTGCGCCGCAATCCTCACCGGGTGCCGGTGCTAGGCGCTCGGCTGTGGTGGCCTCTTCCTCCTCCGTTTGCCGTAATTCCTCCGCGCTGTCTGGCTCATAGAAGTAGCCCCGATTGTCTGATTCCAGCATTACACTATTAAAATCGTTTTCTTCCATATCTACAGGAACATTGCCTTCTGCCAGTGGTTGTTCTAGCCAGTTGATTTTGGACAGGATATTTTGACTTTGGAACGGTAAGGAGCCGCCCCTCTCTTGATCTGACTTTCTGTGGAGGCGGGCATACAAAAAATGCAGAAGTACAATCTGTAGTTCGCGTCATCTGGCGGGCTTTTGCCGGCAAATGAACGGGGACCTCTGTGTGCAGGCAAAATGGAGGGAAGTTAACCATTGTTCGTTTGCATTATGTTACCCACGTTGTAATGATACAAAGCTGGTTGAAAATCGGCAAATTTTCCCTGAATGCATTTAGGCACTTCTGAACAGTATTTTGGTTTTTGCTTTAAAAACTCAATAGAACATCCTTAATCATTTTTATGTATTATGGTGGGCTTTTATGAAAATATTTCTTTAATTGTAATAAATTGTTAGTCTTCAGAGACAAAATTGTGGCACAGCTATACATTCTAGTATATAATCTCAAATAGGCCTTACAAAAAATGTAGATTCCTAATGTCAAAGAATGATTTTAGTAGTCAGAATTAAATAGAGCATTGACCTTTTCACAAACCCGCTGTTCTGAAAAACATAACCATCACCTTATTACTAATACCCAGCTGTGACCTTTTTGACAAAGTGCAGACAAAACAAGCCTTATTTTTAGAGGTTCAGAGTGCCTTATTCTACAAACAACTTGGCTATAGTAGCTTGCTCTCAACAGATAAAGTAGCTGATCATTTCACATGATAAAAGGATGTTGCTGGGTTTTTTTTTGTTTTGTTTTTTTAATTGTCTGACATGTCCATGTATTCAAGATGTATCTAAGGATGTGTAATCCATGGTAATTCTATTCCATTTGGAGTAATCATTAGAACAGTAGGATCGTTATTGTATCTCTATTGGACCTCCCTGAAAGCACCATGATAATCAAACAGTTTAATTTTGGAATAATAACAAAAAAAAATAAAATGTATTAAACATAAGGATAGAAAATTAATTCTGTGTTGTGTATTCTCTGTGTATTGTGTATTGTCTATTCTCTGTTTTGTCCAAAGCTTTAATGAACAATGCCCATTTTATCGGGATGTGACATACATCACAACCCCGTAATGATTGTCACCCTAAGGATATGTCTGTTCAAGATACCAAACATGACTCATTCACATTCATGATTAGATATTTGTTTGTGGTGTCTTTAAATTACAGAGCTATTATCCATATAATAAGAAATGTCTGTATTCAGATTTGAAATTCAACTCGAGCGTGTTCACTTAGACTCTAATGAGTCGTCATCCCTCAAGGGACTGTAAATGATAGAGGTATTTGTTCCATGTTGCTCTGAAGATGAACACACATTTCAGTTCTAGTGTATGAGCGACAGTAAATTTTGATTTGTTATAACCCTGTCACCCTACATGAGCATAGTAAATTATTGGTGGATGACGTTACATTAATGCCATAGTGCCTCTTTATTTTAATGCCCAGTCTCTTTACCTGAATCTTGAGAGCAGAGTTATCCAGATTGGCCTGCATCTATCTTTAAACCACATACTACCAGTCTGTATTGTACACCCCCCACTTCCACCCGTCCGCCTTGCCCAGCGGCTTGAGTGCCTCCATTAAAAATCAGTGACAGCTGTGACTATATTTAACTAATTCATGACCACCACCCCCCTCCTGAGGCAAACCCAGTCACTTTTTCTTGTCTTGTTCATTTTCACTGCCTCTATTTATTTGTTTGTGTCTCTTCCTCACCCTAGGGGTCGCACCAGAGGGAGGGTAGTTGTGGATGAGGAGGACAGCATGGATGGGACTGAGATAACAGAGTCCATAGGCCCTCAGGACACAGGTGAGGCTTTGCAATCCCCTTTTTTGATCCATTATGTTGGGAGTGATATAATACTTGAACTTGCTCATCCAGGCAGAGAGTGTTTCAAAATGGTATTTCAGTAAAGGTAGAGGAGTCTCCCTTTTTCTTGGCACCCCATGCTTCTACTTTAGGGCTATAATTGAAAGGGTTTAGCTTGAGCTGTGAAGCTGCAGTGGGTGTGTATTTTTTTTTCTTCCCTTACTGCTTCCACCTCTCTTCCTGCTCTGAGATTGGCATTGAGGTGCAGTGGGAAAGAGCCCAAGGCTAATGCCCTCTAAAAGCTTTTTAAAATCCCATCAGTCTCTCCAGGCCCATTTATGTGCTTTTTTATGTGTACATTACATCACGTGACCAGGCCTCCCATTCTCATACATCTCAGTGCTGCCCTGTTGTGCTGGAGATACTGGAGAATGAAATACTGCCAGGTCCTAGAGTTGCTTATGTTAGCTGTGGTATACATTACATAAACAATAGGAAATTATTAGGAGTATTACAACATTCCAACAATATGATTTTTATTTTAATTTTTTCCCCTGTTGTTTTTGTTTCGAAAGAACGGAGTATGCAATTTTTTGCCTTTTCAGTATACTCCCTTGTCCACTAAAATCCCTGTGGTTCCCTCAGTGGCTCTCTCTGCCTACAGGTGTTTTGTCAAATTAAATCTACAATTTCTATGAAGTCTTGTCCCTAAAGGAATGTGTGTGCAGCTGAAGTCAAGGAGAGTAGATCTGTGCTTTGAAAAGGTCAAGACGTGGGTTTAAGATCCCCTGTGTTAATCTCATATAAAACCAATTTGATTTGTGTCACTTTTACAAGGTAGATTAAATGTTTATGTAAACCACTCATGTGTATATATATATATATATATTTAAACCATCACAAACCACAGACTTAAACATATATTTACAGGAATATTGTAGCATAGCAATTATGTCACTTTCAGAATAACAAGGTTAGTATATAACTTTAAATAGTTAAATATTTAATTGTAAAAACAAAGGTGATACACAATTTCCGGCACATCACTCGTATCCCGAGGCTGTGAGAAGTCTTCCACAGGTGCATTCGGTTATTAGAAGGTAATGAGCTTGAATTTGTCCTTGTGTAATTCCTTTGGATGACACTGAATCATTGCAGTATTAGCCTAATTACATCTCAATGAAATGTTAATAAAAATTTTGCATGGCCCAAAGTCTCAGTGAGAGGTACGTTTGGGAGTTGTTTTGTATGATTAGCACAGTGAACTGAGCCTTTTTTCTTTTTCTTTTTTTTTGATAATTTCAATCAAACACACTCATTATAGTAACAAAATTGAGTTTTGAGGAAGTTTTCCCCATTAATATTAAACCCCACTTCTTGAAACATTTTGGCTGCCATGATTCTTGTTTTTTCCCTGCCTCCATTGTTATTGCTATTCTGTACAAGAGCTCGATGTTCCCAGTGGGTTTACTGTAATCAGTGCTTGAGCATATGGTCCCCGTAGTTTGCCATCCATCTCCCTAATAAAGGCTGTGTTTTTGACCTGGAGGAAACTGACTAGAATGCTATCAACCTGCCCTATGACAACCTGTATCTGTCAGAAGCTGCATGCTGTTTTTATAGTCGTAATTGGCAATGAATTGAAGAGATTGTTGAACTTGCTGCAAAGCTCACTAATACTCTGGTGGGATGTAATGCATAGTCCTTTCTTACTATCTGACTGATCATTTTATTTTTTTTGGTTACCATCAGAAACACAGATCCAGCCAGTAGAAACTGCGGAAGTGTTGACCACTGAGGTGCCAGAGGAGGACAAGCTGTCTTCCCCTCTGGCCCAAAGCCCTCCAGCCGAGATTTCAGCAGGACACTCTGTCCCAGCGAGTAGAGAAGTCAAAAGCAGGTTAGAAAGACTAAACTTCCTCTGAACCATAACTGTTTGAGAAATAAAGATCCTTGTTTTAAAGAAAAATGGTGTTTGTGATCATGAACGTATTAGTAGGCAATTGTGTGTTTATGTCCAGCAATGTGACATGCTGTTTGCCTTGCTGTGTACACATGCATGGATGAATAGAAATGGAGTCATCAGCTGCTAGAGGCCGAACTCTCCTCCCAGGTGCCACTCGGTTAAAGGTTGTAATCAATCTCCTGGACTGTCTGCTATCGATGTTAGTGATGGAGGGCAGACCAGCATCATCTCCTGGGATCTTATTAACAAGGCAATCTCATCCCTTAAAAATGGGATAAATATTTACCGCCCCGTTTTATTCCTCAACATTCCAGCTCTTAGCCACTATTCTCTCTTTTTGCCTCTGTCCCCCAAATGCCTTTCTCACATGGAATCTGCAACCGTTCCATGTCCAGATATTCTTGTAAGGTGATTTGTTTTCAACTTCTGGCACAAAAAAATATCATGCAGAACTGCTTAATGTGCTTAAAATGCAGTTCAATGCAAAGCTGTATGGTATTAATAAAATGTATAATAAAAGCACTATATCAAATTGTGACCTCAAAGGAAAAAATTTTAATAAATCTGGAAATATCTACAATTGCACTCAAGATTACTGGTTAAGGTGCATGTGAGAAAGGGTCTGGCCTGCTACTTATATACCATGTGGTTTCACAAGTGGTTTGTTTTGCCTCACGAATGTAGCCATTATGTGTTTTATATGTATGTTGTTGTCCGGACAGTCCCATTGCCAGAAGAAGGAGGCCTTAATTCATGGTGACATGCATGGCGCTGTATTAAGTCACAGTAGGTATATATAATTAAACACCCCCTTCTACCCATTTTCTTTGTTTCAGTGAGCGTCTCTGTGCCTTCTGTTACTGCGGTGGCCGTAGCCTGCTGGGTCAGGGGGATCTGCACGTATTTAGCACCACGCCTCAGCTTGAAGCACTCTTCAGCCACAAAGGTGGAGGAGGCTCGACGAGCGATTGCCGTGATGGTGATAAAACCACTCAGCCAAAAATGGCCGGAGAGACCACCTCAGGACAGAGGGAAAAGACGAAGTAAGTAGGCCTTGCTCCCACTGTAGTTACAAATGGTTTGGCTATCAGTGTTGGTCACAACAGTAAAGTCATCTGAGATGAGTCCCTGTAGTAAATGAATGAGCTGCAAGAAATCCAAATTTCCTTATGGCTTCACTTCAATGATGAAGCGATGTTTTGGTAAAGTCTCAATTGCGACCGAAATCTATTCGGTAATGGAATCCCCTTTTTTTGGGCGAAATTGCCTTTTCCCTGGAAAGCAGTATTGATACTTAGTGGATTATCCTGCTGAAATAAAGCAATAGAGGAGCATGCACACAAAACAATCACAGAGACCTTACAAGCTAAAGGGCCTCTCTCAGCAGGTTGCGTTGTCATTCTACATTTGAAGGCTACATTTTCACTTTGCCTTAGCTGTCAGGGTCCCCAGGCCCAGGGATGCTACGTCAGGTGAAGGGTGCACACTGTTCCAACAAAGGACCCTCCTCGGACTCTTTTGGACAGCTGCCTAATTTGTTTTGGTCCTTTTGGAACCAGTTGGGCGTCTCTCTGGGTTCCCTGTGACATATTGTGCAATGGGAGCAGTATGGCTCTGGCAGCTTGCCAAGCCAACCAGTAGCTGTTGTGTTGTAGCTGTGTGATTGGTCAGTAGGCCTAGTCCTCGGTAGTGCCACACAGAGGCACAGGAGGGAGCACAGGGCAGGAGGAGAAATTACGTATTGATTTGTCAGAGAGGCAGAGGTGGTGGACAAAGGGGAAAACTGGAAAAGTGAGGAGGCGAGAGAAGATCATGTCATAATTGGTGATGAAACTTCGGCTATAAACAATAAGCTGCCAAGGCTGTTTATCCCGAGTGTGCCATCATGCGTCCCGAAACCAGTCTCTTGATTTTGGCCGTTGGTTTGTTTACTGGAACTTAAGTCCTTTTTAAATGCTAATGCTCCCTCCACATTTTCCACATGCTATGCAGCTCACTAGTTCAAGCCAGGGACTTGGGGAAACACATCCTTTTCAACAGATTTTATGAGACAGAACAGCCAGCCTCTTGTGCACACACCAAACAAGATGGCCCGCTTCTTCCTCCTCCTCCTCCTCCTCCTCCTTCTCTCCCTCCTCCCCCACAGCTTTTTATTTGCTCTCTAGCATTTTTCCCCCGGCTCATTCTCTCTGTCTTCATCTCTCTGCTTTTGTAAAAACTGCACATCGTCTTCTACCTTTATGTCTCTACTCTCGGTTCATTCCTAAATTGATTCAGGCTGTCCCTCTTTCTCCTGCGTAGCATATCTTTTAGCTTTCCTCCTTTAAAAAAAAAAAAGCATGTGCTGACCCGCTTTCTCTGCAAACTTCTTCCTTTGTTCCAGTGGGTCTGAAAGCTGTGAGGAAGAACCAGACCCAGCCAGTCGATTTTGGGATGAGCTTTCTCATGTCGGCCTTCCACAAGATCTTAACGTCCAGTCTCTCTTCGAGTCAGGTAACATCAATAGAATACACATCTTTATACTCCTTTTTACCAAAAATTGTTGGCACTTTTAATGGAGAGTTACATTTATTCATGAATGCACCATCTGTGAACACTCAATATGTCGATGCAGAATCTGCACCAGATATTTATTTGATTCTAACCTTTTGGTGACTTGACATGCATTATGTTTTGAAATTTCAGGGCAATGCTGGGCACATCAGAGTTGTGCCTTGTGGTCCGAAGGTGTTTGTGAGGGCGAGGGACAATCTCTGCTTAATGTGGACAGAGCCATTGACTCAGGGAGCACAAAGGTGAGTCAGGGGAGAAACCTTGTGGACTAATAGGTGTAAAGACCATCTTAATGTGTTGGGGCAGTAGGGAGGGACTGCTTCAGCGAGGCACAGCCAAGCTGATGGATCAGACTGGCTGGTAAAGGTCGGCCTGGCAGCGTGGATCTCTCAGCTGTGAAATGGGAAAAGGTTACGCCACTCAACAGGGCTGAGCTCTCATGGCAGCTTAGCTCCTAGTGTTAGCAGTGGCACAGCTCTCCGATGGCGTTTGCAGCCCATTGGTTGTGTAGCCTGTCAGCGAGTCTTCCACTTGATCTCCAGAGTGCCCGTTAGTGCACACTCATAGAACTGAGAGAAATAGGGACTGGATGAGTTTTTGTCATGAATGTGATCATCAGGGGGTTTAAACAGGGGTCTTGATCCTAAGCTGAGAGACATGACTATTTTTCCAAATAGACATTAAAGGATAAAGCACTGTCTTTACATGAACTGAATCGGTCATAAACATGTAAAGGACATGTTTCTGAGTTTGTTTCCTTGGCTCTTCATGGAATGTATTCATTTTATTTGCAGACAAAGACATTTTGGACATATTTAATTATCTCGCTCTCTTTCTTTCTCTGGCTCTCTCTTTCTTTCTGCAGCACTGTGCATACTGTAAGCGCCTTGGAGCATCCATTAAGTGCTGTGCTGAAGGATGTGCTCAATTCTACCATTACCCCTGTGCGGGGGCAGCTGGGACCTTTCAGGATATCAGGAGTCTCTCACTCCTCTGCCCAGAACACAGTGAATTGGCCATTCACAAATGTAAGTGGAGTAGAATTGTATGTAAAAGCTATAGTAAAATAATAATAACTTGACAAAATTATTTTCTATCAACTTTCTGATATGCAATTGTCTCTCTTATTTTCTTGATTTAAATCCTGTTTCTTTAATTTTCCACCCCATAGTTGTAGATGATGTAAATTGCGCGCTATGTGATAGCCCAGGGGACCTACTGGACCAGCTCTTCTGCACCAGTTGTGGTCAGCATTACCATGGGGTATGCCTGGACATGGCTGTGACCCCTCTAAGGAGGGCAGGTTGGCAGTGTCCAGAGTGCAAAATCTGCCAGACATGCAAGTGAGTCACCTTCCCACCCGCTTAAATAACGTATCTTAGACATTATTTAAGCGTCTCTCTAGCTTCGTTCTCTCTAGCTTTTCTTTCACTTTTCTTCTTACTATTTTTCTCTATAGCTACCAGGCATGGTGCTTACTGCTGGTTTGTTTACCTCTGTGGTTTGTGAGGAGCTAACTGGATGTGTTACCCTGAAGCTCAGTCTTGTAACTTCTGACCTTTATTTAAACAGCACAGGAGCTCTGCTCGCAGCCAGGCCTGTTTGCCTTAGGTGAACATTGTCCATTGAGCTTTCTGTTCTGTATTTACATAGAAACCCTAGTATAATGTTATTACAGCATAGCATGGTATTTTTCAAAATGAGTAGCGGTTCATGATACTGTATATAGTCTCAAACTGTAATGGCGGGGATGGGAGTTGAGACTGGCTCCAAATGTTCTCATTACATCAAATTGTTCAGGTTTGACAACACAAATCCTTTTATAATTGGCTGTGAAAAGCATAGCTTTTACTTTGGCTACTATACCAATCTTATATCTTACCTGTATGTATAGAAGTAAAAATAAATAAAATACACATGCAGTGTTGGCCAGAAAAAGGGCATTTGCTTTTGTTTTTGTTTGTTTTTTTCAACCAATTCTTCAGCTCCAGTCATTGCCAACCCTACAATTACAGATGTAGCACCCCCACACACCATGACGCACAGCTAAACGCCCCGAGCCACTGTATATGAGCTGGGCTAATATATTAGCATACTAACATTTCTGCAGGAGCAAGCATTACTTTGTTTGTCTTAAAACCATGGCATTACAGTAATGCATTTACCATTCTGATGCACAAAAATCAGTCATCCTTGTATTAATTCTGTAAACAAGCTACCTTTAATGACTAAAAATATGACACTGCTGGCCTTATAATATTAGAAGAATAGACTAGTTTACAGATGAACAAAGTCCTGATAGAAATAAATAAAACCTTATCAGTTAAATGTATAACAAAGCCACTTAATGTTCTTCAGAGGTTATTGCTCTGGCATTGGATGCAGTATACTAGAATGACTTGTTGCGTGTCCTCGCCTACACATTGCTGTGTTTACCAAGTTAATAAGGGACGGTCAGTGTGTTCAGCCAGTCTTCTAGCTGGTCTCGCAAATGTAAGGTTTTTATTGTGAATAACTATTGTATTTGTTGGGTTTTTCAGAAATACAATATTTTAGTTTTGGCAAGACTTACACTAAAACAAATAATTCTTCCTCAGTTTTTTGAAAGATAAGAACAGAGAGCACGTATTAGTTATGGCAGGAAAGGGCTTGTTCTCTCCTCTGACTCCTTCATTCATTCCGTCATTCAGATTATAACAAATGGACTTGATATTTGCTGTAAAACTGAGATCCAGTGTAATAGAAACAACAGATCAGTTCTAACAAAGGATGGAAAAGTCTCAAAGAAGACACCCGATGTGCTTTTGTCTGGCCTGGAAATTTCAAAGGGAAGCAGGTGCTCAACTGGGAACTAAAGCATTATGCAAAAAATATGTTGTTACGAAACCACCTAAAGATGACATTTCCAAAAAGAGAAACAACATGACTATCATCATCATCCATGTGACTGCTGTACATGAAATCCTGCTTAGCCTTTTTTGCAGTTTATGTGAAAGTCCTATATGGTCCCATTTCATACAACCTTCTCTCTCTCTCTTTGCAGGAACCCAGGAGAGGACACTAAAATGCTGGTGTGTGACATGTGTGACAAAGGCTACCATACATTCTGTCTACAACCTGCTATGGACTCTCTTCCCACCAACGGATGGAGATGCAAGGTAGTAAACACCTCATGTGATGCCGGATGGCCTATTTAAGAGAATATAAAATAAGGGTTATTCTGGCTGGTATATAAAAAATATTTTAAAATATTTTTTCTATTATAGTGCCAACCTATTTCACATGATGCCCAGATTGTTTCCACCAGGCATACTTTTCCAGCAAATTTCAGCACAAACTTCCTACTGTGTGTGGACAGGAATATTCAATTTAAAAGTATTCAAAATGTTAATCTTTACTCTGGAGTAAAATGTCTACCACCCATGAGAATATGACTTTTTGGTGGTTTGCATTTGCACTTCCTGTGATGAAGAAATGACTCCTACTGGCTGATCTTTTTTTTTTTCTTCCTGTTTTTTTTTTTTTTTTTTTTTTTAAATGCTTCATTTCAGCTTCGGTGCCATAAAACAATGTAGTGTGTTCACTCGTGTGCACATGTTAATCGCACGCAGCCCTGCCCTCCATCCTCCAGCAGCGTAAAAAGTGTGCTTGTCACTCAGGCAGCTGGTTAAGGCCACAGCAATAGAGCCAGCAGGTGATGAAAGGTCTTCACACTTGGCTTTTCTATCTGACTCAGCACAGGAGGAACACAACCCACACACATCCTTGCTACTCTCTTCTCCTGGGCGCCCGCCACCAAGCCCTGTCCCTGCTTAAATGGTAGTTTTGTTCTGAGTGCAATTGTCTTGCTGAAATAGAGATCAATGGAAAATAAGTCATTGTTCCAGTTTCAATGCTTTGTCATGTTCCTCTTGATGTCGTCTATCATGTATGAGCACCAGAATGGAAGGCTGTGCCTGAGAGAAAAAAAGCTTACGCAAGCTGAGTTGCTAGCTAGTCGACTAAACTGCAAAGTTTAGTATATTGCCAAGAAAAAGTATGTTTATGACCATGTCTTAAAGAAAAAATAGACCACTGTAAACGACCATCACTATGGGGAATCTCCTTTTTGGTGAATCTTAAAAATTTAAAATCTTAAAAAAATGTATTCCAAATTTACTGAAGACCAAAATATTAGGGATCTCCAATCGACTTTTTCCTCCAGATCCCAATGAGATTGCTTTAGTATTGCGTAAGCCCTTTTGAATATGTTTTTATGATATATTTGCATTGATAATACAGCTGCATAGAGTATATCTAGCCTCAAGTAGCCCTACATTAAAAATGTATAAACCTATTTAATTATGTTTGAAAGCTCAATAAGTTAACATATGGGTTAGGCATAGCCCACACCTCTTCTTTAATATTTTATAATATTTTATGATGTTTTGTGTCTGTACTGTTGTGGCACAAAGGTTTTATCTAAACTTGGGCAGTATCTCCTCACGTCCAGCATGAGCAAAATACTGCAGTCCAAATGCCATTTTGAATGAACCGCAGCACTAGAAGCCAACTGACCACATTTTTAACCCAATGCAGCTCTGTTTTCTGGTGCATGCTGTCAGTGTGGATATTTAATCAAAAATGCTGGCTGCTATGTATTTGCTTGTGCCACACTGTGCTCAACAAAACTGTTCCAGTGATTTTTGAAAAGCAGTGGGACTTCATTTCAAGTGTCGGCCATTTGCACCACAACTTGGCAGTATGTTGCAGCTATGTAGCCAGAACCTGATTAATTTCATGCCAATGTATTAAAACATTTTAATCTAAAAAAAATTTTTTTAAAGTCTCAACAGTATCTAATAATAGAATGTTTGTACTTTTATGTGTAAACCTAATGGCACTTATGAAAAACTGGTTAGTCTAAATGATCCTTCTGATTAGAAAATTGCCTTGTAAATGAATTTCCTAAGGCCTAAAAATATTGATATTATTTTTTAGTCACATTCCCCAGCTCTACCCAGGGCTCCAGACACATTTTTTCCACTAGTAGCACTAGTTCTCCCTACTCAAAATCTTAAGCGCACCAGCACAAAGTTTAGGAGCACCACTTAAAATCGACATCAAACGCAACACATTCATATTTTTTTCCATCTTAACTGTATTACTGATGCAAATGCTTTGGTAATAAATATACACACACACAAGGAAGGCGAGTCCCCACAATGTGACTGTGTAAACAGATTTATGTCCCCACAACATGACCGGTTTCATGCTTGTTTCCCATTCCATGACTGAAGTGCCAAATCTGTATAGCAGAAACATTGTCTTCATACTGCATTGGGTCTGAATGGGTTTCAGTGTCATGTTAGTAAGTAGGCCGTGTTTTGCTCTTCAGAACTGCAGAGTATGCATCCAGTGTGGAACACGAACCAGCAGGCAATGGCACCACACCAGCCTGCTGTGTGAGACCTGCATCCAAAACCAGGACCCGGCTCTGTGCTGTCCTATGTGTGCCTGCATCCTGGACCCTGAGCATCACAAAGACATACTCTTCTGCCACACTTGTAAGAGGTAAGGAACATTTGTTTATAACTTAAATAAAAAAGCAACACTATTGTTGTTTTGATCTAATTCCTCTGGCCAATTTATGTTCCCTGGTAACACTAAGGAAACACTAGGAAAACCACAGTAACAAATATTTAACACTTTGGGATTTCACAGAGATCCCTGTCGAACAATCCCTTAAAATTCCTGTGCACTCCTTTCAGATGGCTACACCTGGAGTGCGAGCGTCAGAACTCAGGCCAAGCAGAAATCCACCCCAGAGAGGGCTATGTTTGTTCCAACTGCAGGTCTCCTGCTGCAGAGCAGGCGCTACAGGCAGAGGATATGGACACTGTCCCAGAGCTCAGCCCTCAGCCAGCCTCCATGCACACAGACTCTGAGACTGGCCTACAGCTGGCTAAAAAGCACACAGACCTAGAACCTGGCACTCAGCTGCCTCCTGAAATGCACAATGACCCCAAACCGGAATTACTCGCTGTTCCATTGCACTCAGATCCAGAGCCTGTTCAGGCGACCGTCCAGGAGGAGAAGCTGGCCATATCAGCCCAGAAGCCTGGTGGGTCTTTGTTCCAAAAAGGTTAGATTGTACACAGGAAGATAACTGCTGTGATCTCTTTCGTTGTGTTATCTTGACGTCTTTATTTTCCTCAATGCCCAAGTGTCCCTTCTGAGAATCTAATCTGTTTTATCAGCATATTAATCGTATCTTGTTATTGCAAGGACGAGCCAAGGAATTTAACTCTTCTGATGATACAAAATCATACACACAAGCACCAGGTTATACGATTGAAAATTAAAGAGAATCTTTGTAGTTGAGGGTTCATTCATTCACCCTCTAGCCATGCGGCAGCAGTTGAAAGTTTTGGCTACGCAACACGAAATTGGGCTGTAGTGTCAGCGCTGATGAAGTTTTGAAAGTCGCAGTTGTTGCAGATGAAAGGACTGGGAGTTCTTTGGACTAAGACCAGAGAGAAGTGCTCCCTCTTTTATTTGGAGAATGTTCGGAGGACTTCCCAATAACCAGATGGTGTCCTACTAGCGAGACATTAAAGCGACTCCGTTGTCTTTGTAACTCTGTGTTTTGGGGGAAAAAAAGGAAAGTAAAACAAACGTTTTTCTCCCTCCTTTCTCATGGGGAAGTAGTATGCTGCCAGTCTATGTGAATGAGAAATTGATGTTTGAGAGCACTTATTCCGCTTTTTTTTTTTTTTAAATGTCAGTTCAGTGCATTGCTAAGTAAAACTATACAGTGCAACTTGTGGGCATTCGAGTTGGCTGCTTATACTGCTGCAGATCAACTTTACATTCGACTTGCAGTTAGGGATGCCACGGTGAGGACATTTTCCCACCGATTTAATGAACTCATGACAACATCAGTGTTACCGATTACACGGGACATTTTACATGAAGAGCTATTCGTCGATGACGCTCAATATCTGTAGTGCTGCTGGGCCATTTTGGCAGCCTCACTCTTGTGGTGCACTTGAAGGTGTGTGTGTGTGTGTAGATCAGAGGGGTTACCTCCAGATGCTTCCCATTTTATCAGACTTAAGTTTACAGATGTGTAGTGCTATTTGTTTACGTATCGGAGCGCACTTACAAAGCACGAGCATGCGTGCACGGTTAAGTTGTTGCTCATTTCAAAGGTTGTGTAGCCACTGTTCCTGTGGTGGCAAGTTTACATTCATTCGTCAACTATAACTGGTCGAATGTTAGACGGAGTTTATGAATAGTTTCATCATGTTGAGAATATTATGCGGCAGTCAGCCAGCTAAATAGTATTATGCCATACCATGAATGTATTTAGGTTGTAATTAGCGGCATTAAGCAATTGTTTATTGAATGATTTCATTTACTTACTTTGAAGTGAGCCCCATTCAAAACGTCTTTCAGAGGAAATGTTGCAGTAGGGGTCAGGCTCATCTAATAGGCTAGGCTATGAAAAAGTAGCTAAGCAAGCTTTCATTTCCTGCAGGCACTGTGGATGCAACACAAGCTGGACAGGTTTAACAGGCTGGCTTTGTAATGTTTCTTTGCAAATGCATCACAAATAAGGAAACTGTCAGAGGAGTGAATGATGAATGAACGGATGATTTGCGGCCTTTTCATCTTTACTAGTTACAGATGGCCGCTCAACAGCTACTGGCAGCTACTGGCA
Organism: Coreoperca whiteheadi; assembly: GCA_011952105.1. NCBI lineage: Eukaryota > Metazoa > Chordata > Actinopteri > Centrarchiformes > Sinipercidae > Coreoperca > Coreoperca whiteheadi. Next base: position 14,937,731 of record CM022487.1, read on the forward strand.
ACTTTTAAGGTGGAACCTTAAATGTCAATATGACAACTTTGACCATTTAATTTGTTTTATTGTTTTTACTGCTGTTGCTGCATAAAGCGGACACTGTTAATTAATAATTGTAGCTGTGTAGTCCGACATAGTATTGATAACACACAGTATTTTACAAATTAGGCTGTGGGCAAACAATTTAATAGGTGTATGCTGTAACGCTGATAACACCGACTTTCACAGAAAGCCTACTTGCAGTTCGTCGTTATTAACCTCCGACTAGCCTGGACTTGTTACTACTACTTAACGGAGGGAGAGGTTGCTAAGGTACTGTGGCCATGTCTGATTCTTTCTGGTATACGATCTTTTAGTGGCAGATGCACCATCCCCCTAGTAAACCCCATCCTTCATAACATCTGTCTATTTTATCTACTGGTCATGGTGCTTCTGCGATTCACTGTGGTGCAAGCTGTACCAACACTTTGAGTTACATGATGTTGGTGTCTGCTTGTATGAAGCTCAGGGCTGCATCTCCACTCTGGTCTATGTGAGCTCTGCCAGCTCAGAGTGGAGTATCAGGGAAATTAACAGTGAGCTGGGGATGCCAGCGGTAGCTACGCTGCCCACTCTGTCTAGACAGCAGACTCCACTGGCAGGAGAGAATGGATAGGAGTAGCATGATGGTGATGATATTAGATCCCTCGTCTGCAAACCTGCCTTGGAGCTGTGCTGGCTCAATTATGACTGCTCACACAGCGTGCTTGCTCTGCTCACCATACACATGTGCTCCTATTTTACTAGCTTTTTCCTGTGGTCATGAACTGCTTCATCATTGGATTTAGCTGGCAAGGCGATGCTTCCTCCACTGTGGTTTTAAAGACAAGTGTACATGTGATCTGTGTATTGATTTAAGAGGAGCTTTTGGAGGTTTAAGTTAACCGCCTCAAAATAAGATTAACCTTATATTATAATAAGAGTCGAGCTTTACCAGTTTTTTTTGTTTTTTTCAATACACGTGCTATAATGCTCTCTACCCCTGGAAGATATAATTTGGAAATTTAGGTTGAAGCATTTTGAATTGGACAAACTGTTCATTTAATTTAATTGTTTTGCAGTGTATTTGATATTCCTGCCCCAAATAAGAGGAGGAAACTCGTTTTAGTAATGTGCTGAAATATACTTAGGTATTTGTAGATCTTTTTAAACTTTTTGTTATCATGACCATGCTGCCAGCCGCCTGCAACATGTAATGTAATTAAAGTCATTAACCCGATCTGTTTATCACATGCCAGGATTCTCCACCACTCAGGGTTTAGCAGCAGGCTTACCGTGACTCAACTGACAGATGCTGTTAGATCCATTCTGTGACTGCAAGTTAGACCCGACTTAGGCCTCTGCTGCATTAATCAAAGCTGCGTATTTATCTCAACCATCACCTTATTCACTGTAGGAGATATAGGAAGCAGGGTGATAATATGAATGAGAATGTGTGTTCAGCTTGGTCAATAGTTGAAGGCTGGAGATGGTTGGAGGCCCATCTCCTAATTGACTTTCTGGCATCAGCACCGGATGAGCACCTGCAAGCTGCACAGTCATGAGCCCAGAGCACACAGACCCTGGGATGTTGGTTGTCATGGTTACTCCCTTCCCTGGCAGAGATGCTTAACAGGTGCATGTGTGTGTCAGGATCAGTGTGACATGGGAACTTGTGGATTGAAATGGTGGGTGCCTCGTTAAGACTAGGCTATCTGTATGGTCAGAGGCTAACTGGAAGAATATTGGCTCGTTGTGTGGATGCCTGATAGCCAGGAATGACTAGTTCTATTCATACCAGACTAGTCAAATGCATTGATGTCTTTAATAGAAAACCAAAAGGAGAGAGAGGATAGGAGACACTAGATTGCTGCTAAAATGTAGCCTTTGATAAAGGTTTGCCTCATTGTCTTTTTATGCATTGGGACTGCTTGTTACTTGAAAGCCACCCCTTTTCAATAACACTTCTGTCACATGCTTTTCAAGGCTAATGCAACAGTTCGTTCAAATTCAAGCAGCGAAATTAAAGTTACATCCATATTTAATGTATAACCTTTTTTTTCCCCTTCCCACTTATAGAACCATATAAAATGTTTTCATTTATTGGCTCACGAGATAATCTGCAACACAAGGTTTCATGTGTTAAATTAGAGGTTATAAATGATCATCTCTTGTGGTCACCGTTTTGCATATCAAAACACTCTGTGGTTTTACTAAAGGGAGAAGAGTTTCCATTATTTAGGCATTCACATCATAGTATAGTCTTGTTTGTTTTACCATTAGTTTTGAAATAATGAGTGGATTGAATGGATGCAAGCAGAAATATCTCTTTCCTCAGTTTAACTGCTGGGCATCCAAGCCCAACATTTCCCTATGGTCCACTTTCTTTATTCCCTTACCACTTTATCTTAATGTGTTCACAGACATCTCTCCAGACTCTTAGTTCTCCCTATTAATGAACAAATAACCTTTTTTATTTTATATAATCTTTTTGATAATGAATCGTCTCACTTTCAGAAGTCTCAGTGGGATCAGACGTTGTCGAGAGACAGGTTACTAAAACTTCTGTCAACAAAATCCTTACCGAATTCAAACCAGGTTTGTACACACATTGGTTTCCACTTCTATCTTTTTTCATTTGTTAATCATGTGCATGATGTAAATACTATATTTCCTGCTACAGAAACAAAACCAGCAGCAGCCCAGCTTACATCTACAGAAAGCCCTGCGTCTTCAGCGACTCCCAGCCAGGAGTCTGCGTCTTTTCCAGCCCAGCTCTCTATGGAGGAACTACAGTCACAGGATAACATATTACAAATCAAACCAGCAGAGACAGAGGCCTGCCCTGAGCAGGGCATGGCCAACCCCAGCACAAAGGATCTTAAGGCCATCATCTCAACCACCAAAGAACCAAGTACTGCATCAGTACCTTTCACGGACCAACCAATGGAGGTCTCACTACCCCAGCCTTCGAGTATGGACGTAGTCAGGGCTTCCTTCCTGGAAACTGCTCCAAAAGAACTTAACAAGGAGAGGGGTGAGGGTATTTTTCACAGGAACCTGGCAGAGACTGTTAAGCCCTCCGCCTCTAGTACATCTGAGGAGATGTACACTATACTGGAGAGCAAGCCTAATCTGTCACTTTGCAGCCTGTCTTCAGAGGAGAACCCACTAAAAACATCTATGGAAAGGTTGGCAGAAATGGTTTCCTCTCCTTCTCACTCCTCCCCTCTGGCCCGTGGGACATCTCCCAGAGAACCGCCCCAGACCCACATCCTACCTTCACTGGGTGACCACAGCAGCGTAATACCCACCACCACACTTATACCACTCACTCCTAAGATTGGAATGGGAAAGCCAGCCATCACCAAGAGAAAATTTTCTCCTGGGAGGCCACGAGTGAAACAGGTAGGAACCTGGATATCCTGTCACAGTATCACTGTCTGGCTCGTTCTGCCTTATTCACTGTCCCAGCCCAAGTAATAAACCCCTGGGGTATAGGCTAAAACTTGGCGCTCATACCTCGTGTACTCTTAAGTGTCCCGTGGGCTCTGCTACATGAAGATGGATTAGGTTTTTTGGTGGCACTTTGTTGTTTGAAGCAGCTTATACGGTTCAGGTTGTTTTTCCATTATGTTTATTTTTTGTTTTTTCTCTCAGTCAAGTTATACTTTGCTTTACACTATACAAGCATAGCAGGAGGAAAGCATGGCGAATGGTGCTTTCTCTCAACTCCCTGTGCCCTAAAGAGGGCATACGTTTGTGCACCACATGACTAGTTAGTCACAGGTTTCATGCACAGCTCAGTTGAAGTATTAATTATTTCCAGAATTATGTTTTGTTTTGTTTTTTTGTGGCTAAAATGCCTTTTGCTGGGAGTCCTCAACATATTCCACCCCAGTGGCATTTTCATCAGTCACTCTGTTCATTCACATTAAAACATGTGCCACCTTATTTTCCCATTGAGTCACAAATTACAGTTACCATTACCATGTCTTAGTTATCTCCATATTACATCATCAACTGCAGTGGGTCACTAGTGACTGTGAAAAAAACTTTTAATCTCTTAATATTAGTGTCTCAAGTCATTAAAACAAATTACTTATATTATAGACACTGAATGTAGACTCTCAGACGAATAATAACGGGAACTGAATCACACCCATGGCTATAATATATTATGAATGATGCTGGTGAGGGTAGATTAATTTAGTTTGCAAAATGTGTTTTATTTCCTCAGATATATCCCATCTCTTAAATAAACATTGTAGCTCAAACTAATTTGTTATACAAGGCCTGGGGACGTATATTCCAGAAATTTGAATGTTGCTCCTCTTTAGTTCAGCATGCTTTTGTCTGATGCGCTCATGTGCTGCCGTGCTGACGCAGTTCCCCTTGTTTTGTCAACATGCCAAACGTACACGGTTGTCATGGCGAGAGGTTGCAGGGCCTCCTCCCTGCTGTATGGTGCCGTGATGCCCTGGCAAATTGTACTGTGTGAAATGCAACTAACGCAATTGTGATCTCCAGTTTTGCCTTTATGAAGAGTCTATTAGAAACATGCCTCTTAAATTCATATGCATGAAAAACCCTTCGGATTGGCTATAAGACAGAATATAACCTAATTACTTCATATTTTGGCACATCAGATGCTTTCTAATACTGTAGCACTGCATAGATGGGTATGTATTGACTAGTTCCCAAAGGGCTACATTACTAGCTCACTGCATCTCTCTAACATCTTCTTTGTATGTTTTGTTTCTTCGCTGGCTTTGTTTTTAAGTTGCTGCATTTTGTCGCCCTCCTCCCTCCCACTCTCTCTCACCCGCCCTCCTTTACCTTAGGGTGCATGGAGCCCCCATAGCAGTGTGAGCTCCCCCTTGTCCTGGTCGCCAGACCAGCCAGAGGGGTGGGACGTCCCAAAGACCAGGCAGTCCTCTGGCAGCCCCGGCTGGAGCATCAGAGTGGTAAATACTGTGGCTCATCAGAGACAGCAGGGCAGCAGCTGCCCTCTGTTAGCCCTCTGTTTACCCTAGTGACGCGCACTCCCTGAGTGTTGCTGAATGTCACTGTTAGCCTGCACTAACAATTACCACCATCTTACACTGAGAAGAGGAGATTCATAGACCAATGGCTAAGCTTAATGACTTTATGAAGTAGAAAAGAAAGAAATGGCTATATTGACATTGGGTTTTGCTGGCTTTGTAGTTGAATTGAGGGATCAAGGGTATGGTGTACACAGTCTACACAAATATTTGGGACATAAGGTTTTACTAATGAATGAATCTTTCCCGTTTCCTCTTTGTCAGCCATGCTCTGCTGTGCTCTTTTCATTTCGGTCTTATTAAAACCTGTTTTTTCTTTTTTGATTTTGTGAAAACTCTGTGGCAATTGGTTGCCATGGTGACAGTCATTACTCTTTGCAATGCTGGACGAGGGTTAATTTGTACACTGTGGCACAGGTCCAGTCCAGGTTAAACATCATCGTACAGTGTGTCAGGACCCACAGTGAATGGGAGAGGCCTTGGTCTGGAATCGATGTCAAATCGGTGGGGGAAGGGATTTTGGGGGCAGATGCTAGAAGGTTCAGTTAGACTTAAGTTTGACAGTCGTGATTAGGCAGAGGCCTCCTGTCAGAAATGTGCCAAAGGCACAGTGGAACTCGTATTGCTAGAACAACAGCTCAGAGGCCCTTTCTCAACTCTCACACTTTGTGACTGTCTGGCTGAAATTGAAAATAACCGTCATTTCCCTTCTTTTTGAGCATTTGCATGATGTTCAAATGTTACAGATTTCTAAAAAGTTGAGATATCTAATGTAACTTTTACTGCCTTTTAAAATTAACAGATCTTTTCAAAGTTATAGTGATGCCAGCATAACTACTTACTAAATGCATCACGCAAATCACCGATCATGCAGGCTGTACTTGCAGTAGCTGCTTACATCCATAGAAACACCACCACAGAACGACATTACATTTCAAGAACTGGATAAACAATGCTCTTCCTGGTGTGTGTGTGTGTGTGTGTGTGTGTGTGTGTGTGTCTACTGAGCAAACTATGACTTGAGTGTTTCTGCCTGTGCGAGAGAGACTTTTGGAAACGTGGAGCTGCTTATGAGTGCGTCGGCCATCCATTTCAGTTTGTAAGATGGGGAGGGGTCGTTGTCCCCATGTTGCCCTACAATGTGACTATATCCACCCCTCTGGTGCCAGACTGAACATTTTCTGATTCTTATCTTGCCTCCACAGGGTCGAGGCTCAGGCTTCCCTGGGAGGAGGAGGCCCAGAGGGGCTGGTCTTTCAGGTAGAGCAGGACGTGGCAGGGCCAGAGGCAAGAATGGAACGAGTCCCAGCATCAACCCCGGGGTATGCGCTGTCAGCTGGATAACGTCTCGACATATATATCTAGCACTAATGTTGCAATATATACAAAGCAGTGTTAATGACAGAGTAAACTTTCGTTTAATGGTAAAGGCTGCACATTTCATGAATACCTCCAAATAATGATGTTGTGAATAATATAAAGTAATAGCTGATAGTAACTATTCCTCTATAGCAGAGGTATGTGTATCCTTATTAGTTATATTAACTCTTATAATTAATGACGATACTGCTTATGTCATCACACTGTTATGTTTTTATTTTTTTATTTGGTGTATTTCTTTCCCTGCAGGTCACCTCAATAGAAACACCATACCCAGTCAAGGAGGAGGAGGAGAATGCCATGCATAACACAGTGGTCATATTTTCCAGCAATGACAGTTTCACGCTTAAACAGGTGTTTGTTTATTTAATTCTTAAGTGTTGCTAATGTATTTCATTTTGAGTCCTCATCCATGAATTTCTCCATTCACTTAGATGGCCTGAAATTAAATTCGTGCTTAAAGATCTCTCCCACTGGAGAAAATTAATTCCTGTGGAGATACTGCCAGCTGCCTGCAGGAAATGCATTCGATTACATAACACAGGATCATATTGAAATTTAATTGTTTCATACTTTCTGCCTTAAAAGTAATGTTCCTGTACTGAATTTATTCTGTAAACAGTAAGTGACTGATACCCACCGTCAAATACTTATCAAGGTTTTAGAGACAGCAGTAATGATGAAGTTGGCAGTGTGGGTTTGTAATCGCTTGAAATCTTGTATTGTGAGAGATTAACTATTCATATGAAGTGACTAAGCAATTAAACAATACAGCTGAGGTGCTGCTTATCAAAGCACCAACTCCTGATTGGCTCAAGTGAAACCAGTCATTGCTCTAAAGACTGTTCTGTCTAGCTCTTAGCTGTGAATGGGAGTGTGAAGCATGGGCTGAAAAGAGCTCACTCAATCATCCTGGTTAGAAAAAGGTCTCAGAAGGCCAATGTTTCCTAAAGTGTCCTGTATTCCTTTTACCTTGCATTTCATTATCCTTTTATGCACAGCTGTATTTAAGGGGAGAGGATAAACTGCACTGCTCCTGTTGACAGCAGGTTTAGGGTAAAGAAAGCATTTTCTCCCTTCAGTATTCAGGATAGCGTGCAACAACAAATATAATGACTTCTACTTACAGCATACGTGACACTGAAAAACATACTGATACCCATGTGATCGGGTGGTGACATGACATGCAAACTAAGTTAAAAGTTCATCAGCAGTCAGTTTATTCTTCCTGACAAAGTGAAACTGAAACCAGTTGACTTGTTTCTTTGTTTTGTTTTTCAACATAAAAAATAATAATAGGTTAACTGGGAAAATAGGAATAACAGATATGGGACACTGTGGGGGTTGTTCTAGCTCTAGTTATAGAATTTCAGTGTTGGAACTGAACTGCCTTAGTGAAATGGGGTACCTCATGATGTCTTATTTCCTTTCAGGACATGTGTGTGGTGTGTGGGAGTTTTGGCCTTGGTGCAGAGGGCCGTCTTTTGGCCTGTGCTCAGTGTGGCCAGTGCTACCATCCATTCTGTGTTGGCATAAAGGTACATTTACTATTGAGTTTGTACACTACACATACAGTATACTCGAGTACATAGCAGAAATACCATCCTATCATACACAGACTTGCATATAAATGTCTCATTGTTACTTCCACAGATCACCAAGGTGGTCCTAAGTAAAGGCTGGCGTTGTCTGGAGTGTACAGTGTGCGAGGCCTGTGGCCAGGCCACAGATCCTGGCCGCTTGCTGCTGTGTGATGACTGTGACATCAGCTATCACACCTACTGTCTGGACCCTCCACTGCAGAATGTGCCCAAGGACAGCTGGAAGTGCAAATGGTGAGTAACTTCATGATCTTTCAAATTTGATTGAACAGGCATAATTTAAATTTGAATTTTAGTAAAAGCATGAAACAACTGTACATATTGAAAACTCTGTCGGTTTAGTGAGCAACTCAGGCAATTCACCAAAACGAAATTGAAAATCCTCCTCAAAAATCTGTACTTTTGCAACTATACAAAAAAATTGTCTTAAATATTTTTATGGAGAGGGGATAAACAAATTTTGACTCCTCTAAAATTACATATTAATAGGAAATAATTTAGTATTTGCCACGTGGCAAAAAGTGAAGTGAGCAAGCAGGATGTTTTGCGGCAAAGTTATCCACTTTGAAGTAATGTAGGTGGAATGACCTCTGTCCTCCCTGTCTCCTGCAGGTGTGTGTCCTGTACCCAGTGTGGCGCCACCACCCCAGGCCTAAGGTGTGAGTGGCAGAATAATTACACCCAGTGTGGCCCCTGTGCCAGCCTGGCAACATGCCCCATCTGTGTGGTAGACTACAGTGAAGGCACCACAATTCTGCAGTGCCGCCAATGTGACAGGTGTGCAGTGTTTCAGAACCTGTCAGCTCAGGAGAACTGGTCTATTGTTTTTTTATTGTTTTTTGTTTGTTTTTTTTACGTTTACATAATTGGCTCTTATCTAAACCTTCTCATCCATCCATAGATGGTTCCATGCGTCTTGTCAGGGTCTCCATTCAGAGGACGATGTAGAAAAAGCTGCAGAGAGTAGCTTCGACTGTACGATGTGCCGAGCGTTCAAGACCACTAAAGGTGGGAGCACAGTGATTCCTCTAAATGTGTTTTTGTATGTGTGTGTGTTTGCTCCAGAGTGAATAGACTCAACTATGACATTTGATCCTCCTGTTTCTGCTGGGTTTTTTTTTTCTTTAATGGCTTTTGTGTGTCCTGCGCTGCTGTAGTTATGACCAAGGCCAGAGACGCCATTGAGCCTGTAGTTATGACGCAGATTGTCACAAAGGCTAAAGAAATGGGTAAATTTACACCTTACAGATTAAAAATTCTTTCAACAAGATGGTGATTTGACTTTAGTTTGTACAGTATATGCTCATTCTAGCCATGATTGTTTTTTTTGTGGTGTTTTTAGATCTGTCAAGGACCTACACCCAGGATGGTGTTTGTCTGACAGAGTCGGGGCTTTGCCAGCTCCAGAGCTTGTCTGCTACAGCGTCACGGCGCAGGAAACCCAAGCCAAAGCTGAAGCTGAAGATCATTAATCAGAACAGCGTGGCAGTGCTTCAGGCTCCTGTAGACCCCGTCTCAGAGCTCTCTCGTGATGAAGACATGGAGGACAACAGAGGTACTTGTCTTCTCACACAAGCTTCTTCGTTCACCTCAGACCTTTTTATTAGTGGCCTTGAGGACAATAGTGACTTTGCCTATCAATGTTGGCTGTTTTTGTGTGTATTTTCTTTCTCCCACTTTGACTTTTAATGTTTTTCAACATTATACATCTGCACAGTTCACACTTAAAATGACTAAAACCGATCTAATTCGGATATGTTTACAGTTAGCTCTTTATTAACAGAATGTAGCCTGCATCACAGATTCCCTTTTATGGTCCCCTACAATACTTTGTGTATTGTCCTATGTTGTTGTGTTTAATATCTGTGGGGATTCAACTAAAGTCAATATCATTAGTTGAAAATGAAGGACACTACTTATTTTGCTGTGCTTTATGAATACAATGTTTTAATAATGTTTTTCAAGCTCCAAAGTATGTTTTAATAAATAAAGGTATCAGAAATGCTTCATTTAATCAATACCGATTAATTACAATAGAGTGCCATGATCTGCCCTGGAGATGTTCAGCACGGGATACCCCTAATTAGTAGAGAAGGAATTTTGATATGGGTAAATAAGGGGCAAACTAATTTCATTACTAAGCCAGAGTTGAAAAAATTATGTAACTGGCCAAAAAAAAGGAGAAGTTTATGAAAAAGAGTGTCTCACTGGAAATGAAGGTCCTTTGTAATGGAACTGGTGAACCTAATTTCAATCAGGCTAATGTCCCGCTACTGAGTGGAGTTCAGATGGAATTGACCCTGGTGCTGTGTGTTGAGGGCCCTGGCTGGGGTGTTCTCTGCCACAGGGCTGTCATTCTTCATCAACGCTCTCCCCCTCTTGCAGAGGCGGAGCTCCTAGATTGTGAGGGGAAGTCTGACTCCAGCCTGGAGCGAGAGCCAGCAGAAGACGACTCCAAGGGGGCCGACGGTGGTAAGAAGAGGAAGAGGAAACCGTACCGACCGGGTAGGGCACCTGATTAAAGGAGACAGCTCCTCTGAAGCGTAAAATGGTGCAGTACATGCCCGACGCTGTAGCAAAGCACTGCCATCTCAGGGCCTCTGATGTACAGAGGGCTCTATCTAGTGTTTCTGAGCCTTCATGCTGAACGCACTGGACAATTAATAGAACCATACACTCATTCTGAAATCATATCGCCTCCATGATTATAATGAAAGTTGTATTTTTAGTAGATGTATTGCTAATACGTTAAAAACTTATCCTTTCAAGGCATCGGTGGGTTCATGGTCCGCCAGAGGAGCCGTCCAGGTCAAGGTCCAGGCAAGGCCAAACGAGCCCTCTGCAGAAAGGATTCCTCTGGCTCCGTGTCCGAGAATCCCTTTGGAAAAGAGGAGGGTCTGTACAGCAGTAACATATACACACATCTGTATTACAATAGAATGTCCCCTGATCTGTCGACTTGTGTTTTTATGTGATGTCATTTTTTTCTTTTTTGTAGGATGGACAGAGGCTCTGCCTGATACCCCTGTTGATGAGACGCCCCCTGGACCAGAGGTCCCAGAAAAAATAAAGAAACGCTACCGAAAGAAGAAAACAAAACTGGAGGAAGCTTTTCCTGCCTACCTACAGGTCTGTCACATTTGATAGCACACTCTTATTGTTTGACATGAACAGTGAACTAATACTGTGTATAAACAGAATGGGCGTAAAACATGGCATTTTTATGTCGGTGTATAACCACTTCACACAAATATCTATAAATAACTTTAATACTAATCAATGTTTGAATTTATTCAGTCCATTTTGCCAACACAGGTGCCATATTTTAAACATTGCATATTCTAAAAGGTGTTGCTTTAGTTAAAACAGCTTATTTCATCAGTTGATTGCAAATCTATTTTTGTTTTATTGTTCTGCAAGCCTCCCATTCATATGCACAGATTGTCTGGTCTTGTCAAGCCATATCTTCGTAAAATGCGTTTTATCTCACCCTTGGGAAGGTTGAGAAACCAAAGTGCATTGCCTGGAAACCACTTACAGAACTATGGTGCACGGTGCCCCTTCTGTGAGCTTTTTCGAAAGATGAACCGCCTAAAGGAACTCACTGTAGAGGATTCTCGTCTCTGATCATGCTCTTTAAATGGCTCCTGTCTGGGTTGTGAATTAACATACAAAAGCTTAACTGGAGATGATTTCAAGGCTCCGTGTCGCTAGCCAGTAGATCACTGTCACCTTTTGTTGGCCAAAACATGAATATGCGATGTGCATAAAGCTACCTGCAGCTGTCAGTGCTGCTCTTTATCCCACCATAGTAGGGAGATGTTCAGTCTGGACCTGAAGGTCCAACACAGTAAAACACATTTCATCAATTTTTTAAATGGCAACACGTTGGGCTTTTAATGTCTCTGTGCAGCAGGGAGCTGCAGTTGCATGTCGCTGAGGATAGTAGATGACTTGTGGGTATAAGTGGTTAGGGGAGGTAGGTGATGACAAGGGTGAGGTCAGCTGCAACATGACTGTTAGTTTCAGAGCTCTTCTGTTTCACGTCGGTCAGTTCTCGTGGGCCTTCAATGTGTGCTGAATAATCTCTATGTGACATGGTGATGTGTTTCCCAAGAATGGTGTCAAGAAAGGTGAGCTGACAGTTCCTGAAGAAAAGTGTCAACACAGAGAATTGACCAGTGCTTTGTGTTGTTACGTTCAGGAGGCATTCTTTGGAAAGGACCTACTGGACAAAAGCAAGCAGAGCAGGCAGCAGGGGGTCGAACCAGGGTTACTGGAAGAAGGGCAAAGCCAAGTGGAGAGGAAGCACCCCACCACCAGCTTCCTTGACCCTTCATCAGACCCTCTCCTCAACGCCTCAACGTCATCCCTTCCCACCAGACCAGCAGCAGCACGTACGTATACACATTATATACACATTTAGTTCTCCACGACAAGGGATGTAATGATTCATTGATTCAAAGTGACGTGTTGGACAAAATATTAGATATGACCGAATAACTGAGAATGGCCTAAATTATACCAGTGCTAGAAAGAAATCAATACAGGTACTGGAAAAGCCTGACACAACAGCGGCATCTTATTTTGGCGCATAACAATGTCTTTTATTCCATGCATTTTTCTCCCTCGTCTCTGCATGTGTCCTCACCCAATGAGTGTTAAGCCTTTTCATACAGGAGTATATGGGTAAATGGGTGTGGCGCAGTTCCACTTAACATATGTTCAAACTGCATTTCACCCATTCATACAAGACGAAGTCAAAGTGTCAACGGTTGATCGCCGGCCTCTCTTCTTCAGACTCATTTGTGCCACTACAGCCTTATTCACATTACTGCTACACTAAAGAATTACACAGTATTTTACTCCCTAAGTTCTTTGCAAGTTCACTCTGTCTCGCCTACCCACTCACTCTGTCGCTTGCTCTCTGGCTTTCTCTCAGTTTTCCTTAAATTCGCACATGCCCCTTGTGCTGACCTGAATGACGGGTTGTGCACTGCAGCCAGAAAACAAAATGCCACATGCCGGAAACAGAATAATAACAGTGGCTTGTCAAGATTGATTCCAAATGGAAAAGGTATTTTATTGTCTTTCAAGCTGCCCAAAGCTTAAACTAGATTAATTAAATTGCTGTGAATGTAAATGTCATGCACTCTATCAGGGGTTTAACATGTTTATGTAGCCAAACACGATACACATTACCTGTTTAAAGTATACTTTATATAACGCATCACCAACACGAAGCACCGCTTCAGACACACTACTTCACACTACATCACTGTTTTCACATCAGCTGATTGAGATTCCACATCATACCTGCTGCATGCACTCCTTCAAGCAGATTTCCTCAGTATTGGCGCTGCATATTATGCAGCACATCAACAGCCAAATGGAGCACAGCCGCCACCATCAAAGTGTTTGTCAACATGCTGCTCACTAACATCTATGCAGTGTCAAAAACTATTACTGAAACCAATAGGGCTTTTCATACTGCACTTAGCCCAGGGATAAAAGCATTCTTAGAACCTTCTTAGCCTCAGGCTAGTGGAGCTGTTAGCCCCAGGCTAAGAGAGCTTTCACACTGGCACAATCCTGGCACATTCCAAAGTGGGCTAACCCTGACTTTAGCCAAGGGTTTGCTGGCCCTGCTCCGGAACAGGGTTAGCCCCGAGTTGTGTTTAACCTAAATGTAAACATTAGGCACGTGTCCCAACGGACATTTAACCCAAGGCTAGTAGAAGTGCAGTGTGAATCGTATAGACCTGGGCTTAGGTTCTGGCCCTGGGTTTACAATGTGTGTGTGACAAGGGGCTAAGTTATCCCAGGGTCACCTCTTCGCCCAAGAATATGCAGTGTGAAAACCTCAAATGTGCACTGAATACAACCAGCAGAAAACCATTGCTTTCCTTGCAACCAGTGGCTAAACCGGCCTTCTAGAAGAAGTAAACTGGGATTGTCTTGTTGTACGTATCAAAGCAGTGTCAGGCAAATAGGGAGTCCAATAGCTGGTCCCATTTTGTGGTTTGGTTCCAAGTCAAATACCTGAACTTGTTAAAATCAGTCCGACAAATCTCTTATCAAATCTTTTACCTCTTCAGTTTTTTACATTGGAAAAGATTGTCAAATTACTGAGGGGGGGCTGTGCAACACCTGCATGTGTGTCAGAGGGCTTGGTGATAGAGCGGTCGCCTGCCAATCGGAAGGTCGGCGGTTCGATCCCCTAGCCATGGGCCGAAGTATCCTTGAGCAAGATACTGAACCCCAAATTGCTCCCGAAGCTGCGCCTTCGGTTTTTGAATGTTCACATATGTAAGTCACTTTGGGTAAAAGCGTCTGCTAAATGACTAAATGTAAATGAATATTAAGTACCAAAACAGTTATTTGTGTTACTTTAAAATTGTTGTAAGCTAAACCAAAGTAGTTTTAACATTCTGAAGAAATGAAACACTGTAACCTTGACAACTGTTTCCCTAATAACTTTTCAAATTCTGTTTGCATTGTAAAGAAATTCTTAAGGGAAAAGACTGCAGCATAGAACTAATCGTGCCATGCTTAGGTGAGGAGCATTTTGCAAGTCTGAATATGGAAAATGTATTTGTAGTCAATCCTTTCTTTTGACAATAGTAAGGGATGCAAAGCTCGAAGCCAGATGACCCACAATTATCTACAGGGTTACCAACTTTGCTGTGTTGGGACTTTGAATTTGGCCTGGAAAGTTCTTAAAGTCCTTGAATTTGATGTTTAAGAAGGTGTGGGAACCATGTGTATAAATCAAAGGCTAGAACAACTTGAATGAATCCATGATGTTTAAGATAGAAAACAATGTCAATCTTCAACATATTTCTTCATTTCTTTGGCAGTAATTCTGACAGTCACTTTAATTATTTACATAATACACGTGGAAGATACATTTGGTGTAGTACATTTAAAGTCTTTCAGAGGTCAGCCGTTTAGCTTTTGATTTCATACGGTTTCCTATCATGTTTACTCAAGACCAAATACTACATGTGGAGCCCAGACAAATGGTTCCATATCACATTCTCATGTCCGTTCAACATCACCATCAATTATGATTTGTGACGGTTTGGTTTTTCTTTCTTTTTTTGTTTCTTTCTTTTTTCCCCATCTACAGAGACGTCTGAGGAACCATTAGTTGATCTATCTGATGTTCTGAACACTGATGCAGACATCTTGGGAATGTTCGGAAAGCCAAGCAGTGACTCTGGTGCGTCATATCTCACAGGCAGTCACAGTGGCAAGAATTTATAAATAGTCAACTAGCCGTGGGTTTACAAAATCTTTTCCTCCCGCTTCAGAAATTTCCTCAGACAGCAAGTTTATTTTGCTTTCACCACTTAATGGATTTTTTTTTAATGTCACATTTTTTTACAATACTTTTTGTTCATCTTTGGTTTTATCTTTTGTTTGTTTACATTGTCTAAAGCGTGTTGTGCTTGTTCTGTCGTCACTATTTTTTCACTCATTTTATCTGGTTTTGGGTTCTTGTAGGTCTTGATTTTTGCTCCTTCCAGGTTGACAGCTCACCTCCTCCTTTTGGTAAGGGTGCTATGGCCTACTAATCCTGTGCTTTAGTGCAGTCTTTCTCTCTTACGGTTTGTTTGTCTCTGTTTGAGTGTGCATGTATATAAGCTGCTTCATACTTAGCTTTTCTCAACCATTTCAGATTGCTTTAACACTCATTAACTGCGTAGTGCTTACCTAACTCAGTGCACAATATTCACTCAAATGCGTATTGTGTGTCAGTCTTTGTTTGTGAGCCTCCTAAACCATTTCACAGTGATGACTTTTCTTATATAAATAACAGAACTAATTCAGAGCTGCCTAGTCGAAGATGCCTTTAAGATAGCAAAGAAACAAACTTACAAAGACACCTTGGCATTCAAGAAATGAGCAGTTTAGAAAACAAGTGGCCCTGGCGAATGACCTTCCAGTTCCTGCAGACTGTGAAGGTCTTCTGTTCCCAGTTCTGTGGCTGGATGACAAAAAGCACTGGAGTATATGTCCTTCGTTCTTTGTAAAAACTACTTTGTTCTTCTTAAATGCCCGATGGCCTGATTATAATTTAGTTCTAATACAGGTATTGCCAACTAATGGTTGCAAACGAAAGTATAGACAAGTGTAGTAAAACAGTTGTTTGCAGTGATAGTTATGCTGTGTAATGTAACAAGCTTGTGAAATCCCAGCATCAGTTTGTTTTAATCTGCTAGCAGCGTAGTAACCCAGGTTATTTATATGGGTTTTCTTACAGATTGGATCAGTGGTTTTTAAAAGCTGATGAAGGTTGCATGGCTTCCTTTTTTAAAGATATGAATACGTGTTTAGTCATTGATGGGTCAGAGCAATATTTTCTTATACAAACATTCAAGTGTTTGTGTACTGTATGTTTTTGTTGTTGTTTTGTTTACTGATAATTAGTATGACCTGTCTGTCTCTTCACAGTTCCCAAAATACTAATTTTAAGCAACAAAGGAACCCCACGGAGCTGTAATCATACACTGTTCAGTTTTGATTGCATTCAACAGGCTATAGACCAGAAACATGTTCTTACTTCAAGTCTATATTTATGATCACGTTCTTAGTTGGGTATTTAATTGGTTGCTTTATGTGTGTGTGTGTGTGTGTGTGTACTGTTACGATTTGTTTTTGTATGTCTTTGTGTGTTTCCACAGCTGGTCTGGACATAGGGCCCCTGACAGACAGTTCCCCAGTGGCGCCCCAGTCTCAGGCTGGCCGGAGGACACCTCGAACCCTCCCAGAGGAACCCCTGGACGGCATTCTTAGCCCAGAGTTGGACAAGATGGTTACTGATGGTCAGTGTGGGAGACAAGACATGCAGACACTTGAAGTTGTTTTTCACTTTTGTTTTCAAACTTCATACAGGATGAATAATGACCTGTTTTCTCTAATTATTTTGTTGTTCCAGAATCAATTCTCAGCAAACTTTACAAAATTCCAGGTTTGTAATTTCATCTTTTCTATCAAAACTGTAAGCTTTTATCCACCATTGTCCTATAGTAATTGTGATTGTGAACTCCCTATGCAGTGTTGTTACAGCAATTGGACCATGGTTCAGTTTTTTGCTAAATGATGTTTTACAGTTTAGTGAGATAAATTGTGCAGGTGTCTTTAAGGCAAAGAAAATCCAATTAACCAGTTATCTCTCATAATAAGAACCATGACTTTATTACTATATGTTCCTTTCGTCTTAAAAATCTTTACTAATTATTTCTAATTGTTTTTACAATATTTTGTAACTGGTGATCCTCTAATGGCCATTTACCAATGTGATTTTAAAAAACACAACAGTATTCAGCTTCATCATAGCTGTAGCACACGGGAGGAATGAATTCTGACATTGCATTTTATTTATCCATTCATTTTACGCACCTTTACTCCTACCTTAAATGGGTATTATATACACACACACACAACATTGTACTGCCTCACTGTTACAGAGCTGGAGGGAAAAGATGTGGAGGATCTCTTCACAGCAGTCCTTAGCCCCAGCACTAGTCAACCACCTCTACAACCACAGGTGCCTCACCCCCATGGTCCAGGGCCCCTCCCTGCCACACCTGGCGCTAGTATGCCTCACCCCAACACAGGTACATCATAAAGCACCTTGTCGTTGTTAGCGATAGAATTTGACTCTGTTTTTGAAAATCTATGCATCACATTCACCTCTTAAATCATGTGTGTAGGGAATCCCATGTTTCCAAGGATGCCAATGATCAATGGTATGATGGGACCAAACCAACGCTTCCCTACAAATCCAGGAGCAGGGCCCTGCATCCCAGAAAATTTCTCTCCCCTGAACCGTATGCCTTTCACTGACAATCCAAGGTAATGTACTGCTTCCTTTCTTAAAAATATTAATATTCCAAGACTGATTTTTCTTTTTTCTCTTCAAAACTAGAGTTCTGTGATTAAAGATGACCCATATTTTGTTGTTACAGGGATAGAAAGTTTAATCAGATGCCTAGAGAGGCAGTTGGTCCATGGCCCTCCCCTGCTCATGGCCCTGGCCCTACACCCCCTGGATCTCTGCCTGAGGGGGAAACTGAAGCCATGTCAAATGCCCAAAGGAGTACACTCAAGTGGGAGAAGGAGGAGACACTTGGAGAGCTAGCCACTGTAGCGCCCGTTCTATACACCAATGTCAATTTCCCCAACCTCAAAGAAGAATACCCAGGTTGGTATATGGCTCTAAAGCCTTAACATACGTATTTCCCCTTCGTCCATGTTTTTTATTGACATCATTGCTGTTATTTCTGGATATTTGTTTGGGTGTACCCACTGCACTGTTTCAGTCACTCAGTACAAAAATACCTTGTATGCTCTGTGAGACTGTTGGCATGACAACTCTTCCTCTTATTCTTTCAACAGACTGGTCTACAAGAGTAAAGCAAATTGCAAAACTTTGGAGGAAAGCTAGTTCACAAGACAGGGCCCCATATGTGGTAAGATCACTCATACTGTTGAATTTTCTTCCATGCCAGATGTCAAACTGTCACTACTAGTTGCACTTCCATATTAGTATGCAGAAGGCAGACGCCTTTATCGCATCTGGCCTCTTGCCTCTTGCCAATGCAATTTGAAATCCGGCCATTCACAGATGAACTAATTAACATAGGAAGCCCTGCTCAGTGTTAGAACTCACTATGGTCTCAGTAATTAAGTTCACTAGAAGTAATTTTATCTGGCAGAGGCCAGTTTCAAAGACCTAGTCTTGATTAAAAAATGTACCCCGCATTAGTGATTTTAAGGGTATTTTGCCACTGAGGGAAATTTCTAAAATGTCACACTTAATACAGAGAATCAATGTTGCATAGGTAACCTCTTTTTTTTTTTGCAATCTTGTGTTTATGAAGTATTTATGACAGATGTGTTTTTGTTTTGCATTTGTGATTGATTTGCTGTTTAGCAAAAGGCAAGAGATAACCGAGCAGCCCTGCGCATCAACAAAGTCCAGATGTCGAATGAGACGGTGAAGAGGCACCATCCGCAGCAACAGCCCCCTGAGGTGTTTGATCCCAACATACCACTAGACACAGAACTGCTGTTTAAAGACCCTTTGAAACCAAAAGAGTCAGAGCATGAACAAGAGTGGAAGTTTAGACAGGTAAGAGTGTATACAATGAAGTCAGCGAATGCAGCGGCAGGTCCACATTATGTTAAGACAGCTAAGAAGTGGTGGTTTAGTAAAGCTCCCTAAACAACTGCACTATCCTCCACATTAACCCAGATGACATTGGTGGTTAGTAGGTCCAGTTCATTTTTGGCATGAGACTGATATTTGCTGTATCCCTTTTGATGTCTAATCCCACTTTTCACTGTGCCCTTCCTACAGCAAATGAGGCAGAAAAGCAAACAGCAAGCCAAAATAGAAGCCACTCAGAAATTGGAGCAAGTTAAGAATGAGCAACTGCAGCAGCAACAGCAGCAGCAGCAGACCAACAGCCAGTCAGAGGGAGATGGTAACAACAGTGGTAACCAGAGCCCAGCATCCCAGCCCAGCAATGGCAGCATGTCCCCCATACAGCAGATCAGCTCTAAAGAAGGCTTTGTAAGGACGCAGGTACCAGGGACACCCACTTCAGGCCTTCCAGAGGATGTATTCTTACGACCCCCTCCTCCCCCTCCATCTGGCCCTTCCTCCCAACCTCAGTCCCCACAGGTATTCTCACCAGGTTCCTCTGGTTCCAGACCCTCTTCTCCATGGGACCCATATGCCAAGATGGTTGGGACGCCAAGACCGCCAACTCTTGGGCCAAATACATGTCGCAGAATGCCTGTGGAATCTGGTAAATCACCCACCTCCTTGATGGAGCAGCAGGACAGAGGGAGGCCCTCTCCTGCTCATGAATCTTTTGGCTCGCCAACATCTATGAGCAGTGACCCTTATGCCAAACCTCCTGACACCCCAAGGCCAACTGGGGAAATGGACCCTTTCCTGAAGCCAATGGGTCCACCCAGGACCAGTCAGGCTGCTCAGGGAAGGCCTCCAATGGGTTCTCCAGGCAGAGACCCATACTCAAGGCCCATGATAAGAAATGAGGCTTATCAGCGCATGGCCCAGAACAGGATGATCTTGTCTGACCCTTACTCAAGGCCTTTATTAGCACCAATCCCTGGAAGTAATGAGTCTGGCTCGGTCCCTCTGTTCAAAACACCTATGCCCCCTCCTCAGGCTCAGGATCCATTTAACCGATCAGGTCAACATTCTACTGACAGGTTCTCCGTGAATCAGCAGAATGACCCCTATGCTCAGCTTCCGCATACCCCAAGAACATCTGGCAATGACAACTTCACCAGTCCTCCTAGGATGGGCCAGCATCTCCCTCAGGTGCACTCATTTGCTCAACCAGGAACAATGGCTCAAATGTCTAGAAATCCCTATGCTCATGCACCTTCCACTCCAAGGCCTGACCACTTCACATATGACCCCTTTGCCCAGCCCTCTGGTCCCAACAAGCAAGCTAGTGACCCTTTTTCTCAGTCTACAGGTAACCAACGATCCATCAATGAACCCGGCGCTCAACCTCGCCCATTTTTTGAGTCCTATGCCCGACCTCCCGGCACGCCACGTCCACATGACAACTATGGTCAGCCTTCAAACACCCCTAGCCCATCCTCAGACCCTTACTCACAGGCTCCTTCTACTCCCCGTCCCAGTGGGATGAACCAGTTCCCTCATCAGTCACACCCTGCACAGCGGATGTCACCTTCCCACTCAGTGGACCCATATTCTCAGCCACCAGGTACTCCACGGCCCTCTGTGGGAGACAGGTTTTCCAAGTCACCGGGTAGCCAGAGGGGGCCAATAGAGCCATTTACTAGTACACCTGGAATATCAAGGCCAGGGAGTATCGACATGTATTCACAGCCTGGGGCCCCCAGACCAATGCTTAATGACCCCTATGCCCAGCCTCCGGGGACCCCACGGCCAGGTTCTGATGGGCTCAGCAGACAAGGGCCAAGACTAGGACAAATGGGAAGCCAGGATCCTTTCTCCCCACCTCAAGGCAGGCTTCAAGAGCCCTTCCCTCATCCAGGCTCACAAACACCAAAACACCCTAGTGTTTCAGAAGATGGATTTACTCAGTCACCCTCGAGAAGACCCAGTCAGACACCTGGCCATGATCCATTTGAACAAGCCCCCATGACCCCTCGTCCACATTCAGCAGAGAAAATGGAACTGAAAGATCATTCGGGTGTGAGTAATAATGGAACTGTCTCTCAAGACCCAGGTCAACTGTGTAACAACCCACAAATACCTGGTGCTTCCGCTGAGGCTCAGGGTGTTGCTCTCGCTGAGAGCGAGGAAAGACTTAGACAGGTACATGAATACTGCTGTTTATGTTCTATTCTAAATCTCATCATTTATACATTACTATTGAAATGTTATATTTGCACTGGTTTACGTAATTTCTTAATGTTTTTGAAGATATTTTTGTTTGGTTTTTTAACATCCTGTGTAGGGATCACGTTTTTTGTGCCACTGATTGCACATCATCTTTGAGACATATACCGATCATTTTTTGTTTTGTTATAGCAGAATTAAAAAATCAAGTTTTGGAATACCTTGAAAATAGCCCCTTTTTTAACAAAGTGTTTTAAAGGTCCTTGAAATTCAAATGAACCACATAACGCTTTCTTATATTTTGACCAAAGTTTTGTTCATTAGGTCATCATAATTAAATTGCTCAGAATCATAAGTTCCTCACCTTTTTTTTTTATTCTGACGCGTCACTGACTCTCCCCCTCTAACTTTTCACGGGCTCTCCTTCTCCTTTCTTCCTCGCCTTGATGAGCCTGTTACGAACACTAAATATGCCGGGGAAGTTGCCCCAACTTTAGCCATATTATGGTACACCGTTTCTTTGGAGGTGAAAGCTTAAGTGGGCACACCTGAAATGTCTGTTGTAATCCCTCATTACAGAGAAGAACTGTGTGAGTGCACTGGTCAAAGTTGGACCAGGAACTCAGTCTCCAAAATCAAATTCACAATTACAATGGATAGGTTTGATAATAATTTTTTTACAACCTGTCTAAATATCTGACCACAGCTGTTACTTGAACCTACAACCTACACATAACACATGTTCAAATATTCACCAAAAAAAATAAAATAACACTGCCTCAATCGAGCATGAAACATGGACGTGCGGAAACACAAAAGGAAACAAAATAAAACAAACTATAAACAGCATATAAAACAAACAAACTTGCTTTGTTTTACTCCATTCTTTGATGGCACCACATCACCAGATCTCAGCAATGTTAGTGAGTAAACAGTTTCTATATCAAATGGGAATGATGTCCAAATTACAAACATAAGTTAGTTCTCAGTCAACATAGATGTTTTGTTAACTACTACATCAAATTGTGTGGTATAGGAAGTTAAAACTTTGTGCGTGTTTGCAGAACTGAAAGCATGCAATGGCGGTCAATGGAAAAAAGACCTTTTGAATTGCATTGTTACACATTATCTGTGGAGTATAAGTAGGCCCAAATGAACTGACAATATCTGAACAGTTAATATATTACTTTAAGCTATATATAGCCCATTGACCTTGTGTTAAAAAGGCTTACATTTTTATATGCTTGATGTTGTGTTTTGTAGCGACAACGTATTAGAGAACTAATCCTCAAGCAGCAGCAACAGAGGAGTGCTATTCGACAGGAGAGGTGCCCTCAGGAGCCTACTGGCAACATAGCCCCAGGAACACCACGATCCTGGCCCCAGGAGCAACAAGGGGAAATGTTCAACCGACCTCCTCCACCCTATCCTGGACAAGGACCCACGAGAGGTCCAATGAGGTTTCCTGGACCTTTTCCAGGTGATCAGCGTGTCCCTTTTCCTAATGAGGGACAAATCCCCCGGGGCCCACATCCTGGAGATCCGAATGTGAGACATCAGGGACCACGGTTTGTGTTACACTATTCTTTTTATTACACCTTTGTGTTGTGATATTCTCTGATTGATAACACAGCAATGCACAAATCTAGGAATGCCCCTCCTCTCTATTTATACGTTTTTATCCTATTTTAGGTTTGCATTTCCACCTGGGGTTCTAGGACCTCATGGGGTCCAAGAGTTCTTTCCCCGGGGGCAACACCCAATGCAGGATGTCCCTCCTCAAATGAGACGGGCCATGTCTGCAGAAATGGCAAAGAGCATGGGATGCAACCCTATGGGGCAGCCCCAGCACTTCCCACCACGTGGTATGCCAGTGCAGCAGCACAACATAATGGGCCAGCCTTTCATTGAGCTGCGACACAGAGCAGCAGAAAACAGGCCACGTATGCCATTTCCCCCAGGTGCCATGCAAGGAAACCACATAGATCCCAACTTACTGGGTCAAAGGCCACCAAGCTTTCCAGGAGCACCCAATTCCAGGTTCCCTTTAAATCAGGGGCCTAGGATGATAGACCCTATGGTCAGTCAGACTGGCCATGTACAACTATCTGCCAGCATGGGCAATCTTCATCAGCAAGCCCAAATGTCAGGAAACAATGCGCTCAAACAGTCTCCTTTGATGAGATCCATGAGCCAGCCTGCTTCAAGTGAGACTCAGAACATGGTAGCATCTATGATCCTGACTGCACCCCCTGCTGGAAATACTGAGATGGTCTCAGTGACCAGCAGTGAAGCTGTGGAGGAGAAACTGGATGTAGAAGAATCAGCAGTCAAAGATCTTGAGGACGTGGAAGTGAAAGACTTGGTGGATGCTGACTTGGAAAACCTAAATTTGGATCCTGAAGATGGCAAAGACCTAGATCTAGAGACAAATGACCTACACCTTGATGACTTCCTAACATCTGGGAAATTTGACATCATTGCCTATACAGACCCTGACCTAGATGACATCAAGAAAGACATGTTTAATGAGGAACTGGATCTCAGTGATCCTATGGATGATAATGCTGACACTGCAGACATCAACAAAAACTCGAGCACAGGAACTGAGGCTTCATCCAGTTCAGTATCTGTACTGGCAAAGTCAGAGGGTTCAGGTGAGAAGTCTTTAGCTGAAATCAAGATGGAAGCCCCTGGGAGTCAGGAAATTAAAACGGAGTTCAAGGACTGTCAGAAACCCTCTGAGGTCGTAGACCAGCAAGCCGTTGGAAACACCTTAACCTCAAACCAGCAGGAAGTGCTCTCTGACTCCACCCCAGTCCTGTCTAGTTTACTCATTAAGCAGCAGCCTGAGGAGCAGTCATTAAATCCAGTTGTTGAATCTGTCAATCAAGGAGGTAACCTCATGCCCCCGCAGAACCAAGTCACTGACACTCAGCATACCTCTGGACTTACAATTATTCAACCAATACCCGACGCCAACACTGCAGGAGAAGCTTCTATGAGTGGCTTTGGGGCAGACCACCAGGTGGGGCTAGCCCCTGGAGTGGACCAGAGTGGTCTGACCCAAGCCCAGCAGACCATGTTAAACCAGGCGCTGGGTCAACACGGCCAGCAACATCGTCCTCTTCTGCTAGAGGAGCAGCCACTCCTTTTGCAGGATCTCCTAGACCAGGAAAGGCAGGAGCAACAGCAGCAGAGGCAGATGCAAGCCATGATACGACAGCGCTCCAGCGACTCCTTCTTCCCCAACATTGGTAAATTATTCAGCCCACAACTTCTAGTTGTCCATATAGGTTAATGGTTGAGATGACCAGACTTTTTTTGCGAAGTGATTATTTCTTAGAGGGCATTATTTGTCATTTGCAGATTTTGATGCCATCACTGACCCCATCATGAAGGCTAAAATGGTTGCACTGAAAGGCATCAACAAAGTCATGGTTCAGAACAACATGGGAATGACCCCAATGGTCATGAGCAGGTAAAATGTTCACTTTGGTACCCAATTAATACATTTTCCTTCTTGAGTGGAAAATGTAATACTGGTAGTGGGGGGTATATGTATTAGTTTCGGATTTTAAGCAATGGTAATACCAGCCTAGTAACCCTGCCATTAGGATATTGTGCAACTAATTGAAGAATTGCTACTGTGACTGATTGAATGACTAAATGGTGCATGGCCATGTTATTGCTGTCTTACAGAATTCCTCCTGGTCCTGCACCACCTTGTCCTGAAAGCACACCGCTTCCTCCACAAGTTGTTGAACAGGTAATTTAATTAATAATCTACTTGGATTCTCAGGACTCTGATTAGTGATCACCACCAATAAAGGCTTTTAAACATTTGTATGCTTCTATGTAAATCAAGTGAATGTGTAGCCAGATTTTTTTTTTAATACATTTACAGCTCTCGAGGGTTTTTGACTATATAAAAAATATATAATAACATATTTGTCAACCTTGCTTTCAGGATGGCAAATTGACACAAGTAGCCAGACCGAATCCTCCAAACTTTGGACCAGGATT
The DNA here is from genome assembly GCA_011952105.1 of Coreoperca whiteheadi. Classification (NCBI taxonomy): domain Eukaryota; kingdom Metazoa; phylum Chordata; class Actinopteri; order Centrarchiformes; family Sinipercidae; genus Coreoperca; species Coreoperca whiteheadi. The sequence goes on from CM022487.1 coordinate 14,963,179, forward strand.
TGTCAGTAAGTTCTCAAAAAATGTATATGCATTTTCAAGTTGAAAATGGTTTGAAGGTCTGTCAGGCCTAGAAATGTTTGTTTTTTTATGCTGTCAAGATTGCTAACAAAAGAGCCTTTTTCTTCTTTCAGACAATGCTCAGAGGGCTCAGTACGAGGAGTGGCTCCAGGAGACTCAGCAACTACTTCAAATGCAGCAGAAGTTTCTGGAAGAGAAGATTGGAGCTCACAGGAAGTCTAAGAAGGCCCTGTCTGCCAAACAGAGAACAGCTAAGAAAGCAGGGAGAGAGTTCCCTGAGGAGGACGCTGAGCAGCTCAAACATGTCACAGAGCAGCAGGGTGTAGTGCAGAAACAACTGGAGCAGGTAAATGCTTGGCCTGTCAAGCTCCACCATGGATCTATCTCAGCCCTCCTCTCCACAATGGCTGCCTTAAGCATTCTCCTTTCATTGGTCCTATGAGCAGCGTTTAATAAGTAGGGATTGGCAAATAACAGCCCGTGGGCCAAATCTGGCCCTTCACCAGAAGTAGTTACCTACACATGGGAGCAAAGGGAAGGTTACTTAGGACTTTGTTATGGACAGTGTGTGGTGCTGAAATAAGGTTGAACTGATTAACAGGTGGAGAAAAACCAAAGAGGCTTGGTGGACAGATAGGATAAGGATAAGACCCACAAAAGAAACACATACTTATGTCTATTCATCACTTAAATTCTTTTCTTTTTTTTTTACCCTTTTTAAGAGATTAATTTTTTTTATTGGGAGCAGAGGTGCTGTCTTTGAGTGTATCTTAACTTTATAGCGAACCTAATTGGTATTAAATAGTCAAACCTTATTCTAACATATAATGTAGGTATAGGGTATGCATTGGAAGCGATACATGTAGCTATTTTCTTTCCAAGCAGACTGGAGTGCAGTGGTGGAGGAAAAATGCTGTTGGGTGATTGTACTTTCAAACTCCTGCTTTAAAGTTTAAATTCTTGAGTTATTATTTAAAAGTGAAATTATTAATTTCTTCCCTTGGGTAAACCTGTGTCCTCATAAGTTTGTCTTGTAAATGTGATAAAACACCGTCCAAGCAATGCATCATTTCTTTGTAATTTTCTTAGAGAACCTCAATCACATTTTTTTGTGAATGTTTTCTTTCAGATCCGCAAGCAGCAGAAGGAGCATGCTGAACTTATAGAGGAGTACCGAGTGAAACAGCAGCAAAACAATATGACACCCTTAATGCCTGTGATGCACCCAATGCCAGGCCCTGCTGGCATGGTCCCCAGTGGGCCACCAATGGTCCCCAGTGGGCCACCAATGGTCCCCAGTGGGCCACCAATGGTCCAGTGGGCCACCAATGGTCCAGCCTCCTATGAACCCCATGATGCAGATGCCACTTCATCCTGGCCAGCCAAATGCACAGCCGTGTATGCCCAACCCACCACCTGGCTGGCATCCTGGTGCTCCCATGCCAATGGGCGGACCAGGAATGCCACCTATAATGCCCCCCCAGGTACCTGTGGGAAATCCAGGCCAAACTCATCAGATGCCAATGGGTAACATACCTCAACACTCACAAATGCCTGTGGATCCCCAGCCACCACCAGCTCCACCAGGTGGTGTAAAACCCATGCAGGCAGGTGGTGTGAAGTTTGATGACAACAACCCATTCAGTGAAGGCTTCCAGGAGCGGGAGAGGAGGGAGAGGCTTAGAGAGCAGCAGGAGAGACAGCGGGTGCAGCTAATGCAGGAAGTTGAACGACAGAGAGCCCTGAAACAACGTCTGGAAATGGAGCAGCAAGGGATCATGGGGCCAGATGGAAACATGGCACCGCTCGCTCAGATGCCATTTTTTAACACAGAGCTGCCACAGGACTTCATGCAGCCTCAGAGGCCGCCTTTACAACAGCAGCAACAACTTGGACCAATGTTCCCCCAGCAGCAGGGCATGCAGCCTGGTATGGGCTCACCACCTGGGACGTTTATGCAAGGAGAAAGGAGGGCTATGATGGGTAATGGAATGATGCCCCGTGACATGGGACCTGGTTTCAGGCCTGATAATCTTGCCCTACAAGCACCTACCTTTCCCCAGGGTCAACCCAGACCTCGTCAGTTCAGTGGACCAGGGATGATGCTTCAGATGCCAGGTGAAGGTCCACCATTTGGAGGTGACTCAGCTACACCTCTGCCTTCTAACTTTCCGGGCTCAGGTCAGTCTCTAATCCAACTCTACTCCAACATCATCCCAGACGAGAAAGGCAAAAAGAAGAGGAACCGCAAAAAGAAGAAAGATGATGACGCAGATTCAGTCAAGACACCTTCAACTCCACACTCAGACCTTACAGCCCCTCTCACACCGTGTGTCTCAGACACCTCCTCAACTCCAACCAGAAACACCCATCTTTTCGCTGACCAGGACTTGTCAAGGTCCCCCTTACTGGGATCCCTAACCCCCAGTCACTCAGAGCTAGAGAGGCAGCTTTCTGGAGGACAATCTGGACAACCTGGTCTTTCATCAGACGCTGCAAGAACCCAGTCTCAGGAACATGACAGGATCCTTAACAACATAAAGCTGGAGCAGACTGATGCCAGCGAGTGTCATGGGCTACGAGAAGGGCACATCGGCTCAGAAATGAGCTCTGTGAAGGAAGAGGCTAATAAAGGGAGTATGTCTCCCTTCGCTGCCGGGCAAAGTCCAAACAAGGGAGAGGCTGGCAATGAACTACTGAAACACCTTCTGAAGAACAAGAGTACACCTCCATCTGGATTGTCCCAACAGAGGTCAGAGGAGAGCTTTCGCTCAGAGGAGGAGGATCCCACAGACTGCAAATCCCTGCTGAGGCAAAGCTCCATGGACAGCAATGGGGTCAGTCTTTGTGTTAGTCATACAGTTAGAGCTGAGGGGGTGATCAACATAGTGAGTCATAGACGGGCTAAGTGATTCATATGGGAGGCACGTCATAGTTAAATTGGTATGAGTCATAGCTGTCAGTTTTTAAATTAGTCATAGTTATGTGTTTGAAAACATCTAACTTAAAGCCACAATGCTGCTTAAGTGATTTGAAGTTTATTCATGCCGTTTTATGCAACAACATTTTTTTATCATCTCCAGGCATACTCTGATGGCACCCCAGACTTTCCTGGACCTCTGCTCCCTGAACAGGAGAAGAAGAAAGGGAGGAACAAGAGGGCTCCGAAAGGAGGGGAGAAACCTGCCTCTCGCTACAAGAAGAGGAAGAAGGAAGGGGATGAGAGGCAACTGATGCACTCTGGCCCTGACAGTGTAATGACCCAAATCAAACAGGTAAGATTGATTTTACCACCTGCTCCTTATAAAATTGGTTGGAACAGCACATCTTTGGGAACTAAGGATGGTTGAAAGATTATAGCTTGAAATCAGAATGCTTTATTCAGCGTTTTACAGTATTAATTACTGCCAGAATAGCAAATCGTCTCCATCAAGTGCACAGACACTTATTTCACATATCATAAGCATATTACTGTAATTAGGTACTTTTTGGATGATAGTTCCACACACCGTTATTAGAAGCTGTTATTATTCACGAGAGTGGACAGGGATTCATGGTTGTATTGCAAGTTCCTCATTGATTGAGGCATTTTGATTTAAACTTTATGAAGCAAACTCACTCAATGTAGTACAATACCATCCCATCATCACAGCATAACTAAATGAGCATGTACTGTAGTATGCTAGTTTCTCACAAGTGTAACATGAATTTTCCTAAAAGGGAAATGCGTGGGACTGTGTGGCTTTGAGCTGGAAAAGCCTTCATATTGGACAGTTAACAGTTTGATGCTGCCCCCATTTACCAGCCTTGTTCTGTGGTCTGCTGCGAGGTAGATAACTGGACTAGAGTTTAGACTTTTTATTATTCTTCCAATATTCAATCCAAACTCAAGGCCACATTTTCAGAGATACCAATTGAGACCAGACTAGGTAATATGAGGTTACTTATTCTGGGCATTTTACAGGAGGTAAAAGAACTATGTAATAATGATGACATAATCTTACATACCAAATGCACAACAAATGCTAATGCTTGAATTGGCTTAAGAACTGCCTTGGTGGTGCTGAAGGTTTTTTTGATGAAAGGTTAATTTGATATAAAAAAAACAACTGAGTGCAAATGCGTGTATTGTAAAAAGATCAACATCTCTGCATTATTCAAGTCTCAGCTGCTCTGGTTGTGGATTCAACAGAGAGGGGATAACAAAAAACCCTGCTGCTGGTCATTTAAACAATGTAATAATGACATTCTGCAGAGTAACACAAATTATGTTACAAGTTATCATTCTTTTCAAGATTAATAGTGCTGGGTGTGCAAGGTTGATCTTAAATATGGTTTATCCTATGTTATGTCTTCTGGTTGTTTTTTTTAAATGTATATATATATAAACATTTATTAATTACATACAGCACTTACATACTTGTTCTGATTTTCTGTTTTTCTCTCCTGACACAGCAGCTCTCTCTGCTGCCCCTCATGGAGCCGCTGATTGGGGTCAACTTTGCCCATTTCGCTCCTTATGGCAGCGGTCAGCTCAATGGAGAGAACCTTTTGTCTGGTACCTTTGGCAGCGCCTCACTCGATGGAGTCTCCGACTATTACTCCCAACTGGCCTACAAGGTGAGAATTGCTTACCTTACTAATTTGGAGCTGGGTAAACAGTGTGTTAAGTGTGTCTGCAGCATGGTGTGCTGACATTGCATTGGTTCTGATTCCTACAGCAGAGTAACCTGAGCAATCCACCAACACCACCGGCGTCTCTTCCTCCCACCCCACCACCTGTGAACCGTCAGAAAATGATCAATGGATTTGCCACAACAGAAGAGCTGGCCAGCAAGGCTGCCGCCATGGGTAAGCATTCAGCATGTCACATTTTCCCCCCACTGTCTCAGACTGCCTAATCTTGAAATGGCTTTAGTAAAATTACAAAAATCAGATATCAACTATTTCCATCACTACAGGCAAGCATAGCGTGTGCGTTCATATTGACATTGTGCTCATGTTTCATACAGTGTCCAAAGGCCTGGTTCCGAAACCACTGCATGTCCCATTTCGGACTGAGGAAGACCTACTAGCCCGGGCCATTGCTCAGGGACCCAAAACTGTGGATGTTCCTGCCTCCCTCCCCACCCCTCCTCACAACAACCAGGAGGAGCTCAGGTAATTCTTTCCTTTTGGAGGGCTACTGAACCTTGCCATAACATTTGGTTGTGTTGATTACTCATGTAATCATGTTATGATAATCGATTTGGGCTGCATGCTCTTTCCAGAGGTGGTTCATTTTTTTTGTTTTTGTTTCACCCCATCAAATGATAACAGTAACAGAGGACAGGAGCCTTGCAAGGACCGGGACACACCTGACAGTTTTGTTCCATCCTCGTCTCCTGAGAGTGTGGTTGGCATGGAGATCAGTCGCTACCCAGACCTGTCTCTGGTGAAAGAAGAGCCACCGTCCCCCTGCCTGTCTCCTGTCCTCCCCATGCTTCCTGCACCTGATGGGAAAGGTAACCACACATAACTCCAACACAATTAAAACATGAATTTAGATGTTTATGTGTATGCAATTTAAACACACAGCTCCCGTATGCCTTAACAGTGTGGTATATTTTCACAAATGTCCTCCTTTTTCATTCTCTAGGTTCAGAAATCAAACTGCAGGATATCAAAACAGAGCCTTCTGTGATGTTCTTCGGCTCCCCCTTTGGCCCCATCTCTAATGATTCCAAACAAGGGCTGGTGTCTGTAGCTATCACACTGAGACCAGCTGCAGCAGAGGTAGGAAATACTTAAATGTTACTGTCCTTTCACAGAAATTCAGAAAAGTCTCACTTTGCTTTTAGTACAGTCAGTCCGTAACACTGAGTCACAAAAGGGCAAATATATAAATGATAAAAGCATTGTAAAAATAAATGGCATGGGGATGTAAATGCAGACAACATGCCAAAAATCCAGCCTGGCTGGAGCTGTCCATAAGATTTATGATGAAAGAACTAATCAACTTAACATATTTATCATGTTGTTTTTTCAGAACATCACTGGTGTAGTGGCAGCTATTTCAAACCTACTGTGTGTGAAGATCCCCAGTAGCTATGAGGTCAGTAGCACCCCAGACAGGGGGCCTCTATCTATACTCAGTGGTCCAAGGGTGGGCCCCCATGGCATGGAGCCTCGGCCTCCCATGATCTTCCACGGACAGGGAGACAATGGAGGACTTCACGGACGGCCGGGACAGATGTTAAGGCCCAGTGGAGTACAGGGGATGATACAACAGCAGCAGGCACATCAGTTCCGTTTCCATCCCAACAGCCCAGGTGAGGGAATAAAACTAAATTAAACAAGAGCATCTCCGATTCCCCCAAGTACTGCGATATAGCCTGTAATTGAAATGTCATGTCTGATTTAAGCTAAACACAATGACTTCCTGTGAAAAAGCACAAAGCAGCTAGACGATCTCAATATGTAATTGTTTATCCTTAAACATCGACAGGACCAATTATCTTTCTTAACAGTAGTTACAAACTGCCATTTTGTCTTTCGAATCATTATTAGTCTGGGACTGAGAGCATCGTATAGCCCAGGTGCAGACAGGCATACTTATTGATTTCAGTGATTTTCCCTGCTAATGAAATAGAGTAAAACATTTTAGAACACTGTGGCATACAAACTCCTGCATATTGCTTTCAAAGCACTAGTAACAGGCCTAATGAGTGTTGTTAGCACAGAAACATTTGAATAAGAAAGTGGACACTTCAGCATGAGTCCATGGTCAGGGAAGGTTGCCTCAATTGTCTAGTCTCATTTCTTTTCTGTCATAGGGAGTTTCATTTTCCGAGCTCAGGTTTATTTGTTAACTTAAAGTCAAGCATTATATAGGTTTACTATCTGAAAATGCCGTTTGAAATGGATATCATTTTCATGGATATTATTTTCTCTTACAGGCGCAGCTCTAGCTCGAGGACCTGACCAGAAGACCCCTGCGACCCCTGGATGTAAACCTCAGTGGTGCTGCCACTGCAAGGTGGTGGTTCTGGGTAATGGAGTGCAGAAATCCATCAAAGATCTCCCTACCCACATGAAGGTACTGAATTAATTAGGCTTAAATACTCCAAATGGCAGCAGGGTGGTATATTTATTTGTCAAGCCACCTTTCAGCTTGGCGCAATTGGATGTTAAAAGTGTGAATTTGTGACTAATTAAATACCACATGCTTTAAAGGGACAGTTCACCCCTAAAATAAAAAATACATATTTTTCACTGCTTACCTGTAGTGCTATGTAGTGAGTCGCAGAGTTTTGGAGATATCGGCCGTAGAGATACTGTACAGAAAGTTCCAGTTCGTAAAAAGTCCCTTCTGCCAAACAACTATGGATCATTTTTAGTATTGATTTCCCAGTGGTGGGACTAGATGTGCCATGACTGGATTCCCAGACTTTACTTTAGAGGATATATTATCTACTTTCAGCCTGAAGGGCCATACACATCTATATACACACACACATACGGCACCACAGTAATACTGCATATATCCCCTGATTATGTAAATCCTGCCCGTTGGAGTTAAATCCATTTCACACCAATTAGTGGGTTAAACAGCATACCCTATGACTTCAGTCTTGAGAGTGTTTTGGTTATTTAAATATTGTATGTTTTGTTATGTTTATTTCATAACTTCTTTTAACATCAGTTGAGCCTAAGCACTTCACATTGGTCAGGCTTTGACTTAACAACTTATTCCTTATTCAGCCTTTTAAAACTACTGATTTTTCTCATTAGGAATCTGAAAGCCGTTTGAAATCTGAAGAAGACCTGGTCTTCTGCAGTCACAGCTGCTTCCTTCTCTACCGTTCCGCACCACCCCTGCAATCCAGATCAACCACAGAAACTAAGGTTTGTACCACTGTAACTCATGCTGAAACACCTCAGTGAGTCTAAATATCATGCAGTTTATACGATTGATCTGTTTTTTGCTGGACATCATGGCTCTTGTCTCGTCTCTTCAGGAATCCGTGTCCCTTCTCCCTGCCTCCGAGCAAACAGAGAGCCTTTCTAAAATTCAGCACCAGTACAGTAATAACATGTCATCGCTGGATGTTCATTGCCTGGCGCAGCTTCAGCCCAAGCAGTCTCCCCCCTCTACTCCTCCTATCCCCTTCCCCACAGCAGGCGAGACATCCAAGACGGAGACCAAGTCTGATGCCATCAAAGTGACCGTAAAGCTGAAGGCCCGACCAAGGTCCCATGAAGGCTGGCACCAGGGAAAGAGACAGAAAGGACTTCGCTGGAGGAAGTGGACTGTTCAGGTAGTGGTGCCCAGAGGGAATTCCCAACTCCCAGATGAGGATAAGATTGATGAGCTCTTGAAGAAACTCGGGGCCTCCCTGCGCCCTCCTGCCTCTTTCCGCGACCAGAGGCGTTGCTGTTTTTGCCACCAGTTTGGAGATGGGATCACTGATGGCCCTGCTAGGCTTCTTAATCTAGATCTTGATGTGTGGGTTCACCTAAACTGTGCCCTGTGGTCGACTGAGGTGTATGAGACGCAGGCCGGCGCCCTCATCAACGTGGAGCTCGCGCTGCGTCGTGGCCAAACCGTACGCTGTGCCTACTGCCAGCAGACTGGAGCCACCAGCGGCTGCCACCGCCTACGCTGTACCAATGTCTACCATTTCACCTGTGCTCTGCAAGCCCACTGCACCTTCTTCAAGGACAAGACCATGCTATGTCATGCCCACAGGCCTCGGGGAACAGCTGGACAAGCGCTGGAGCATGAGCTGCGTTGCTTTGCTGTCTTCCGACGTGTCTATGTCCAAAGAGACGAAGTGCGTCAGATTGCCACTGCTGTGCGGCAGCCCGAGTTAGGCTACACCTTTCGCGTCGGCAGCCTGGTGTTGCATGCAATAGGCCAACTAACCCCTCTACAAATGGCAGCCTTCCATTCCCCAACAGCCATTTTTCCAGTGGGCTACGAGGCTTGCCGCATTTACTGGAGCATGCGCCATGGCAACCGCCGTTGCCGCTACATCTGTTCTGTTGAGGATCGAGAGGGACTGCCAGAGTTTACCATCAGAGTCATCGAACAGGGCTACCAAGACCTGGTCCTGACTGACACCTCTGCTAAAGGTTTGTTTTTATGGATTCTTTACAGAAATATTATTGATGTGTGTTTTCTTTTCAGAGGACCGTTTTTAACCATCATGTGTGCTTGTCTCACTGTTATTAGGAGTGTGGGACAAGGTTCTGGGTCCTGTTGCTGAGAAAAGAACTGAATCAGGCACTCTAAAGCTATTCCCTGTTTACCTGAAAGGGGAAGACTTGTTTGGACTCACAGTCTCTGCAGTCGCCAAGATCACTGAATCGGTTTGTAGCTGCTTTTTGTGGTTTTACTCAGGTTAAAGAATATGAAATTTAAACAAATGTGTGGATCGCACTCTGTAGGGGCTGTAGGATATAACCATTTTTTCTCATTTATTCCAGCTCCCAGGAGTGGAAGTTTGCGACAGGTACTCATTCCGTTACGGACGCAACCCTCTTGTGGAGTTGCCTCTCATGTTCAATCCAGCTGGCAGTGCTCGCGCCCAGCCGAGAACCAGCTCTCCCTACACTTCACTGGTGATAAGGTAACATGGAGTGAAGCTGACATTAATTATCTTTGTGGGCATATGTTGTCTCAAAGCAAAACATAATTTTGTGATTTTCCCCCTCTCAACATAAAGGCCACAACCACAGGTTGTATCCAGCAGCATTGCCAGGTCCAACCAGAATGTGGCCCAAGGAGAAGGTGGCGCCCCGCATAGCAAGCCTCCAGTAGTGCACCCCAGGTCTTCTCAGTACCGCTGGATGAAGAGTGAGTGGAGAGCCAATGTCTATCTGGCCCGCTCTCGCATCCAGGTCGGTGTTAAAATAGATATTTGATTTATCTGTCAGTTTTGACTAAGGCCGATGCTGTGGACAGAATGAATACCTACCTGTGTAATGTATCCACAGGGCCTGGGGCTGTTTGCTGCCAGAGACATTGAAAAACAAACTATGGTGATTGAGTACAACGGAACCATCCTCCGAAACGAGGTTGCCATCAGAAAGGAGAAGATCTATAGATCTCAGGTACAAATCTGTAATACCTTTTTTAAGCTGAAATTCATTTTGTCTAAAGTTACCGTTGCCAAAACAAAATGCAAGTAAACTCTCCTCTCTCTCCCCCCTGACAGAACCGAGAAGTGTTCATGTTCCGCATCGACAGTGAACATGTTGTTGATGCCACTCGAACCGGAGGGCTAGCAAGGTACTATGAGAATCCATTGGTTATTTTGACATTTTAATATTTTAATAATGTGTTCTCAAATGTTAAATATCGTGATCTAAATATGACGTGTGTGTGTTCTTAACGGGCATGTGAAATAGTGAAACTAAATATGTGTCTGTCCCACACATTCGGATACAATCAAATTCAGCATGCATGCAAGCAGTCTGTAGAAGCATCTGAGCAATGCCATTCAAGTTCACATATCGGCAAACTGCCAATTAGCCAGTGAGGAAAAATGCAGTCTTTAAAAGCAGAACGCACATTTTCTCTGCATCTGACTGGCCATTGTTTACAGTCTCTCTCACAGCACCACAGACCACGACCCGCACAGTGTGTGGGTGGCTTGTCTGTGGCTATTTTATTTTCCAAATGATCACCATGGTTGTTGTTTTTTTTATGGCTGCTGCATGCGTCAGTGTTTTTTTTGTTTTTTTTTGTTAAATTAAGATCAAATATGACAAAGGTTTAATTGTATGCCTTGGCAAAATTGTTGCCCCAAAACATGGATGTAATGAATGGCAACCCATTCATTTCAATGAAAGCTGCTGACTCAGCTCATAGACAAAGTTTCTGTTGCTTGACTTCCTTCCTGGGTGCTCAGCACATTTGGTTTGCCACTGTGGAGCTCCTGCGCTGGTGTCTTTTTCAGTGCCTGCACACATAAATGTAACAATAACATAACATCTTAATACAGCTGTTGGTGGCTTTTAAATATACTGCATACTGGACTTAATGGTTACAATTGTGATGATCCTCTGGTAACTGATGTGTGCGGGATAAAGTCTTTCATGGTTCTGCAGCTCAGAATGTTAACGCAGTGCTGTTCTTGCATATTTAAAAAAAAAAAAAAAAAAATGGATACTGTTTTCCAAGATGGCACCCCATTCGTTCTGACAGTATTGTCTCAGGTTCTGTTCCTGGAGCCACAAATTTAAAGCGTTTTGCAACTCATTTTAAAAAAACCTGGCTTCTGCCATACTTGAATTTGTATAAACATGTGACTGTAATTTTGAAGCTGTATTTATTGGAATTTAAACCATTTTAGAAAATCTGGATTTTTACGTAACAAAATTAAATTTTTCTAAATTCAGATCTGAATCAAAACCCTGGATTTAAGATGGGAATATAAAATGTTTCCTATTCGGAATCATTTTAAATGTAAAGTGGAACACGCAGCTACTTACTCTACAGTCATGTGTAGAATGTTGTGCGAAATGAATCTTTCGTTTTCGTTTTGTTTTTCAGATATATCAACCACTCTTGTGCCCCAAACTGTGTTGCTGAGGTGGTCACATTTGAAAGGGGTTACAAAATCATCATCAGCTGCATTCGCAGAATTGAAAAAGGGGAGGAGGTGGATATCTTTTCTTTGATTAGACTTCTTACTTAATACAGTCGCATACATTTACGTGTCAAAAGTGCAACTGCGATGCTCAGAAACTGATGTTTCCCTCCCTGTTTTCCAGCTGTGTTTCGACTACCAGTTTGACACTGCGGAGGGTCAGCACAAGATCGCTTGCCACTGTGCAGCTCCTGAATGCAGGAAATGGATTAACTGAGGAAAACAAAAACGACAAACCTAAATGCATTCCTTGCTATAGTGTGTGGATGCTGTGATCTCTGCACAGAGAAAAAAAGTCTTCACACTAAAGTCATTTTATGAATGAGCAGAAGGCCCTGAACCCTTGGAGAGATGAATGAAATTACATGTTGGTTCATCAAGATTATGGAAGAAAATGGGTGGAGGAAGGGAAATGTAACACAGTAGCAGGATGTGACTTGTGCCATATGTGGGAGGCTCTGTTGTATGAGATGCCTCTGTCTGTCTGTATGTGTCTGCGTTTGTTTGATGTACATGGGGTGCGGAATCCACCAGCGAATGAGAAAGCACTGTGCAGGGTGCGGCCTTATTGCTTACTAAGGGCAGGCCCTTTTGTTTCATACCGTTAATGTATACCGTATGACTAAATGTAGACATCACTGAATGAGGAATGTACAGCAATGAATACCGCGAAGGGAATATTAACTTGCACTAAAAAAAGAAAATAAACAAAAAAAAACACACGAAAACTTTTAAAATACTTGATTCCATGAGTCAGTTTTATCATAGGTCTCTGTCATGTGATTTGTGTGGAATTCGAGAGGTTTTGTATTTATTACTGAGTGAATGAATTTTATTTTCAAAATGATGAGACTGAGTTAAAGAAGGTTAGATTGCTATTGTTTTTGAAGATTGAGGAAGACATGCTGTTACTTTTGTATAAATGTACATAAAGAAAACTATAGGAATAACCGACCAAATACTACCTTAACCTTCTTGATGTTTTGGTGTTTTTAAATTGTTTTTGTTCTGTTTGTCATTGAAATTTATTTAAGATGGACGTTATTTGAGTTTGAGAGTATATATTATGATTATTCTGTACAGAATTTGTAATATAACCACAATAATTCACAAAGTATTTTTGTTGTATTAAAAGTAAGGTATTGTAGCGTAGTGTTTTGTGACTTACACATACTTTGACCACTCAAAAAAGAAATATTTTTGTTGACTAACGTTACGAGTTATCAGTTACAGAAATCAAAAAGAAAGAAGACTCTTCAAATAGTAAGAGATCAGTGTGATCTGTTTGCTGTTAATCAGGTTTGATTTTAAAGAACTGTGAATTAGGTTTTGAAACCCAAACAACTTTTTAACTTTTTAACACAAAGAGGAACACCGACATGTATTTACCTGTTTTTGTTTTTACATTGCTTTTAAAATGAGGTGCAAACGTCTAATGATATTTGTGGGTTAGACGAACCAGTGTGTGACCGAAAGAAACGTATGGGGGACTCTTATTTGGAACCGTAGGTGGTTCTACCTTTTTGGACAGAAATGGCATTCTCCTTAATCAGAAATATTTCTTATACTGACACTTCACAAGTCACATGCTTAGAAACGGAAGAGTTTTTGCGTGCACAATTTCAAGTTGACTGTAAAATTTTGGAGACAGTCTTAGAACTTGTAATGTATATGGCATGTATTTTTTTAACTTTCCGAAGACTCAATTGTATATATTTTCTCAATGAATGGTTGTAACAAAATTGTTTCTTGGATATTTTTCTTCTCTTGTATGATATTACATCATCCTGCCAGTGTGTTTGTGCTACATTTTCTTGGTCGTGTAGTCAGATTTTGTTTCTTTCTTTTTTGTTTTCTTTAGTTTTTTTGAAGATGCCTTTTGAGGTGTACAGAGTATGAGGTTTGGAGTTTGTGGAATTGAATTTAGAAACATTTACAAAAATAAACTATTTTACATGTTAGCAAGTTGTGTATGTGAAATCAATAAGTAAACATTTGAAATTCTTGAATATGAAGAAATTAAGCCATAAGAAATCTTAAACTTCCCTAGCATTGGTGTAAAAATAATGTTTATATACCTATCTTTGACTTTGAAGAAGTCAAGCGAGGCTCAAGGGGACTACCAAAGCATAACAATTATTTACTTAAGATATGGTAGAAATATTTAGCAGACTGTTCTTTTAGAGGCAGAAGAAATCTGCTTGCCAAGGATGCAAGCGAATACATCAGTGGCTCCCAACCTTTGTGGCTTGTGAGCCCTTGAGGGGCTGCAACTAACTTATTTTCATTATTTATTCATCATCTGGTCTATGAAATGTCTGAAGATAGTGAAAAGGACCATTATAACTTCCCAGAGCGCAAACTGACATGTCTAGATTGTGTGTGTTCTCCGGCCAACAGTTTTAAAACCCAAATATATAAAGTTTAATACAGTAGAAGACTAAGATCATAAAATATTCACTTTTTTAGGCGCTGGAACCTGTCAATTTGGGGCATTTTGGCACCCCCCCCCCCCCCCCCCCCCCCCCCCCCAAAACTAAAGCTTTCTATTTTTACTTCTTATTTCCTACTATCCCTCCCCCTTTAAAATCAATATCTTTTTTTTTACTT
>CM022487.1:14977470-14999423 GCA_011952105.1 Coreoperca whiteheadi
CAAGTAGAAAATAAAATCAAAAAATTTTCCTTTTTTTTTGTCTATGACACGGCGACCTCTGAGATTTACTCTCCCCCCCCCCCCCCCCCCCCAAACTTGATAAAATGAGTCATTTTTATTCTAATCTAATTGTTTCAGCTCTATCCCCCTTTAAATGAAGTATGTCTATTTCTGACCTGTCATCACAGCCCTTTTAATGTGTGCATGAGCTGTGATCATTAAAACCATTTTGACCATTTGATTTGAAGGATTTTTAGAGGCCAAATGAGGTGAAAGTTAATTCACAAGGAAATAGCAAATACTTAAAACGGGAAAAAAAACAATTACATCTTGCGATCGTTCAGATTCTTCATGGGACCCTGAGTGTCCCAACCCCTAGCTAGAAAGATATGTGGTCATTTGGGGTAGAGTTTTCACTGAATTCAACCTGTCTGCTCTGTGTGCTGGGCCTCGATGTTCATCAAGCATCCCAGAATCACTCCTGGGAGCCTCACTGCAGGTCTGACTAAAAACACTGCTGCCTCTAGATACCTCTCATACTGCTAGAGTAAGACGTCCAATGTATAAAACATCTTACGTGCACTTTGAGAAAGGAGTAGAAGTTTTGTCTTGAAGAAAACTAGTTGACTTTCATTATTTCAGTCAAGGCTGTGCTTACGTGGTGCATATTAATGCACGTGTGTTTAATTCAACCAACCTCACCTTGGATGTTTTGGATAATATTTTAGTAGCCTATATTAGTGTACTGGTAAGTTCTGGAGCAAATAGTGTATGATTAAATCAACATATAGTCTGCGATGTGCACGGTACTTGATGAGTACTTTACTTGAAGGTGACCGCTTACATGTATGCTGCAGCTCACAAACTTTACGTTTATTAGCTACACTTCAAAGACTTGATGCAAAAACACTAGACTACAGCCAAAGTTGCTAGAGGAAGGTATTTCACTATTCTAACTTCTGAAAGCCATCACAATCGTAGGCTGCGTTTTATACAACTGCTCTGTCAGTGATCCATCAGTGGCCCCTTCTGTCCTTATTTTGGCCCATACTATACAGCCACAGCAGCTCCTGCAATGGGTTTCCACAACTGAGATCTACATCCAAGATACATTCTTTCTTAGATTGCAGAAGGTTTTTCATGATAAAAAACATGAACATTGGCTCCAACTTAAGATAGTGCTATTACCTATAGGCTAAATCACTAAGCAGTGGAGATCCTGTTTACCCACACACAACTGTAAATGTTAGGGATCTTTCATAAAAGCTTGTTATCAAGTAGAAGTAGAATAAATATATACCGAAGGTGACCATGCATTTGCCCGAGCACTTCTTACATGTGTACTTTTAGGGTCCGTTTTTATCTTGCTTGTATGCTTTCACTTTGTCACCTGTTTTTTGACAAGAGCTATAAGGTTATCATCATCTTCATCATCATTCTTATTAATATTATTATGTCCTTCGCCAATTTGTTTACAGCGGGTCTAAAGCACGTTTCACTTGTCCATGAAACCAGCTGAAATCTGAGTCGTGCTGACATCTGTTGGCGAAGCATCTGTATACACGTGACACTGGTGTTGTGTCGAAATTAGCCTCCCCTTCAAAGCGTGTTTTCCTGGCCGTGTGGCCTCCGTTTTGCCTTTTCTGATTTTGCCACCGTAAAGTTTGCGTCGTACAAGGAAAGGAGTGTGCCACCGACGAGTGTGAAAGGAAATGCGCTTAACAAACGACAAGTAAACATGGCGAATTTACAGCCCCCACTTCCTTATAGAACAAATTAGCTTGTGGTTATAATTACCTCTTATTTTAAAGACATTGTAGGCAGGTTATTGGACCGTGTGATACTATATGTATATATATATATAGCGTTGTTTTTACTAGAAGCCCCAAAAAAACGACAGAGTGATGCTGTTTTTGTTTTCCTCTGGGCGTGAGACCGAGCCGGAAGCACGGCAGGAGACACACGTTTCTCGGGGGTACAGACTGCGACATAACACCTGTAAACAGTCAGCGTCGAAACTCATTTGAAGATGCGTGCTCCGAGCCTACTTCCTGGTGGATGAGGCAGCGCCTCAGTGTTGTCGTAGTAAGTAGACGGGGCAGCCGAAGGAAGGTGGAAGCCGCCGTTGATGGTCTGCAGTCGCGGCTCGGCGGCTCGTTAATTAGCACACTTGTTTTTGTTTTGCTCCTCTGAAGAAAAAAATGGGAAGTACGGTGATGGAGTCCAGCAAGGAGAGCTCAAAGAAAATGCCAAAGAAGAGGAGAAGTCTGCGGATTAACATGCCAGTGAGTCGGTGAAGTATCAACTAATTTGGCTTCGTACTGTGACTGTTAAAAAAACTGGGCTTGTTGTTGACCTTTTCATGAAGTCAGACTGGAACCTTCAGCCGTTATTAGCCGTTTTTGTTGGATCGTCGCGTGCATGATTGACAGATGTCTCTGTACTTTTCAGCTCGTCAGTCGGATTACTGCCGCACAATATTATAGCCTGTGTCTTTTCTTTTTTAAGCCCATGTTAAGCGCATCTAACGTTTGCTAGAAACCGTTGGCTGTTTGAAATCTATTTAATCATCTTTCTTCCTTCAACACTTTCATCGTTCGGCCTATGTGCAACAGTGACACTTTAATGTGATGTCATTGGAGCCAACTCCCCTGCGTTAATGACTGTAACGTTGACGAACTGTTCTCGATTAAACGGTCATTCTTTTGGTCTGTCAGAAGGTGCAGTGAAAACTGCGCATCACAATTTCCCAGGGTCGAAGGTGAGGACCCCATGATCACATTTCAGGAGCTGGAAAAGCGACACGTTTCCAGTTTTGCTTTAAAAATGATTTCAATCATTCATTTTCAAAATGGTTGCAGATTAAGTTTTGGTCGCTATCAATTAACCGACAAATCATTGCACCTCCGAACGAATATAGCTTATGTATCCAAGTATTGTTGAGGGAAAAACAAGTAATATGACGCAAAGGAAACATTTCTGAGGAACCAAACCTGTTCCAGACCAGCAAGTGATTCATTACGGTCCCAACACTGAGGGCCTTTGTTTATTTACCTTCATTTCAGTAGCCCAGCCTGATTCACAGTCCATCTACCTGGGCAATTGATGTCTGGGAACCTCTTCCAAGTTTTGTCCAATAGTTATTTGTGTTTTTGTTGGAAAAGACATAACAAAAATGAAAGTGTCCTTTGAGTTTTCATGATTCATGCATGTGCAGTTGTATAGATTGGTAAAAGTCACTTCCCCAGTATGTGAATACAACACGCATTTTGTGGCCAACGCTCAAGTGCTGGATGTTGGATCTTTCCACCACCACATGAACGTGCCCAGCCCAACTAGGCGTTGGACGATATGAACATTTCAGGTCACGATTATCCTAGCCAAAATAATTGCGATTCACGATATTATCCCGATAATCATCAAAATATGCTTAAAACTCTTAAAATGGCACTAAGTCCCACTGGAATCACTTTACCTTACGTTTAGTATTTTTATTGCATCACAGATAGGACCCATCTTTTTAGTGAACACCCTTATTTGGTGAAAAACAAACAAATCAAACAATCTTAAATAAGGTAGTCCTACATCATACAGTCCCCCTGCATAAATAAATAATAGCGACATTGTGTGAGTCCGTTCTTTCTCACATGATCATTCCTGTATTTAATAAATCAGGCTCTGTTTTTCACTTCTCTGCCATAATGTCAAATGGTGCAGACAAGAGTTTCATCAATTGCACAAGTATATATAATTTACCCCTGACTTAAGAAATACAGGAATGATCCTTTATAGGATATTTTTTATATATTATCCGGATAATGGAAATTTACCACGATCAACTTATCTCGAGTGTTTCTTTATCCCGATTCGATATCCCGATAACATCATATATCGTCCCACCCTTGAACCCAACCCTTATATGGTATGGGAAGGAGCGTGTTATGTGTTGAATGTACGTGCAAAACGTTTCCTTGGTGGCGAAACATGTTTTTCTTCTTATTGAGTGGCACGCTAAAAGCCCAAACCAGGAGTGTGCTAAACATTTTCACTTTCTCTCAAAGCGATGAAGAACAACAGTGTCAATGTTGTGTTAACAGGCTAAAGCAGCATGTAGTTGCTAAGAATGCCTTCACGTTACCTGTTATGACATGCCATTTTGTTTCTCTGCTGTATTCCCTGGAAGTTGGCTTTATCCTTGACACTCAGGTCTCTTTTATGTGCAGGACTTTGGTGCGTTTACTTCCCCACAACTGGAGACGAGAAGTGGCGCTCAGGCGGTACAGAAATTATTTTCATTTAATGATTTTTCATTCAGTTTGCCAATTGTTTGTTTTCTCAAGTTTGTTTTTTTTCCCATCACATGATTTATCTTGTCTCTTTGGCTCTTGTTTATTTGGCTTTGAACACATTTCAAAGTGGAGAGCAAAATATTACACGAGGCCGTCTCTCCCATTCTGCCAACCCTCGCTGGCTTACAGTAACATTACGCCCACTGTGTCCAGGCATAGCAGGATCACATACAGGAAATTGATTTTTCTTAAAAGAAAGCAGCCTCTTCCTACTGTCTGCTCTAATTGATTTTGAATAGGAGTAATCCTTGATCATTACCTCATATCCACCAGAATACACATTTCGGTTTTACCCCAGAAATATTTGTGCAATGCTGATTTAAAACCCTGCATGCTCTTGTGTTTCGAAAGAACAGATTTATATCCAGACAAAACGCTGCTAGCTGTTCACTTGCCTTAACAAGCTCTTGCACAATGGCAGAGAGAGAAATGTTGGCAAACAGAACAGATGGGCGTGTGCGCTTGTTTCCAAAGATTTGTCACAGGATTGGTTATGAACAGAAATGTGCTTATGGAGTAGGGCCAGTCTTAAGCAAATACCATCCTGAAGCCGCGTTAAGGAGACCAGACAAAACGATCCTTCCCTTTCTTGATTTGATTTGTTACAAATTCAGAGATTGAGCCTCTAGTGTTATTATCAGTGCTTTTTTTTTTTTGCACTTCATATCATGTCATGCAGCTCATCTGTTTTGTTGAGACAGGTTATTTTACAGGCTTTTATCCACCAACAATGTTACCAAAGCACTCAACCTCCGAGCTGCAGATCACCTCGTAAGATAATGCCTCGCTGTATCGGAGCCAACAAATGGTTAAAAGATTTGTTGTTGGCACATCCCAGAGCAGGCAGCAGTCAGTGGTGGGAGGCACTCTCTGTCTCCAGCTAGATTGGCTGCCGTCTCTCATGTTTTGTTTTGGTGTCTGCAAGGCAAATAGAGAAGGATTTCTCAGTTTGTTTGCATGATTTTGACCTTGCAAAGACAGACTTACAAACACAGAAAGTCATAATGGAAAATATTGTCACTATTGTTTAAATACTCGAAGTGCTGACGGTCCTTTGCTGAGGCCACTGAACCTGTGAACGCACTGTGCAGCATGACATTGTGTCTTAGAGAAAGATTTGTGCAATGATTTATAAAAATTGTAACATTGCAAAAGATTGTGAATGCAACATCAATTGCAAAGTTGTGGAACTGATTTCCTGTTTAGCTCCAATTAAGTCTTGTGCAGCTATGTGTGCAGACAAAACCAAATGTTTGTAGGATTTGTTTGGATAGACTGTTCTCCAGGATGCAAATTGACCAGAAAACAAGTGAAAAATGTTGCATCAAAGAGATGTCTAGTAATCACTGTTGTTGTTTTTTCAGTAACGTTTATCTTATCATCTTTCCTCATTTAACAACCAGATCGTGAAAGAACTTTTGCCTTATTGCACTTTTCACATGATAATCACATTCTCACACTGCTCTTTGTGAGATATACCATTGAGTGTAAACAATGTGGCTAACTAAACAAAACGGTGAAAAGAAGAAGTAACCAACGGTGCAATCAGTCGCGGTCATTTCACAATAAATCATTCAGTATGGCCCTGTGGTTTGGATCTTGTTAAGTTCAGAGTTTTCACAGCTTAGCTCTCCAACCTCTCACTGTGTATACACATCAATCGCACGTTAACGAAAGTGCAGGAAAATAAAATTGCCTTCTTATTGTCTCTCAGGGAGAGCGTCGCATCCACTCAGCCAGCCCCACCAAAGGAGTGTCTGCGAAGAGCCCAGCGAGCGCCCTTCTGCCCCCATGCTCTCAGTCAGCTCCAGCGCAGTCGAAGACCAGCTCAGGTTCACCCAAAACTATCTTCCCCTATCCCTCCCATCAGAGCTCCTCACCCAAGTCCCCCCATCGCCTAAGCTTCAGTGGTATCTTCCGCTCCTCATCCAGCTCCACACCTGCAAGCATCAAAATCTTCTCCCGAACCAGGAGAGGTGAGTCGAAAAGCTAACATTGCCCATTCATGACGAACACTCAGCTTTTTGTTGGTGGAAACAGAGAGTGACTGTCCCAGCTGGTTTGTAATTGGTGCATTGAGTACAACTGTATTTTGATAGTGTTATAAATGCAAGTACGGAAAATTGAGAGATATAGTTTGTCATCTGGCGATAACACAGATCAGTACTGATGGTATTTTGTGCAAGAGCATCTGTGAGGAAGACAACTGTAAAGGAAGGTAAGACACAATAGATGAAACTATTTTTTCCTCAAATATTATTTGGGTTTCCTGCTCTACGAGGTAAAGCCACATACAGGAACCTGTGTCTATCATATTGAGTTCAGATATATTTTGCGTGTGACAGACCTGACATAAAAATATGCCATGCAGCATTTTCTCAGTTATACACACTGAACATTATTGTGCCAAAAGGAAGTAGAAGTCCAGATGTCCTTATGGTAAAAGAGAAATCCACTGCTTTGTTTTGTGATGCCTTGTAGGCCAACATGGTCACGAGCCTCGACAGACAGATAGGCGATCACTTGAGTGCAGATAGATGTTCCTTCATTATCAGTCATCAGGAAATGGTTGGCTTTGTTTATTGTCAGAATCAAAAAAGGTTTTCTTTTTAGCGCCCAACTCCTAGCATCGAGCTGCACATTTCAAATTCACATTTAGATAGAGTGACCTAGATAGATGTATATATTGATCCCAAAATGGGGAAACTCTTGTGTGACAACAGAAACCGTAAATACACAATAAATATACATATCAACGCTAGAAGAGAGAAAAATAAACACAACACATAACAAAATGAATTAAATTTAGTAGCTTAGGTTACAGGTTTGGCATCCCACAGGTGGGAGTCCAGCCACTGTACATTCTTCAATATCAAAGTTAAAACTCATTAATGACATAATGGTAATACTGGTATGTGCTAAGAAGTGGAAATGAGATGGGCTAGGCAGAACAAGGCCTTGTTTTATGAAGAACAGACCTAACAGGCAGATTTTCTGCTCTCATGTCTCCATGTATTTGGGCGCCTGATTATTACATAACAAAAACCAGCCTGTTTTACACGGAAACAGCCCCGCTGGAAGCGGAATCAAACGGCACAAAGATGAGTCATCTGTTTTTGGCGCCTACATCTACCCTTTCTTCTGCTTCCTCACAGAGGGTCAGTTTGGCAGTGGCTGGTGGAATAGTTCTGATAGGGCCAGACCTCAAGAGTCAGCATGCTCCATTTCCTCTGGAGATTGTTTTTGAGGGTAACCATACTAAAACACACCAACTGCTACAGCCTTCTCGTGCCAGCTGCTCAGGATTTCTAGAGTCTGATGTGGTTTGAGACATTACATCCTCTCAGTTCGTTTTCTCACTAACGATGTGGCTTTAAATGATCCGGGGCCATAGCAACGAAATATACTTATAAATGAATATCATGCAGCAACTGAGTGGCCACACCAGCTTTTCTATTTTTATTAGTCGGATGTTTTTGTAGGGGCCCTGCTTTCACCACAAGAGTGTGCTGAAGGCATAGTCTTGACTTGATTTTAGTTATCAGACTAGTGTTGAATACGCTGTCAAATTTCTAACACCTACATTATCATTATCATTTTTTTGTTTTGTTTGTTTTTTTACCATTTTAGTGAACATAGAGGTACATTTTGTGATTGTTCTGTGTTTCTGAAGATCAGAATTTGTATCATTTGCGTAATATTTATTAGGTGACTGTTTTCTAGGTGCAATGATATCCATATTTGCTTCAGATATGATCAGAATGTCTTCTCATTCCCATCTGGCCTAAATATGTGTTTTCCCATCGCCTGGACATTGTCAGTCTCTCACTGCTGAAGGTAACTATAGTGCTTTCATACCTTATCTGGAAGTGACCAGACTCTCAGGAGCTCCTCACACAACCATGCAGAGCCCCCCCCCCCACTCTCTCTCACTCTATCTCTGTTGCTACTGTGTGCTGTATGTTGTCAGTAAATAAAGGAACCAGGCAGTTTTGACTTTCTAAATTCAGAAAACGCAGGCCTTACAAGGGCAGACTGACTTTATTTTGAGTGGGTAAGCTAAGCTAGGTTAACAAAATACACCATGGACCCGTAAATGTGTGTATAAGCAGCATTTAAAATCCCCATGGATCTGAAACTTAGCAACCTTCAATACAAATGAAAGCAAATT
This sequence comes from Coreoperca whiteheadi, assembly GCA_011952105.1. Classification (NCBI taxonomy): domain Eukaryota; kingdom Metazoa; phylum Chordata; class Actinopteri; order Centrarchiformes; family Sinipercidae; genus Coreoperca; species Coreoperca whiteheadi. The sequence goes on from CM022487.1 coordinate 14,985,991, forward strand.
TATTTTATGAGGATAATGAAAACTTGATTACAGTGAGTATCACAGGATGTGATGTGACAGGTGACTAGTTTCATCATTGATATTTCAACCCCTCACTCATATTGGCCATTGACCCGGTGAGCGGAGTGGAACACTTGCATAACATGTTAATTGAGATCTGTACTGAACGTGCTGTAGCTAATGTGAGCAGCAAATACTGAGCGGGCCATCTGTTAAGGGTAGGGGAGGCTGGTGGTATTGAATGGAGACTTTCTGATCAGCTGACAGAACATGGGCTGTCCCCCTGCTTTCATCTGACGGGGGCTGGCCTCAGCTGTGTTAAAGGTCAGACCCCCAAAAGCTACAGACAACTGGATTTACAAATGACAGAGCTGCAGGACTCCCAGCTCAAAACCACAAACCTTATGTCTATATTTGTATTCCTTTTTAACTTTGAGCTACAAATTCAGAGGAATTAGAAAGGAAGGAGTTTTTATCTCAGGAAACGCTGAGATTGTGTGATTCTGAATGTATTTGTGTGACGACAGAGTGAGACAGATGTGCCTGTGCAGATTTTGCTCTGTGGGAAGAGGGAGGGCAATGAAAGGGGGGCGGGGAGATGTGCAGCCTGAGCCAATCACTTTTGCTTCCTTCATAGATTGGACTCCTTTTACAGGCTGCCGACATGTGTGCTATATTAAAGAGACGCCACCCACAGCTGCACCTGACATTTTACAGCACTGACACCGCGTAGAGGGGGGGAAAAGGCTCTCCGGTCCCAGTTGTTATTTGCATCACTTGCGAAAGGGTCCAGCTGAAGCTGTGTGAAATTTACAGCTTTCATACTTCCCATGTCTTTTCCATCAAATGTATGCGCTGACACAGATACTGCTCACTCCTGCTGACTGTGCTCGGTGGCCCTGGAGGATTTTTGTTGCCTGGATATGCAAGCTTAGTCTTGCTGCGTTTTTTTATTCTCTGTTTTTAACTAGAATTGCTGGTGCCAAGAAAAAGTGGAATGCTCAACATCATGGAATAGCCAAAAGTAGTTTTTCTCCTGGACAAGAAGATTATATACAGGATATTCTTCATCCATCGGTTGAAGGTGACCAGTTTCCTCCTTTTAATAAGAAGGACTATCTCTTTCCTAAAGACAGACTAACCATTCTCTAGATCTGTGGACTCACATCAGTTGGATATACTTTTTTAACTTTCTTTAAATTTCTATACAACTTTCTTCATCTAGCAAATGGAGTAACTCTCACTTGGGACAGTTTTGAGACATCTTTGCACCCCTATCGTGATGCGGATGGTCATGTTCAAATTTAGTTTTGAAGCCACAACCCACTGTGTTCCATGAAGAGGTTTGGCAGCCTGAGGAGGAGCAAGAAACGGAAGGAGCAAGATGGGCTAGGAGGGAGGCATCAGTCCGAGGCGTCATGTCTGTCTGGTAATGTGCTGTGCTCTTCACCTACTCCGTTACTCTTTTATCTTAAAATTTCCCTGCAGCGTCCTCCTTGAATCTTGGATTCAGGTATATTATGTGTACATTCGAGTTATTCTCCTTTATAGCAAAAGTCATGAAGAGAGAGCATCTGTTTTACGTGTATGTATGTATGTGTATATATATATATATATATATATATATATATATATATATATATTTGTTAGTTGTGGCCTTAGGTGCTGGTTACATGGCTGGTTTCTGGTTTCACAAATGCATGCAGTACATCTGCACAGTGACAGGACAGAGACCAAAGTGGTACAGCTATCTGTGAGACATTGACCTGGGGCAAGAGGTTAGCAGTCACTTTGCTGAAGTCATAGAGATGTAACTGAGTTACTGCACATACTGCATGATGCCTCATGCACTGTGCTTCATTAATATGTCTCAAGTAATTTAAACGTCCAACACTGAATTAAATAGAACAAGTAAGTTTTTGGAGTAAACCTGTCATTGTAGTAAAGTGATTCATAGCCACTCTGTCTGACACAGTGTCAGTTCAATGTCATTATTTCTGTCCCATATCCTAAGGGAGTCACTTCGGAATAGCTGCTCCATTTTGAAAACTTTATTTAAATTGACAGGAAGCATTTCAGCTGAATGCTAAGTAGTATTTTTTGGGCTTTTTTTCCCTTATGTGTGGGAACAGTACATAATATTGCTCCAGGTTTTCATGACAGGAAGCAGACCATGAACAGTGACAGAAAAGATGGATGCCAAACAAAAAACAAAGACCACCATGCAGACTCACTGCAGTTACCATAAAGCGGTAGCTCATAATGCTTGATGAGTGAAGCACAGGGGCACACTGTGTGGCGTTCAAGTGGCACTTTATCACAGACTCTACAGCTCCTGATTTAGAGCCAGCCTGACCTCGGTGGAATAGATGAGAGGAGCAGAGTCCTGTCATAATGATGGACGTCCATATGTGGCTCTATAAGATGTTGAGTTCATCGTAAAGGCAGTATACGATGTGGTGACACCTCAGCCTGAATCAGAAGTCCTTTGAGCCAAAGCCTCTACACTATGGAAGCTTCCATTGTTCACTGCATCCTTTAAGAAGCTAACATCTACGTGAGAAATGTCGTGCCAATTAGAGGACGTCTGTTTGCGTCTCAGAAACACTTGTGTGTCAGTTTGAATTGTGACTGCTCATTTAAATGATTTGCCATATTCACACATACTATGTGAGATAGTGAACCTGCCGTTACTGAAGAGCTGAACAGTCACGCCCTTTTGTTAAAGAGAGCCTTGACTATATTGTACCTTAATAAATATGTCGGTTTGAAATCCTTGTTGCTAACTGGGGTCACTCCCTATCATATGACCTATTGCTTCACAATCCACACCCTAACCGTTGCACCAATACAAATGCCTGTGTTCACAGTTGTGCTTCATCGTGTTAAACTGCTGGCCAGGGAAGGCTGTAGCAGCGCTTCCATTGGGCCTGTAAAAGCCTCACCACTGCTCACGTTGCTTCTAGAGTCACAGTAGCCCCACCTGACTGAGAGGACCCCCTTTTATGGGTGTTATGTTAGCACAGCTCGCAATAAATCACATTTTGATTTATTTTTGGGGAGTCAGATAGTGCTGCATTTAATGTTCATTTTCATTATTTATTAATCTGCCTATTATTTTTTTGATTCATTGTTTAGTCTATGAAATGTTAAAGAATAGTTAAAATGGCCATCACAATTTCCTCAAGCCCAAGGTGACATCTTACAATTGCTTCTTTTTTTTTGTCCAACTAACAGTCCAAAGTAAATTATTTTCTTGCTTAACTGATTAATCTCTTGGTCTACAAAAATCACCAAATAGTGAAAAATGCCCATCAGAATTTCCTAAATCCCTGGGTGACATCTTTTTTGCTTGTTTTGTCTTTGTTCTGTTTACTATCACATCATTTATTTTTTTTATATTTGTAAAGTTAGATTGACTGTAGTACTTGCAGCAAGGCATCCATTTCCTGTTCCCTGTGTGGTGGCTAGCTGCCCCCTATTAACCTGAAGAGTGGGCTCCCAGCCCCGCTGTTATCTCCGCCTGTGGAATGTGCCACAACAGCGTGGCTAAAATAAGAAGGCTACACAGCGGAAGCAGGGTATGCCAAAGAGGGCTGGTGCTTGCCAACTAAATGTCAAGAGATAGTGTGGAGAGCACTTGGACAGACCAAGGAAAAATGTTCACTCGACACACGGGGCTTCATTTATGAAAAATGTCTCCTAACTTGGACGTTTTTTTAGACTTCTCTTTTTGAAGATTATGTTTAGATAGCAGAAAACCATGAAGAAAGATCCTAAATGCTTTATTTCTCAGCCACATGTTTAAATTACTGACTGAGTTCAGTGGTATTATTTACTGAAACTGATTCTTGTATTTTCATGCAGTTTTACAGTAACATACCTTTTACACCACTGTTAGATATGTGCACATGACAAAACTTAACTGGAAGTCTCACGGTGGAAGACCTGTGCCCATGCCACTCATTGTCTGGCCTCAGAAATATGTCGGAGGGGTGGAGCTGGGGCAGCATGAGTGTCGCATGTCACCCTGCGTAAGATTGTGATGCCTGATGCGAAAGAGCATGTGAGGGCTGTCATGTGACTGACACCTTCAACCCGACACTGCAGCAGGAGGAGCTGCGTCACCGACAGCTGACTGTTGCACTGTTAGGTTTAATGCGGCTGCTTATGTTGTAATCGGCCTAGTTATTGTGGAGGGGCGCCAGGAACAGGAAAAAGACAACCTGCATGATTCATTGTGTTTCTTTTTCCAATATTGATCCATTATGGATCCCCTTTTAGAGCATTCATTTAGGTGAGTTGAGCTTTGGAGTGCCATCAAGGGATTTTTCATTATAGTGATGCAGATGTCAACAGCTGTCAGTTCACTGCAGTGTTATTAAAGAAGCAGTTTAAATATAATCAATGACTTAATTAATACACTTTAAAAAACAATTTAAAGGAATAATTACATTTCCATTCAAATATGATGTAAAACCAAGTGTAAAAATATAACAAATTAACTCTTAATTGGATTTTAAACTTTTAATAATAATAATAATTATGTAACGAGGTCCAGCCCACAGAGACGTAACAGGAGCGCTCACTGTTCAGCTTTTGTCCACTGATCCCACACAGGATTCAGGCCACTTCTACCAGAGCTAAAGAGTGTCTCGAATTTTAAAGTGTGGCTGAAAACTAACTTTTAAATGGAAAATGTGGGCGACAAAACAAGCGTAAGATTGAAGGGCACACTATTGAATGGATTAACAAAAATGAAAGGCTTCTGCACTCCCACGCAGGTGTTTTCACTTCTGGCTAATTAGCCTCGTGCTCTGGTTGCAGTTGGGCGTGGCTAAGCTGTAATTACATTCCCACACAGTCTGCAGGGGAGGTCTAATCAGGCACAATAAGTGAAAACACCTGTGTGGGTTGACCATGGCTGTGTAGGGTTAAAATGTAAAAGCCTTTTTTTTTTTTTTTAAATGAGTATGGAGCTCATAGAACATTTTGTAGATGTATTGATCATTTTTAAACGCGTATAATCGAAGTGCTGGATAACAAAACAATGAAAATACAAAATAACAAGCTGGACTCTTGATGGCTTTAAGTTGCTTTGTGTTTTTATGTTTGTCGGCGATGTCTATTGAAGTGAAAACATGCTGCTGATTGTTATCTGAGTTAACATAACTTATTTGTGTAGCTGTCTTTGTTGTAACGGTGCATCCCTGTCTGTCAGCCACTGGGCTGAGGCTTTGTCTCTGGTATCTGTGTTGTTTCTCAGTACCCAGGACTGATGGATCAGATATGCATTCCTTCTCTGTTATAGCATGTGACAGCATTTATGGTGTCTGCGGCAGACACGATTATAGCACTTCAGTCTTGCCAAATGAGCCTATCATCGACGTCAATCCGCACTACGATTCAGTGTCACCGAATGCAGTATAGATTGACATCGAGAGAAACTAGATAAGTTGGGTTATCTATTGTGGACCCTTTTCTCTCACTCTGCAGCCTCCGGACTCTCCACACCACCCACCACGCCAACCCAGTCGTCCAGTCAACCTGTGTTCACCCAGGAGGCCCAGCCGAGCAGGCCCAGCCCTGAACGCATGGAGCCGGGCTCCCGATCCCGCTCGCTCTCCACACCTCCAGACACAGGACAGCGCCTCAGCCTTCCCTCTGCTAAACCCCCGATGCCTTCCTCAAGCCATGTGCCATCTTACTCTACCTCACAACAAGTGAGTCGTACTCCCTTAAAGAATCTATTTAAACTTGCAACAATACATTAATGTGGTTATGACTCAGTCAAATAGATTTAGGCGTGACTTCTTTCTTTCGGTAATTAGCAATGTTAGGACATAATCTTAAATGTGTTTTTAAAGCTAAAACTAGTTTAAAGGTCACCTCTCCAAGTTTCTAGCTTTAGGAGAGAGTTCACAAGTAATAACTGAACTGTCCTGGGCCTCAGGAATAACACATGCATGTGAATTCCTAAAATAGGTCAAACATTTTGTTTTTACTCAAAAATAAGACCGACTGTGTGACTAAATGAAATGCTGTATTTTTGCAATAATTCAGTATCAGTAATACTGCTTCTTGTTTCCTGGAAAAAAAAGATAAATACAACATGGGTCACAAGATGTTGACACTAATGTACCCACAAAAGAAAAATAGTTATAACAGTGGCCTTACATGCCTTCTGTCCATGGGTCATGTGCTACTTTACTCGGTGTCATAAGGGTTTACTTGGACAGTGGTGAACCGAAAGCATGAATGATGCAGATATTTTTAATTCAAGCTCTAATGCTGTCTGAACAAGGCTGTTAGCACTATTTGCTCTCAGCGTCAGTGGTGGGAAAAGAGGGTGTAGATATTGTCTCGGCATTGAAGCAGTACCTCAAACAGCATTGGATGTCGGAGTAAGTGGTTGCCTAAAAACAGCGGAGACGTAGTTCAGGGTTTGTCACGAGGGTTTTCTTTAGGATTCACCACAGTCTGAGTCGGGAAGTGATACCAGATTTCCCTCGGCTAGTGAGGAATTACTTCTGTGCCCCTTTCATTAATAATTATCTGAAGGTCTGTCTCCACCTGTCTGCTGTGAGTGATTGTGGATTCAAGCCAAAGAGGTTAAATCAATATTTCATCACCGACACTGTATACTGTTGATATTAACACCCAAGGACTCATGATTGTGGTTGAAGAGTGATGAGTCAGTGCCTGTCAGTCTCTCTGTGCCCCCCCCTTCTCCCCTTCATCATACAGAAGGGAGGCTCACAAAATACCCTTCTGATGCTGTAGTTGACTTTTGGCCAATTTTCAAAAGCAATTAATTTAATGGATCTGTGTGTGTCTGCCTCCCTGGAGTTTGCTGTAATACCAAAGCGGGCTGTGTGCCCACTGTGATGCAGCAGGGCAAGATTTATGAGCGTGCAGGCGTAGTTGTTGGTGGGAGAAGTGCTGTGTCACCATTGCAGGGCGACACTGGGGACTGCGTAGCATCCCAGAGCAGGTATGCAGGCTTTCATGTACTGCTGCAGTGGCTTATTGTGGATATACTGCAAGTTAGGGGCCAAGGGAAACCATGTACCAACAAGCAGGCTTTTGAGTATGCAATTCTCTCGGCATGATGTGGCATATTCCATGCTGGGACCTGCCTGCGTCTGTCTGTGAGATGCAAATAGCATACATTTCATGTCATTTTCTCAGGTTGCCACCACTGCAGAGGCTCAAAGAGTTGGCTTTGTAGACTTCGGCCATGTTGCTCGTTTTTTCAGAAGAAATTAACTCTGAGGATGTGACAAGGCATCCCCAGCTTCTTGCTGCTAAGCAACGTAAGGGATTTCCTAATATGGTGAAGTAGCCAGGTTGCTCTGCATGGAGGGGTGTGTCCACAGCGCGTGGAGCTTCCGGCTTTTTCTTCCACGCTTCATGTGAGACTTTTCCTGTGGCGAGTGTTGTTTGGCAGATTAAAACTGTAACAATGAATTCCGCTGGTTTATTGTCGTCGGATTAATTATCGCACGCCGGTGTAGTTGCTGTTTGAGCAGCGTGTAGGCATTGGTCCCCCCCCCTACTGCAGCAAATGGATCAGGACTGTTCCACTCCGAGTCTGTAAGGGGTGTGTGCGCGGGCTAATTATAATGTACCACTGAAGTTGCAGCTTCACAGCACAAGCTTTTTGTCACGTTAACGTTACCTGTGTATATTTTGCGGACTGGAGGAGCTTAATGCAATCGGTAAAACACCGGTGGCTCACGACGTTTGTTCTTGTTTTGGTTGTTTTTTTTTTGGTGTTTTGCGCACCTCGCTCGGTGTGGCCAGCCTGCTGGGGTCGCTGGGGAAAAGTCGTCTCACCCGGCTGCTCGCTCGCTCTCACAAATTTACAGCAAAGTTTTGTCGTGCGCTGCCGTGCGTTGTGAGGATTTGCTGCGCTCTTCATCGCAAACTTCTGCCTCCCCCCCCTCACAGGTCTACGGTTTATTCGAAGGCATGCTGGAGAAACTTGAACTAGATGATGATGGTAAGTGTCCCACTGCTCTTTTTTGTTTTTTTTCTTTTTACTACCTTCGACGCACTTAGTAATGTAAAGGTGACTCCATAACGTCGGGATGTCGCAGGTACAGTTGTTTTGTAACCGGAAGGATAGTCAGAGCATGCTACAAATCTCAGTTAAGTGTGTTTTTGAAGACCGTGTGCTCAGTCCTCTCCACAGAGATCTAGCGAGTCATCCGCTCAGAAATGTGAATCATTCCCTCCACAGGCGGCGGCGTTTGTTGTCATAACAGACCACTTGTCGAATATATTAAGAGGCTTTTACGCAGCGGTCTTGATGACCGATAACTACTACCTTCTTCATTTGAATAAGGTATTCAACAGGCCTCTTATCTACATTTTATCACTGCAGCTAAAGCTTTTGAGCTCGTTGTCTTGCAGCATGTGAGTAAGGCTGCTACTAAAACATTCAATCTGTAAACTATCATTAAAAGTAATGAAAAATGCCGATCACAAGTACTCAGACCCCAGAGGTATGTCCTTTGGTCTGACCAACAATACACTTTTTTTTTTCAATTTACAATGACATGAAACGGGAGCTGGAACAAGCAAATGTTTTGTTTTTTACTCAATGATGAATAATGTAAATTCTTTCATTTTGTCCGTAAAGTAATAGATGAATCCGCTCAGTGTTTCCCCACCACCTGGGGGAAGAACATAATGTTACTGTAATCATCAAATCTGTGAAGGACTTAAGTTCCTACAGGACTTTGCTGTCTGTGTTCCACTGTTTGTGCTTGTTGGTGCTTAAAGCTGAGCTTAATTATCGGCAAGATGGCGCAGTAAAGTGGCTGTAAGTGGTCCAGACCTGTAATGGTTGTTTAGGCTCAGTGTGTTTGTTTCCAGGCTCTCATTATATATTCCCTGAGAGATTTCTCCTTCCTCTAAAAGTACTTTCCTGCTTTTTCTTCATACAGCTGCTGAGCCTGAGAGTGATATCTACATGCGCTTCATGAAATCCCACAAGTGCTACGACATTGTCCCCACAAGTTCCAAGCTGGTGGTGTTTGACACAGCACTCCAGGTTAGTACTGTGACAAAATAACGTTTCTTTTGCCTGCAGGCGAACCTTTATATGATACGGCGGTTTCTTGTCTTGAGAACCGAACGAGGCATTCAGCCCAAGTTAATGCACAATAAAAGCAGCTGGAGTATTTGCCTCAGAGCAGTTTCTGTGAGATGGTTGATGGAATTGTCGTAAAGCAGTTAAACAGTAATCCTGAGGAGGTCTGCCCTCTTTGATGCGTAGATCTTTGAACATTAAATCCACTGAAGCTCAGAGTGAAGGATCCTTATCTAAAAGAATCGGAAATACTAAAACGAACACGAAGCCACCAAGAGTTTAGATTGTACTTCACAAAATACATCACGTGTCTCTCCTACTCCTGGGGGGATCAGGTGATGAGGGCTGCAACCAAAGATACTTTTTGCTTAGACATTATTGTTTAGTCTAGGGAATAAGAATTCCCATCACAAGTTCGGAGAACCTGAGGTGACATGACTTGAACAAGCAGCAAGTCTCCAAATTTAAGAAGCTTGGACCAGTGAATATTTGCTTGATTGAACAACTGAATCAGTTATTAGAAATGTTGCTGAATAATTTTCCATCGATCAACTAATAGTGTTTCAGCTCCAGAAAAGATTTTGTTGATTATTGCTGTGAAGTATTGTAAGTAATCTTATTTCATAATCTTTGGATTTTTCAACTGTTGCTTGACAGGTTAAGAAAGCTTTCTTTGCCTTGGTAGCCAACGGTGTGCGAGCTGCTCCACTATGGGACACAGAGAAGCAAAGCTTTGTGGGTAAGAACCCCGAAACCTTACTGACTTTGGATTTTTCTGCTCTTATCGCATACTAAAATAATTGTGTGTGTGTGTGTACAATAGGAATTCCATTAGTAGGTTTTGTATAGACTGTTTTGTAGATTTGGTTCTGATACTTAGTGTAAAACATGCCTAATTTCAACCTGTAAAGGAGTTTGACGTTTTAAAGTTACTTGTAAGTATTTGGACCAAATAATAGGAAAAAAGACTTCCACACATCTCACATTGCAGATTTCATTGCCACACTTTCAATCCAATACATCCCCTAAGAAAAAACAGAGCTTAGCAATTAACTGAAGTTTTCAAGAGAAAAGATGTTTAAATGCCTTTATTCTTCTTACTTGTGCTATAGACTGGACTAGATGGAAAATGTCCCTGCTGTGCTGGTGCGCCATTGCTAACTGATCAAAGTGGAAACGCTGTGTATTAATGCCGCTGGTCACGGCTAGTGGGGCATGATGCTATATTGAGAAGTCATAAGAGCTGTAATAAACCATTAAGCACAGCAATGACTCCTCTGTATTGACCAGTGCAAAGAGGTTAGAGATAAAAAAAAAAAACAGACTCTAAAGACTAAACCTTGTGTTAGTAAGTCGCTGTCAAAACCCAAACCAGCTGTGAATTGTCTTTTGTTGTGCGGATTTTTTTTCTTCCTCCCTGCATAGTGTTTATTGCAAGTCAGCCTGTGATGAATAATGAATGTTCAGTCAGCGTGAGGAGGGGGGGGCAGGGCGGGTGTCAGTGATGTGGTGTTTGGACCACGCCCTTTTAAAAGCACGCTCTCTCCTACCAAATTGCACAATGCCTGCAGGCACGGCGCTGGGCGCTGTATGTTGATTGAGTGTGTCTTTAATGGCTGTTTTCATTGCAGGGATGCTGACAATCACAGATTTCATCATCATACTACACAGATACTATAAGTCACCAATGGTAGGTCCACATGACCGATAACGTTTGCATGAGATTTGCTTCTTTCATTGAGGATTTCTGCTTAGTTTTTTTTTTTTTTTTTTTTCTCTAACCAACGTCTATTTCTTGTATTTCAGGTGCAAATTTATGAATTAGAAGAACATAAGCTTGAGACGTGGAGAGGTTAGCATGATTCTGATAGTCGTGTTTTTGTAGAAAGCGTAATTTAAGATTTTTAGTACGGTTTTATAAGCAGAATATAAAATACTTTAATATTTTATTCCTTAATACAGAGGTTTACCTTCAAGCAACATTCAAACCTCTGGTCAACATATCACCTGACGCAAGGTACATTGTTGGACTATAAATGTGTGTGTGTATATATATGTATAAAAATTAATCTTTGAGTTTTTGCGTGCATGTGAGAAGATTTTATTGTGCTACTGTAACTGGTCATTGTGTGTGTTGTGTTGCAGCCTATTTGATGCAGTGTACACCCTCATCAAAAACAAAATTCACCGCCTGCCTGTCATCGACCCCGTCACAGGAAACGCACTTTATATTCTCACACACAAGAGGATCCTGAAGTTCCTCCAGCTTTTTGTGAGTCCAGCACAATCACTGTCGGTCTGTCTGTGAATGAGTGTTTAGTTTGCACAGCATTTTAATCTATATGATGGATGATTATGATTACTAGTGCTGGGAACATGTCCTACTTTCACGCTGCCCTCTAGTGGTAAATGTGGAAAGTAATCAAATGTGACCTAACTAACGAATTTGGTGGAGAGTGATCACACTGACCAGGGACATGTTCCTCGCTGTGTGTGAATGTGTGTTCTCCAGATGTGTGAAATGCCAAAGCCAGCTTTCATGAAGCAGACTCTCGGGGAGCTGGGCATTGGTACGTACCACGACATTGCTTTCATCCACCCGGACACGCCCATCATTAAAGCACTCAACATCTTTGTGGAGAGACGAGTGTCTGCCCTGCCTGTGGTGGATGAGTCTGGTAAGATCACAAACTTCAGCGTTGACAATGAAGAATAATACTACTAAATTAACTAACTTAATCACTGTTGTGCTTTATGTTCTCTTACAGGCAAAGTTGTGGATATCTACTCTAAGTTTGATGTGATTGTAAGTTGAAATTTCTACAATTTTTGTTTTTGAAGTGATAAAATACCACAAATGAGAGGCTAAACTGCTCTGTGATTTGTCACTGCATACAATGCATTGTTATGTTTGCGTGTAGAACTTGGCTGCTGAGAAAACGTACAACAACCTGGACATCACGGTGACACAGGCCCTGAAACATCGCTCTCAGTACTTCGAAGGAGTCATGAAGTGCCACAAAATGGAAACAATGGAGACCATTGTGGACAGAATAGTCAAAGCTGAAGTGAGATTTTTTTTTGAAAACAGATGTGTGCACACATTTAGTCCCGTCCCCCCCCCCCCCCAAAAAAAAAACAACCTCTGGACTTATAAGAAGTTCATCTGTAATTGTGTTTTCTGCTAGGTGCATCGGTTGGTGGTGGTGGACGAGCGCTCCAGCATCGAGGGCATCGTCTCCCTGTCAGACATCCTCCAGGCCCTGGTGCTCAGCCCTGCAGGTATCGATGCTCAGCATTGCTAGCACCAACTCCCCTTCCATCCTGGACCCTGAGCTCTCGCCCTCCCCCGCCCTCTAACCCTGTCCCGGGTAGGAAAACACACCTATTCCCTGCTCCCAGGCTGGTTGTCGCCTGTAGCTGGCTGTAAGGAGGCATGGTTCCTGAAGTCCTGCTGGATGCCGCTGTGTGCAGCAGTGTTGTTTGGATTGCTGTGTCAGGATGAAGAGGCTGTCATCCTGTCAGGACAAGAGACTTTGAGAGATATTGTCTGTATTTGATACGTTCATAGTTGCATAGATGGCCAACTTGATTTCCCTTAATCAGGCTAACACCTCTGGCTTCACATGTAGCCCAAAGGGATGAACATTTTTTAACATCCTCAAAGTTAGTTAAAAGCATGTTCACACCTACAATGTTTGAACATGTGGTGCATTTACACGCACATTCATTTGTTGGACATATTTTGTTTGCACCAAATACCCTAATTGCGAGAGAAGCAAGAAATGTGTTGAGATTTTGTTGAGGAAAATGTATAGACACTCCACAGATCTGAAGTTTGATAGCTGTAAGGAGATGGGCACTGACATGTGACAGGCAGCAGTGACGCTTAGAAAGCCAACAACATGAACTGAGCTCAAACTAAAGTGGGAACCAACTTGGTGTCAAAATGATGTAAAATGTATTGGATCAAGCCTAGCTTCATGTCTGTGCTGATTCTCATATTATTCCTTTGTGTATTTCTAACTAAATATCAGAGTGCAAACTAAATGACGTTTAATCAGGCTACATTTAAGTCAATTTTGCTAGAATCTGTTAGCCCCTTAAAGCGGTACCGACTTTTCTGAAATGTTTATCATCTATATTGGCGCATAACACAACCTTCAATTTTGTGAAACTCCCCAGTCTGCCGCAGCTTCTCTGCTTGCTAGAAACACTGATTTGTGGAACGTTTATGATGGCTTTAAAGGCCTAATGGTGTGGGTTTTTTTTTTTTTTTTAGTTGCCCCCCACCCCCCAAAAAAAAGAGAGTCTAAATTCATGAATACCCCTT
>CM022487.1:14999515-15031257 GCA_011952105.1 Coreoperca whiteheadi
CTTCTTTTTATCCTTTCCTTTTCATTACTCTTCCCCTCCTTATTTTGTGGTTTTTTTTTTTTTTGCTTTTTCCCCCCCCCCCCCATAAAACAGTGTGTTTTATGCATTGTGTCCCTGTTGGGTCCTAACTTCTTCTCCTTCGCAGATGCCTGTAAGGAGGAGAACCTGACGGAGTGAGAGGGAGGAAGCATCAGCTGAAGTGGAGACGTGGTGGGAATACATACGTTTGAAGGTTGACGTAGGGAGCGTGAGGCTGAGCAGAGCCGGTCTGAAGGTCCCAGAGAAGCCTGCAACTGATGTACTATAGAGGCTTAGAAACCAAAGAGCTAGACAGCTGAATGAAGTGGAGTTCCTGCACTGAGGATTGAGGTCTTTTTTTTTTATTTTATTTTTTGTTTTGTTTTTTTTTTCTGAATAACTGTTTTGTTATGTTTGCTTGAACACTGATCAAATGTGCGCACACACACAGTATGTTGTATTTCTACACACACATACACAGATGCGTTGTGGTCACCAGTCGGGGAAAGGTGGGAAAGTCGAAACTAGTTCTAATGAATAATTCATGTTCTGGGCTGTGTAGTTGTGATCATGCTGTTGTCGTCAGTTTTTTTTTTTTTTTTTTTTTTTTTTTTTTTTTTAGTTGCATTTTGTGTTCGATACCGAATGTCATCACCTCCAAGAAAACTTGTGTTCTCCTCAGTGTTTGCTGTAGAAAGGTGAACATTCACAGATGCAACTTATTGTTTGGTAGCAAAACTACACTTAACCTACAATGTAGTCATTTTATGACGGTTTCCATTTACAGAAACAAAACAAAATTGCTAGTGCCAATAAGGAGGGGGGGGATTGATGACGGGCCTTTATTTGTGCCTTGTTTGCCCTGCCCACACCAGTTAAAACTGACAAAATTTGGGATTACTTGTCATGAGTGCAATTATTAGGATGTTTTTTAAACTTAAGACATAAAAATATCTTCCTTTTGATTTGGTTGCATTTTCTGATTTTGTGTTTGTTTTTAGAATTAGATCTATTATGAAAGAAATTGACACTTCAAACAAAAAAAAAAAAAAACAATCTTAAAATCTTTTTGGCACAAACTCAGTGGTCAGAGGCAAATACAACCATTCATCGATAAGAATTATATCAGCCAAGAACTGAGGGAGTACTTCTCGCTCACTTTACATCAAAGTGATTTAGAGTCATTGTGACTTAAGGATGGATTTTGGTAATGGTATCACAAGGCTCGTTTTTTTTCTTTTTTTTTTTTTTTTTACATTTACTTCCAGTTTTGATGCTTCAGATAATTTGATACACACAAACGTGCAAATCAACTCGGTTATCTCTGCTGTAGCTCGACAGGACTCATCTCCATCTTTGACTGTAAATAGGATTGGGAAACGTGTCACACAAAACTTTATTTTTATGAATGTGTCAACATGTTTAAAGAGACTGCAGTTTAAATGTTATATTTGTAAATATATTGTGGCAATATGTCCAGACTTTGTATCAGATCAACATGTACTGTAAATGTGCAAGCATGAGAAACTACACTTCAGAAGTATGAATGTTCTTTAAGTTTTTCAATTTTTCTGGTTGCAGAAAAATAAATTGACACTGAATGTACTTTAAAGCTGCCGCCTTATGTTTTTATTTATACTGGGTTTTTTTGTTTTTTTTAAAACCGGTCCAAGGATGTTTCCAATAGCTGAGTGGTACCCAACCTTTTTTGTCTGACATAACTGCAGAGAAAACACAGGATCCATGACATGTGAATTCTTACAGCTTAGTGATCTCTGTTCTTTGAGTAGGTTGGGTATGGCATGGCATTCACACTACCACTTATTAACCATTTTATTGATTACTTCTAGATATCTAGTTTGACTTTTCTGCTCATTTTTATACACTCAATCGCAACGCATGGTGTTTGAACGGTGTCAGCCGGTCAGGGTTACTGGTTATTATGCCAATAAATATACTTAAGATCAGCCTCAAGTGAAATTTGTAGTCCTACTTGGCTGTTTATATTCCTCACAAACAAAATGTTCAGGTATCCCCTGCTAACTGCAGAAGTACACCCCATCTGCCCTGCATTTTGACTCCTTGAGAAACAAACATTTATAGAACTGAAACAATCGCTTAGTATAAAATTAATCTGCAACTATTCTGAAGTAATTTTTCTAGCAAATTGGTTGTACCTTTTTAAATTGTAAGGCTGTCTGCCTCTCTGTGCTTTACATCATTGATGTAGACTATCTTTTGGTTTTAGACTGTCGATTGGACATAAACAAGACACTTGGCGACGTCACCTTGGGCATTTTATAGACCAAGCAATTAATTGCTGGGGAAAATGCTGAGAATTGTTGCAGCCCTTATAGTATTGTAGATAATTGGATGGACATGTTAAATCAAAAATAATTTGACGTACTTAAACAAATGTGTGTTCAAACTAAACTCCTGAAATACTCATTCAGGCATCAATCTTTAGCTTTCTTTTGGCCAAGCACACAATGACACAGCCTCTTTAGTTATTTTCATGATGGACTACTGTAAGTAAAGGTGTTCCAATAGTTTCCTTCATATATATATATATATATATACACACATACAAACAAACCCTGACCTGTGTACTGACCTTCAGGACTTTCATCACTTTCTAGACACTAAAGAGTTTTAGCTCCCTTTTTACAGGTTTGAACAAACAGTCTGTCTGGTGTTGCTGCTGATCACAGACTTGTAGTTGGGAGTTGCCCCACACACTTTCCATATCTTCTTTCCTTTCCTTTATCATCGCCACAATCTCACGCAGTTACCATATTGCGTGAGATTTACGATGCTTCTCTCGCACATTTCTAAGTCTCCAAGAAAACGACCAGTAACCACAGACGGCTGAACAGTCATCGCCAGAGTAAGCTGTTGAGCTGTTGAGCTGTCGGGCCCGCAGCCTTTTCTCTTCGTGGCATGCTGCCCCGAGGATATTGCAGTGCAGGGATAGGCAACCCTGTGCCAGAGAGTGCCGAGAAAAGGCTGCTTTTTATTTCAGCTGAGCACCACAGCAGCTGACGGTTCATCCTGTGTATCTGAAGGTGATCTGCTCGGTGAAATCCGCCGTCGTTTCCCGTAGATGAGGTAGAAACAGCTGTGTTTTAAACCGTGCTGGAGTATTAGTGGAGCCGCCACAAGGTGACACTGCAGTACACACATCAGGCAGCACGAGGGATTCATCCAAAATCGGTATATACAGTTGATCCCATCCTGGGGTAATAAGTAGCGACCTCTTTCTCATTGAATATTTACATTTCCAATAAGAGATGAATGATTTTCGAGCTGCGCTTTTTTTTCCGCCCTCCTTCAAGGAAATTGCTGGATTTCAGCAGGAAGTTTTTTTTTTTTTTTTTTTAATGCAGCAAACGTTGCCTCCTAAATGAGGCAAAGGTACCGTGAGTGGATCTGATGGACTTCCAAATGAGGGGTGAAACTGGACCAGGCTTACTGCAGACAATCTGCTTTGATCGCCCAATCTCCCCTGTGATACCCAGCACTGGGAAAGCCTCCTCTACACCTTGTAGCCCTAAAGCAGAGGAGGCAGGAGCCCCCAACCCCCTCTTTCTTTACACACACACACACACACACACACACACACACATTCTCCATCCACACCCGCACTGGACTCTCTTTTGAAAGTCTAGGGCTTGATTTAAAATTCCTCTTCAGAGCGTGTCATTCATTTTATATGCATGGCGAGTGGGAGAGAGAGGAGGGATTGCGTGGGGCTCCAGCCCAAATGAACTTCCCTCCGCTGTTGGTCTCCTCGGGGATACACACACACACACACACACACACACACACACACCACCACCACTTTCTTTCACTCCTCTCCCCTCATTTTCTCGCACCCACTCAACTCTTTCAACATTAGTTTTACTGCATCATGCTTTTCACAAATTCCACCGCGCAGCAAGAGTGCCGTATCCTTTGAAGACAAGTGTGATCAGAACAGAGGCGGGGGGGTGTAAAGAAAAAAAAAAAGAAAAAAGAAAAAACCTGGCCGTAGGGCATGTGGGTTTTTTGCACTCGTGTTTAGCAGCGCATGGAGCAGAAGAGGGAGGCTGACAAGTGCAGCGTTTGGGGACAGCTTTGATGTCTGATGGGGTGCGGCTGCTGCTCATGCACAGTCCTTCACAGGGAGCCTGTCACTTTGGCAGGAGCGGGCCTACATGTACAGTGGGCAGATAACAGAGATAACAGCACTGTTCGTAGATGCACTGCTCTCCACCTAAACATCTCTCATTCTCTTTCTGTCTTGCGGACGAGCTCTGAGATGAAGCTGAGCATCGATTTTGCCAAAAGCAGACGCAACACGAACTTGGACTGCAGCTGCTTGAGAAATCTGGTTTATTAGGAACAACATGATCCCGCTAGCTTATCGTGGATATAGCAGTAAACAACAGAAACACAATTCACTTTTTTTTTTTTAAGTGCTACAGGTTGTGATTATAGACATAAAAACAGTAGCCTACAGCAACCATAGTGTCTACATTCATATATGCACAGAGAATATAAAAATTACAGTATTGCTGTTAAACTGTTCCTATTCCTGCTCATAAATCACCTTCTGTTAGTCTCTTACATACACATCACTAGGAATATCACACACTGTGAGCTGCTGTAATGGGAATGGGGTGGTTTATAGAGATAACTGAGAGGTCAACATTTTACAGATGAGCACAGAGTATCATCGGAGCACAAAGTTGACAAAAGTTCAGCTGATAATATAGCACAGTAACACTAGACAAGAGCGATCACAAAAGCTCACTGAATAGACTCAGCGAAGTGAAGCGACATGTATTCTCCTTAAGCTACTTTTGTTTTTGTTTTTTTAAATTACAGATTAATACAAGTTAACTTTGGTTTCCAGCTCTCTAGAACTATACTGTAAATCTGTGGCAGTTTAAGCTGTAAGTAAAAGTTAAATCGTCAGTATAGCAGCCTTAAGCCAAAATGAATACGACACAGAAATTCACTTTTTAAACATTTTTCTTGTTATAATAGCAGCCAGGGGAAAAAAATGTAGTTTCAGTGTGATTCCATAGAATAGAATAGAAAAAAGTGAAAAAACAATTACCTTTTCATTAATATACTGTTAAAAATGTGATCTAGTACCTCTCAATAAATAGAAAATGCAACTCCTTTGCTGTTACTTGTTATCTTCTACCCTATTCTGTTATAAATATGGTTACACACAGTGAATATTTAGGTGTGAAGACAGTATCTTTCATCCATGCAACAAAGAAGTTGAAGATTGTAAATGACAGAGGAAAGAAAAAAATCACGTTTACTTGCTATGTACTGTGTAAGCCTACAACAAAATATTTTGGAGAGTGTGAGCATTTCCAAATGTTCTATCAGACTGTAACACAAGACAAACATCAATAAAACAGGCTGAAAGGAACAAATCAATGACTGAATGCATTTGCAGACTGGAGAGAAGGGACATCTCAGGTTCCAGCACACAGGACACACTGGCTTTAGTCCTAAACTGAAACCCTGCTGCCGTGGTATTCCACTCAGTCATCTGTGGCCAGGCGAGGTTT
Organism: Coreoperca whiteheadi; assembly: GCA_011952105.1. Lineage (NCBI taxonomy): Eukaryota > Metazoa > Chordata > Actinopteri > Centrarchiformes > Sinipercidae > Coreoperca > Coreoperca whiteheadi. The sequence continues at coordinate 15,005,107 of CM022487.1, forward strand.
CTCTCAGTCCACGTCAACAAGCGTGTTTGTCGGAGTGGATCCTTGCATTAGTGAGTCGCTGTGGGGCCTCAGCAGCTGGAGGACACATGTTGACAGGGTCATCTCCGAAACCTGGGCGAACCCAAACAGTCTGACCACAAATGGACCGAGTTAAGAGTAAGAAAGCTGCAACAGAGGTAGAAAATAGAAAAGAACTGCTTGGTGCTAATCTGTGATGATGCTTTTATAGGGGTGTCATTTTAGTAGAGGAGCGGTGTCGTTCACATCGCTTTGCTTGAGGAATGCGCACTTAAAATCTTGTTCATTTATTTTGCAGGGACCTTGTCTCTTAAGATGCAAAATGCAATGTTTGTTTTACTTCTACCTCACTCTTTTGTGCTGTGCTCAACATTTTTCTCAGTATATTCATCAACATATCATGACATTTTTATGCAACAACAGGCTTCTCTGGCATGTTTTTCACTCCTTGAAAAAAAATTCCATTCTCTTTTTCTGTGGTAAAACTACACAATTTGGGGTTTGGTGTGCTGCAAAAATTAATGCGTAAAACATAAAAATCGCAATCAGCTTTCAAAATCTCCACAAAAGAAAGATCAGCACAACTCAGTCTCCCACTGGCCCTTCTTCTACATACTAAAGGCCAGGGAGAGTATAATGGTGCAGTGTGTTCAGAGTTCACTGGAGCTGTCTGAGGAGTTACAGCACAACTTGTGGTTGTAGCAAGCTGTTTCCATTATACATTCTGAGCAGCTGTTCTGTGGAGGAAGTCCTTTGAAGGACGGCTGCAGGGGGGTAACTGGAGTCCACAGTTCAAACGGGATTCTTCACCCTAACAAGCAGGGGCGGGGCTGCGGCCGCTCCGGTGCGTGGGGCATCATTGTCCCTACACCCCCATCATCAAGGCCTCCAAATAGAGGTCCCGCATGAGCTCTAACACATGCAACGTCTACACTAACACTCAACATTCATGCTATAACTAGTACAGAAGCAGGCAGAACAAAGAAATCCTCCTTTCTCCTCATTTGTACTCGGCTTAATGTGATTACATCTAAGCTGGCTCTTTTCAAGACGTCCTTTGCTCCATATGGGCTGTGCATCGGGTTGCTTCGGTTGTTTTGATTAGTGTCTGTTTTGACATGGAGCGGCGAGGAAGAGGGAGTTTTCTGAGAGAGGGCTTTGAAGAGAGCCAGATTTGGAAGAGTCTGAAGGTTGTGTCTGAGGGGTCAGGGCCATCTTTAAAAGGAAAAAGGAGAGGCACGAGGAAAAGGGGAGGAGGATGAGAAGGAAAGTCACGCTGGTAGAAAGAGGGTTCGTTCACTTCTGCGTAAGGTATGCTCCGATCGTGAGGCTTGCTGCCCCGAGTGCAGCCAGACCGAAGACCGTCTTAATGGAGGGCCAGGAGCAACTGAAGACGGAGTCCTTCTGTCTGTCATACAGCTCCACAAAGGCATCCTGGGAGAGAGACAGGAAGAACGAGACAGACAGTTAATTGGGCTGTCAAAGAACATGTGAAAGAGCGCACACATAGGTAACTGTGTGCGTGCTCTTTCGTCAGTTGGTTATCTGCTCGGTAGAATCTACAAGAAAACACCACACAGGCTGAGGCTGTTGTTTTCCTACTGAAGACATTCACCTTTAAAAACAGGTCACAAATATATAACTTCATTTAAAAGACTCAGTCATTTGTTAAAAAAGCTGGTCACTGTACTATTTAACAAACATTACTCAAACAGAAGTAAATAGTTCAGTTGTTTGGGACTATTTTCAGTTGCGGATTAATACATACTTGGTGCTCTAGTGAGTATATCATTTTAAGGATTAATTCACCAAAGTGATGAAATTTGTATTCCACTTTCCAGTAGTGGTGTTAGTAGCGATATACTGTAGATAGTTTTGGTTTCACTTTGATTTCATCAGATGATGAGAAATCCATTTGACAATGGAGCTGAATAGGATTTAATTAGCGGTGATCACATCATTGAAAAATTATGTTATAACAACATTTCTTTACAGAATTGCAGAACACTGTGGGACTATTTCTTTAGTAAAATTTCTTTTGAATTTATTTAATGTAATTTTTAAACGCTGTGAGCATCACAAATGAAAATCCATCACCTCCATTGTAATGGAGTGCCAGCCGAAACCTCAGGGGCTGGTATCTCAAAATCTGAGCAAGTAAAATTAAAATGATCTACCTGGCTAGATACCTCTAGACGTAAGTGAGAAAATGTGTTCTTTTTGTGATTTGGGTGAACTGACCCTTTAAGAAGTAAATCCCTTGGCCACCACCAAATACGGGTGGAAATGGAGTGTTATTACACTCATCCTGCAAGCAGATCTGTTAATGTTCATCGGCTCTCATACTCTGCCACACACATCCACAGACGCCCTTTAGGCGGAGAGACACAACACACCCAGAAACACACACTAAACAAACATGGAAATCACCAAAGACAGCCCATTTGCAACTGCACGTCAACAGATTTGGGTTTTTTTAGCATGTGGACGAGCGCTGCAGCACTCAAGCATAAATATATTAATGTTACTCAGAGGGGGCTCTGCTTTCTGCTGCTAACAGGAGTTTTAAAAGAGGTCTGTTACAAATTGAGAATGTGTGAGTGTATGTGAGGTCTGTGGAGGAAATACCACGGCTGTGTGTCTTAAACGAGGAAATACAGACATCTGCTCATAAGCAGTGACAGCAGGAACAGCTGGACAGGAAGTCATGGTGCTAGGCTCCTGCTCTCCTACACAAACACACACACACAGACACACACACACGTAGATTATCTTGAACCCAACTAGAAAAGAGTGTATTTTAGAAAGGTTTATGAGAGGATATATCAACAGTTTCCTAATATCAACTAGTTTGTTATGAAACTAACCACATGAGTAGCAGTGTTGTGAAGCTGTACATTAGAGCTCCTTTGATGCCTCTGTTTTTAGCTGTAACTTGACCTATCTGTGAACAATGGTGAATTGTTAAGTTTAATTCACTTCAACATTACTGTGTCAGTTCCCATGGGACTCTATTATCATTCTATTTTAATCTGTCTTGATTTAACTCAATTTACCTACAGTAATTATGTTTTGTGTAATTCTAACTGGAATACAGGCGTTTTATTCGACCTTGATCCAGGAGAAGCAAAACTGGGTCATTATACTCTTTATCACAAGTGTCACATTTTAATATACAGTTTCCTTTTATCAAACAAAAGCCCACAGAGGACTAAAAAAAGGAGACATCCATTTCGAAGTGCTGTGGGGAGACAAAAGTATTTCCTGTTTCCCTCTCCTCCTTTTCCGTTCTGTCGCATTCCTAAAGCTGCGGGCCAGTCGGTGTCACAGAGGAGGAAGGATCAGCAGTTTCTTCCCAGTTTAGGCCCTCTGGTGTCAAAACACACTACGCTCTTAAATCAGCCGGCAGTATCTTTAACCACATGGCATTTCCTTTGTTGCAGCTGAGTGTTTATCCAGAGCTAAAACAAGACTAAGAGTCTACAGCCATGCTAGCAGCTCTGTGAGACTGAACTCATCACACACAGCTGTGCCTGGAGCTAAATGCTAACATCAGCATGCTAACATGCTCACAATGGCAACAGTAACATGCTAATTCTAGGCAGATATAATGTTTACCATTTTCACCACCCTAGTATAGCATGTTAGAATGCTAACATGCGCTAAATAGAACTGAACACAAAGTACAGCTGAGGCGGACGGGAGGGCCGTTAGTTTTGTACAATCACCAGTGTTATTCAGTTCATGCTGACCGGGGCATGAATGTTTGAACTAAATTTCATGGAAATTTCATCCAATAGTTGTTGAGATATTTCGCTAAAAACCACAAAGATCAACCTCACGGTGGCACTAGAGGAAAAGTCAGGGGATCATCAGTAGGATTTCTTTCTCTGGGAACCATGAATGTCTGTACCATCCGTCTGGTGCATGTTGAGGTATTTTACAGGACCAGTGAAAACGCTGACCTGGTGGTGCTAGTGGAAAAGTTGGCGATCACCTCCAGTCCTTAGGATTTATCCTGTGGGGACCATGAATGTTTGTACAAAATTTTATGGCCATCAGTTTTTGAGATATTTCAATCTGGACTAAAGTGGTGGGCCAACTGACATTGCCATCCCTCAAGCCATGTCGCTAGCATGGCCAATAATGGAGAGCAAGAATTCGGCTTTATTCTAGAGAACTCTGAACAAGCCCTGTCTTTCAGTGATGACAACACCCCTCCCCTTTTCCTCCTCTCCAGGATTCAGGTATTAATTAGAGAACAAGCTCTTCAGTCAGACCTCCAGCTGAGGGAAATGTGTTAGTTGGCAAAAACACTGCCTCCATCTTTTTTTCCACCTACTAAAGTAAAATAACAGTTTGCTGAGGCAGCAACACAAACCAGCCACCGGGTCCAGCAGCAAATGCATGTGACTGACCGCTTGCAAGGCTCGACAAAATGGCAAACTCATGATGCATGTCCTCAATAAGTCCCAGACAGTCGGCATAGATTACCATCTATTTAAGACTGAAACAAAAGCAAGTCAATTACGGTAAGCGGTTCATAAGAGCGGTGATGGATGTTTAAAAGAATCCCACAAGGACATGGACGGTAATAACTCCAGACTGACCCAGGGGAGAGTTGGGAAAGAGAGATAGAGGAGGGAGGGAGGGAGTCAGGTGGATATCATGAGACTGAGGCATGCTGCACTTCACCTCTGGGAACCTTTTCACCCACACGTTAGCAAGCAGCGCTGCCACAACCATGTGAGTAGTGTGAAAAACAAACCTTGGTAGGCTACTTTCTATTTTTTCCCTCCTTTCCTCTCTCTCCTTCTTTCTCCTTATGTCTTGACTTTCATTATGAAAACATGGGCCTTTGAAGAAAATAATAATAAGCATCTGGCAAAGGAGGACACAGAAGGTTGAAATGGACAGGAAAGGACAAAACATCTGCATTCATCACATCGACAAAAGACTCTATAATCCCCCAAAACTCATCTTATTGCCCTGCAGCAAACCATCTGCCATGGACAGCAGGTGTGCATTTGGGAAATAAAGTCCAGGCTGCAGTTCTCTACAGTATTCATTTTTTGGATCAATGGCTTTTTAAAGGTCACAGCTGCCCTACAGAAGCCAAGAATCCAACAGGAAAATGCCATGCCAGGTTTACACAATCCCTTTCCTTCATTTTTACTGCACACAATGAATCCCTCCGAGACACACATACAGAGTAAAGGAGTCAGACTGAACAGCGAGGACTTGAGAGGATCCCATACTCAGCCATGGGGTGGCAACTTGCTGCCTTGAGTGTCATGGTTACCCAGGCTGGAAGCTTCACACATGATTTGCTTTTCCCACCAGCGGGAGAGAGACTGTCCTCAACCTCTGATTTGTTTTTCACGTGATTTAGACCTCTGGGTTGTGCTCAGTGTCTTTCTCATGGACTCAAAGAGATTTTACACTGTTGTCTTCCTCGGATGGCCTTACGCTATCTTAAGGGCAACAGGAAATACCAAACATTTGCCGGTTCCTTTGGGTATTCCCCTGCTATTGGGAATGATCCCTCAACTTGTGTGGAACATAAGGAGTCATCTTGAGCGCTTGGTTAGCTCCGTTAAAACCCCAAGCAGCGCTTTGCCAAAACAGAAAAATGATTAGGCAGTCATCTCTGTTTTGGGACATTTCTGTGGGTAATTGCAGGCAGACTGAGACTGAGAGGAAGGGATGTGGGTTAAAGTTCAACTTGTAATTAAAGTGCCTGTTGTGGCTTCGCTGCTATATTCACCTCTGAACTGAGCTTCTCCCCACGCTCTGTTTATTTCCTAAGCATTCACATAGTAACGCACTTATAATATTGCATACACTGCTGCTGCTGCCCCTCTTTGATTTTCTAATGAGCTTCTTGCAGACTTCTCAACAGCTAATTAAAGTCAAACAAAACTCTCATTTCAGGAGCCGAGGGGGAGTAATGGGAGATGAAAAAATCCAAGGAAGGCATTAATGTCCTTTGTAACTGATCTGTTTTGAATGCATACACAGATGCAAAATAAAAACCAACAAAAAAAACACCCCTCTCCAGACACAATAGGTGACAGGACAGCAACCTCTCGTCTTGCAGCAAGGTCATGTTCGACTAAGTCTCTGGAGTGTCATCCATCGACTGGCCCAGCAAAAATGAGATGACGGAGGAGTTTGTTGCAATACTCATTACCCAGTGAATCCCCCTGTGTCAGCACTGCCAAACAGCTTGGAGCTGAGGACACTGAGCCCTTGACCACACTATGACAATCCTGCAATACTTGGAAACAGCAACCTCACAGCCAAGTGATGGCAAACTGGGTGAAAACTGTAGAAATCTGGAAAATACACCCAATTAATACACAAGTGTTTAGTGGATCAGACTAACAAAACAATAGTGTTTGATAAAATGTCTGAGGAGCATCCTTGATTTAAAACATTTACATAGCTCAAACAAATAGTCCATTAATCAATTAGTCAATCAACAGAAAATTATTCAGCTTAAATTTTGCCAAAGCGATGGTTTGACCTTGTTGGAAATATGCTTATTCACTTAGATGAGAAGATTGATATCACTCTCCTGTCTGTCCATTAAATATGTATTATAGGGTATTATATTTTTGCTTTTTGCTTTGCTTAGTACTTCCATTCTTGTGTGCACTGACTTGATAGTGAGCTGCTGTTACAAAGAGTTTCCCCTCGGGGATTAATAAAGTATTTCTGATTCTGATATGAAGCTACCACCAGCAGCCGTTAGCTTAGCTTAGCACAAAGACTACAAAATGGGGGAAACAGCTAACCTGTCTCTGTTCTTATGGCTCGATCTTCTCATCTAACTCTCCGCCAGAATGCAAATAAGCATATTTCCCAACATGTCAAACAATTCCTTTAACACATTTTTTAAAAGCAAAAATGTCAAATATTGTTTGGTTCCAGCTTGTCAAATGTGAGGATTTTCTGCTTTTCTCTGTTTCATATATTTTTTAAATGGAATATGTTTGGGTTTTGTACTGTTGGGCTCTGGGAACTTGTAATGGCCATTTTTTTTAGTAGTTTCTGATATTGTATAGACCAAACAATTAATCAGTGAATCAAGAAAAGAATCAGCGGATTAAGCGATGATAAAAATCATTTTGAAATGCAGCTCTCATCAAATGTATGATAATTCATTTCATAATATATTTTTAAGTTAGCAGAGAGAGCTATAAAACTGTTCGGGAGACATTAAACCACCTCTGACAAGCTCAGAGGAGAGATGAATAATTGTTCAAAGTAAGCCATGAATTCCATCTTTACAGGAAAAAACCAAGAAGTACAATTTCTAGCTGATACAATGAAATCAACTTAAAAAGGATATTATTTTGATATGAACTAGTCAGAGAATTAAGCACAATTGGCACTGACCTCTGGTCCCACACGTAGCTTTAGAAAACTTCACTGACAAGGCCACATCCTTTAAAAACATCAGGCCTTTTAAATATTCTTATATATTCACCTAAGGAATTAACAGCCAGACATTATGGTAACTGTGAGTAATATCAGTCTGTCTGATAACTAGAAAACAGAAAGTCTGGACTTGAATCAAAAGAAATGGGAAACCTTTTTAATTTGCTTGCGCTTTGGGTGTCATTCAAGACTCAGGTTCCATACTTGGCAAGGTACTCTCATTGGACTCAACTGTAAAGGGAGAACCAGATTTGACGTTGGAGTCTCCCCTAAAGGCTCATAAATATTCAAATCTGCGTCAGCGGCAGCAGCATTTGTGTGTTTACAAAACAGCACTCTCTCCCGTGGGAGTGAGCCTGCTCTACTGGAACATGAAACGTGATCGCCAGTAAATCACCCACACTCCTCATGGCACTTTGCGTTTTTTATTGTCTCCATTTTTCATTGTCTAAACTGCCAGATAAATGAGGACTGTAACTTTACACATGAGACTTTGGTTTCTTAGGAGATGAATAACGCTTCACTTGGTTTTGATCCCATCAAGGAGGCAGGAGGAGGAGGAGGAGGAGGAGGAGAACCACTGGAGTTAAACCGTCCAATTTGTGCAGCAGCATCTAGTTTTTTTGAAAAGTACTAACAGATTTTGAACTGACAACCATTTCTGATCTATTTACTTAACCTTGACTGAGCAGTTGTATGATCCTTGTAGGCCCTTTATTCTTGTTGAGCCCATTTATTTTTATTGAACAGCTTTGATCCAACATGAAATGAAGGACTGGGTGACCTTGCAAGCTCAGAGAGGTGAGGGCAAGATGGATATAGACTGTGTTTGCACTCCTCTCACTTGCTCTCCTCCTGCACTCCTCGTTTATCGACACCTCTGCACACCTGACTGAAGCTCAGAGTGTATCATTTACAATCAGTCACTTCTGCATGCAGAGCAAAGAAGCATCAAAGCAAAGGGAAAGCCACACTCTGCAGCTCAGTCGATATGTTTCTTTCGTTCTTTGAAACAAGTCAGTCCTGTGATTTTGACCTTGAAACCTATTTCAGCTTCAACAATTGATCCAAAATCCTTCACATTTGCCAAAACTCGGCACAATGGCTTCCTCAAATAGATACAATGAAAGGGGATGTCTGCAGTGAGCCCATCCAGTCCTCAGCGGAGGAGGAGGTGACATGCTGCTATAAATATCAAGAGGCTTCATGTGAGCTCCTGGTTCAGGGCTGCTCAGTCTAATAAAACAATGCTCATCTCTGCTGCTCGACCCATTTAAATGGCCACCGATGACGCGCAAGAGCAGAGGAGAGAATGGAAAAGGGCCGCTGAGTCATCATCCACACTTGTGCAGGCTGGTGTGTTTGGAGTGCATTAAACTTGGCTTGAGTGGCTTTCCAGTAAAGACAGGATGTCTGCCACTTGGGAGTCTAATAGCTCTGTGTTCTCTCCAAGGAAGCCTTGCATAGTACATCGGCTGTTCCAGTGACGCGTTAGTGGCTTCAAAAAACCATGTAAACATGTGAAAGCCAAATAACTGCGGTGCTTTTTCTGAGATAGCTTCTGGGTTCTTTTGTTAAATTTTCACACTCAGGAATGCAAGGGCACTTGTATAAAGGGCCACTTGGTAAATTAGAGTAGTATCTGTGGCATTTAAAACACACAGAAGCACTCTGCGGACAAAAAGGCAATGCCATGTTTCACATTCACTCCACAGTTTGGGTTAATGATTAATGATTAAACACAGAAACTTTGACACTTCAAACTGCTCTATCAGCCTTAAATCAGCTTTGGATTACTGTGTACAGGAACCAGAGCAACTCTTACTTTGGCAAAACAAGGAAGTGTGGGAGCCCCCCATAGCTAACCCGCTCTGCCTGATTGGTTCAGATAGAAACCTCTGATAGAGACCGTGGGAACCAAAAGATTCTCAGGTGGTCTTCTTCTCCTGTGGCAAACAGAGCCCATGGGAGAGGCTCATTTCCTGTGACAGGGGTGGCACGCTGCTTCAAACCTTAAAAGTCAAGTCCACTGACCCCTTAAGACCCTGAGACCACACAACCACCATCTCAAATGCAGTGGAGCTGAAAATAGGCTGACTGATCTGAGCCAAAAAACGACTACTGTATGCGGTGTAATGAATAGGATGTGTGGGAACACCATCTGCAGCATACTCAACGTGCAGCACATGTGGTGGCTGATTGTTCTGAAGTTGCCCAAGAAATGAAGTCATTTGGTTTTTGGATTTTCTTGAAATGGTGCATTCAGCTTTTCCGTTGTTGTGGGTTTTTTTATGCTTGCCTCAAAGCATTTTTGTCTCAAGCCCTGATGTAACAGAATTACACAATCCTGATGTTCAAAAGGGGCTTTTAGGCAGCAGTGATTGTGTATGTTTTTGTAAAAGAGCTTGACAGTTCAGTTAGTGTTACTTCCTGTGTCAGACGCTGCAGGGATGACATCACTGTCTGGTTTGAGTCTATGGCTTCTCTGTGGTAGAGCCAAGTATGGTTAAATCACAGACTCTGTGCGGGTAACTAGGGAAAGACAAGAGGCAAGCCAAACATGTAGTCATACTAATACCGTGGAGAAAGGGAGGGGGAGCAGCAGCAGCGAGCTACAGTTGGTTAGACACTGTAACTAAGAGATTTGTATTTGTTTTGAACCATTAACTGACTCCTAAATCTTAGCCCCAAGTCTAAAAAAAGCAAACGTTAACACAAGGGCAAGTTTTATGTTCACAAAAAGCGGGAATGTTGTGATTTTTCCTTTGATGAAGCCCCAAGTTATCCCTGTAATTTAGGAAGCAGTGCCAAACAAATCAAGTGTAATATCATCTAATAGAGAATAAAACATGCCAGCAAAGGAGAAAGTATTAAAACATCAAAGCAAGACACCCAGTGCCTCTCATAGTCTCCTCTTTCATACAGGAGATGTCTTGTAAAGTCGGCCGCTAAATGAAAGCTTCTCAGTTTTTGGCAACAAGATATTGGAGCGGTTTACATGATTGGAGTACGTGCAGGCCAGGTTTCAGGTTCAGCAGTGTTCTCCGTGTACCCATGTAAATGAGAGAGGCCACAGTCTGGGACAGGGCACGCTGTGAGCAGAGCAGATCGAGGATCTCAGATGTCCGATAATGTCAGAGGAAACAATCATCTGTTTGAGGTGCAGCTCCCTCAGGAACACCTTTGAAGTGGGGAGAAGAGGAGCCGAACCACACAATTTTCCACAATGTCAAAGTGAAGGCATCTACTGCCAGTGATGGAAAGTAAGTACTGTACTGAGTACATTTAAAGGTACTTGTACTTTATGTAAATATTTCTAGTTTATGTTACTTGATACCTAGAGGGAAATATTGTACATTATACTCTACATTTATCTGACAGTTACTTTTCAGAGTAAGCTTTTACCTTCTCAACCAACCAACGTCAAATATCTAATATTTCACAAAAACACCAAATATAAGAGATACAACTTTGTTTAGAAGAACTTTTTTCTTCTTTCCTCTCCCATGAACCATCTGATGACCCCCCCCCCCCCACACACACACACAATTTATCTTGTGACCCTTTGGAGAGGCCTGGTTTGGGAACTGCTGGACTAAACTACCAAACTGTATATAAAGGAAAGAAAACTAGTTCCACTTTGACCAGCTGCAACAGCAAAATGATACGTTTGCATTGATGGATCAATATTAACAATCTAATAATGTTATAATATATCAGTCACATGGTCCATTTTTCTGTATTATGAGTACTTTTACTTTTTATATTTTTTAATACATTTAATTGATAATACTTCTGTACTTACAGTTAAAGCCCCTGAAAATGTATTGTCAAATCTTCACTGTTTGTCTATAACATTAGATGTATATGATTAAATGAGCAAAAATCTAAGTTACAGTTCAGAAACAACATCAGGGTGTGGATTGATCCGATTTGATGGACAGTTGCCTGGCAACATAAGCAAACAACCACTCGACTGGAAGAGCTCAGACAAAACAACAAATACAGAAAATCTCTCGTGAAATGACCAAAACTGCTCTAGCTTCGGTTGGAAAATGGCATGTCCACGTAGGATCCCATCACTTTTCATAAGAAGTTGATTGGAAAAAAATCTTTATTTGTAATGAAACATTCTTACAGTGTTGTACTGGTAATGTTAACATCAGTAAAAGATCAGAAGATATTTCGGCCACCTTTGTCTACTGCTGTCATATTGCCATTAGGGAATTAAAAAAGAAGGTTTCCTGTTGGAAGACAAAACAAATATATGGGATATGGGAAGGAAAGCAGCTTTCCCAGAGGCTGAGGGCTGAAAATGTGAAATGCGTGACAAAACTTCTCTATCTAGGAGCAATAATTATTCTTACACGATTAAACATCCGGCTGAGAAATATAAGCATATATCCACAGCCTAGGTTTAATTGTCAGCTGTATTGAAAGCAATCTCAGAATGAACTCCGACATTCTACTGGCTGAGAAACCCCACCCACCCCCATTTCTTCTCAGGCTGGGAATACTGGGGGAAAGTTCAATGACCTCTCTCAGACAACCAGCTGATTTTCATCCAGGGGGAGTGGAATGAGAGGAATGCATTGATGTGATGAACAAACAACTACACTGTGTGTGCCTGAGAGGCCTGATATGAGAAGGAATGAACCTTGAGATAACCACTGCAAGGAACACAGCTTCACTACATGCTTGCATTATGTAATATAATAACTATCCTTTTCAGAAACAGATGAATGCAATTAAGGCCCTAATCAAGCAGCTAAAAGCTGGGGTAGACACCACTTCTATTCCTGGTCCTTTATGTGACTCACAGAGACCTTGGAGAGAGCTGTGTTGAGCAGCACGTTTTAAAAATGGCCGATTGTTTGAACTATTTGGAGCAGGTTGGCTCACTCGGAGCTGTGTGACCTTCCCTGTCTGTATGCAGAGACCAAAGGGAAACAAGCACAGCCTTCCTGATGAATGACAATAAGTTGCCTATTGTGACACTGAAGGTCTGGCGTGAAAATGTGCGGAAAGCTAATAAGGCACATCTCAGTTTCATAATAGAGGAAGATTTTTTGTGGCATTTTCTCTCTGGAATAATCCATGGAAAATGTCACTAGGGGTATTCAGTGGCTGTGTGTTTTGAGCTGAGTATCCTTGTGTGCAGTGAATAGTAGAATATACTACCTCAAACTGAGACTTTAAATCATACAGGAAAAGAAAAAGCATACATACTGTATATTGAGCTGCGGCTGTTGGAAATGTTGTTTATTTTATTTTATTTTATTTTGTGCCATGTAATGCCCATGTGGATGTTTCACGAGTACATTCCTCTGCTTCCTAAGTCAGCAGTTGGATCAGCTGAGAATCAGATGATTGTTGAGTCAGATGACTTTAACAGGCAACTTTATCCAAGTTTGCTCTGTACATTTCTAAGGCGTGAGCTAATCTTCTCCTACTCCCCCAGCTCTCTAACAACATGAACGCCAATGAAATCAAAACCATTTGCTCTACTAGCTCCATTTTTCTTTGGTCTTTCAACCCTGGTGGCCCCATCTTACTTTACCAACCATCCATACTTTTTTCCAGCAATTACCCCGGCAGCAGCCCATGTGGCGGTAAGAAGGCCTGGACTGCCTCTTTATAGCTTTATAACCCTCTACTTGCTTGCCCTTCCATCTTGCCTCCTCCTCCTCAACCCTGTTAGCCTCACCTCCTGATCAAAGACACCTAGTGAAGTCCAGTCTCATCCAGGAATATTTTCAGACCCACTGTCCCCCCTGGAATGCAGGAATGTGGACTCACATTAATTCAAATCTGGAAACATTGAAGGTTGAGGGGTCTGAGAGCCTGTCATGATAGATTAGGTGGTATCAGAAAATGAGTTTGCAAAGCTAGCTGATAATTTGGCACGGTGAAAATCAAGTTTATTTGTTTTTACAGATTTTTCACCACTAATTGCCACAAAATGCGAAAGATATGAAGCACTTTATAGGTCGATTTGCAGAGTTAATTGAACTTGTGGTGGTGAAATTTGCCGACATGAGACCGGTCTAGACTTGTCACAGTTAACACTCCTCTATAAAGGAAAATGGCGCCTGACATAACTGAATCCAGGCATCATAAAGAAATTTGCTCTGACATAAGTCACAAGATGATTGCATCCTTAGAACATACACTGACATAAAGCATTACTGTATTGTCAAAAAATGCTACACAAAATACCGAAGAAGAAAAGGAATCACTGTCAGTTCTCCTGTTTTCAATTCTCTGTGTTTTCTTTGAAGTTTCTGTCATTATTTGAAGTTGTAATGACAACCCAATAACCAATTAAAGGCAGCACACCTTCAGAGCAGACCCAGTGAAATTGATGTAATATGACACCGTGGCAGAACTCGGTATGCCCATGCCGGCGAGATATCCCTGTCAGAAGTAGCGTACAGTAGCAGTCCTCTGAAAACAGCAGGGGTTATCTGTGACAGCGACAAAATGTGTGTTCACTGCAGCAAGCTGACAGAATTTGGTTGGACATCAAGAGTTCAGGATGGCATAGGAGTTTCATGAACACTGATCGCTGGCCTGAAACACCACGTAGCAGCAGCAACATTCCCTTGGCAAATCTTTTATCTTCCAAACATCAGTATCGTTTTCTCTGCACTTCAAACCTAATCAGTCGCCATCAAAAGTGACTGCCAACAGGGTGGTACTGTGTGAGCTTCAGGAGCAAGCACACCCGGTTGCGCACACACACACACACACACACACACACACACACACACACTCCAGTTGAAAGCCGTCAGCATAAAAGTGCTACATCTCGCCAAGGTCTTTCCGCAGAGACACTTTTTCGTACGCCATGAATTTCGATAAATCATCTTCATATGCAATCTGACATTTACAGCCACTGGTTCACTGCGTTAATTGAGTCTTTGCTCAGAGATACCAACACAAAACATCGGAAATGTTCAATCAATACAACATAGTCAGTGATATCCGAGCAATGGCTGACCTCACTCAGCGTCCACTGAAACAGATCAGATTTCCTGAGGGCTATTTGCTCTGCTGGCAAAAATCACGTTGGGGAGGGGGTCCAGAGAATTATTTACCCCAGTCCTCCATGGACGAGGCAGAGAAATCTATTTACCATTATCTGGCTGTTGTCATTTTTTGGGAGGGCATGTACTCAGCATTTCAGAGAAGAGCCAATAATGGCATGCTGTTTGTTAATGGCCAGTGCTGTGGCTAGTTGCACCGGGAAATCCCAGCGGAGACAGTAGTGTTGTACATGTGTGTATGTGCATGTGTTTGTGTGTGTGTGTTGAGGCTAAATGGAATGGCTAACAGGAAGCTAGGCACCCCAGGGCCATCTGCTCCTACCATGGCTCACATGTCACCCTGTGACAACACAGCATTATTGATTCACACCACCACATCCGCTTCAGCGTGTGTACACGCCGATGTGCCACAGCATATGTGTGTGCGCGGATGCGTGTGAGTGTGTACACAGCCATTTTGTGGACAGCAAATAAATGATTTGCACCAGTACATCCGCTTCTGTGTTTGCCTGTCTGTGTGTGCATATGAACTCTATAAACCTTAAAGGGTCAGTTCACCCAATTCATAAAAAAACACATTTTCCCATTTACCCCTGATGGTATCTAGCCATGCAGATAGTGTCATTTCAATTTCAGTTTTAATGCTGCAATGTTTGTATTAACAATTGATCAAATGAAAATGTGGATGTGAAGGGTAACAATCATAGTTGAACAGAGAATTATCTTCTGACTCTGCAGTTTCCCTCAGCTCAACGGAACTTTTTAGCATCTTTCAGCTTATTGTTTTGGTTTTACGACCTGCAACCTTATTGTTTTGGTTTCCTCTGACCACTCACATTTGTGTCATTTTCAGCTGTGGCAGACAGCTATTTATGGGGGGGGGGTTGCAAAAAAAGCTTTAAAAACCCACTGTATGCCATCTGCCCAGCAAAAAACAGCAAATAAAGTTAGCAACTAGATAGTGGACATAGAGTAGCATTTAGCAGCTGAAAGACAAAAATGGAACCAAAAGCAGATCCTATTGAACTTAAATTACTCTGGTTGCCAGAAACATGAGTCCAAATGAATGTTAACGTTGCTCGGTGTGCACATGGGAGAAGTTTTACTTCAGGGCTTTCTGGCAGAAAGGGTTTCTGCCTTTCTTTGGTGCCTAGGAGTGCTACAACCCCCATACAATGGAGATGAATATAAATGTATTTAAAAAAATTTAATTTGAAAAAAGATTCATTTGGAAAACAACACCTTCTTCACAGAAAACAATGTCGCGTGTACTCTGGAAATTCCACAAACCTCTGTGTTTACATTTTATGTTGGCACTATTTCTTTGGCAGGAAATATTTCCCAGTAAAAACTGTCAGTTAACAATTATTTAGGTTATGCTATGTGTGCAACAGGCTCTCTCTTTGTGAACAAGGAGCTAATTTAGGAGACACTGCATTTCAAACCGCAGTGGCTATTGTTTCTCTAATTGAGAATATCAAATCTCTTTTAAAACCCTTTTGGGGGTTTGTCCCAAAAATATCTACAGTAGCTAGACAATGGGAGGAACCATTTAACCTTGCCCTATATTGATATGCTGCACAGCTTGCAAGGGTGTGCCCAGTGGCAAAGTCAACTAGCGTCTCAGTAGGCTCCTCATTATCCAGCTCCCACCATGACAGGAAAGGTGCAAAACTCTTTTATCTGCCGTCTCAAATGGTTCATTAGGACATTTTTTCATGCAGATTGGCAGCGGGTTTGTGATGTGAACGTGACGATAACACAGAAGCAAACAGGGCAGGGATTTATGTGCAACATGGCAATTAAAGGACCACACAGGAGCAGTGATGGTAACACTTCTATATTTAGAGGCCTCTCACATGTCCCTACATTTTTCAAGAATCTGGAACGTTACCTGACACTTAAAGCCAGGTCTCAAGGTATTAGTGTGTCGTTTGTGAAGAGATTAGACATGAGTATGTGTGTAAATGACTGTCTATGGTAGTGGGGTAAGAGACAAACAGAGGGAGAAAGAGGATGAGAAAAAGGATGGGAAAAAGAAGAGGTAATCTGTCGACTGGAGCGCAGACAGCCTTTGGGGTTCAACTTGAGGGACATCCATTTAGTGTCCGAGTTTATCTCCTCCATATATTATTCATCAGTGTGTGTTCTGACTGGGATAGTAGTGCTTTTAAACAGCTCAGGCACGTGTCCCTCATGAAAGAGGGAAACAGCAGGTTGAGGTGATTACTGATTTGAACTAAATAATAAAAGGAAACACAATCATATGGCTAAATTCACAGACACCAATCTGTGGACTCACGTGGCCCCAGAAGCCTACGTATAGAGAATTTGCGAGCGACAAAATAAACAAACAAAAACCACGCACACGTCAGCACCCAAACCACCTATAGTGGTTCTTGAATGAAGCACACTCAGCTGAGATGACTGTCCAAAAACAAAATCGCCCACACCCCTCATCGGCCACTCAGGAAAGAAACACCCAGGTCGTCTCCATTATTTATTTACAGTCGCTGTTCCCCAGCAGACATTCCTCTGGCTCTCCTGAGAAGGCCCAGAAATAAGCACACAGAACAGGGTGGAGGGTCTCTGGGGAGAAGTGAGGTCATGGAAATAGGCACAACACTCACAAATCACTAGAATTGTGTTCAAGAAACAGTAACAGAACAGAATTTCTGTGCTAATCGTGTTGATAACGTGATTTCTATTCAAGGTGCACATTTCTGGCATCTTCATTAAATGCTTGGTATGCGTGGAATGGTAAAGGATGGCATAAACATGACATAAAAGCAAGGATTGTCATGTCAAGCTGAAAAGAGATCAAACTGAATGTCTGACCTTATGTTCCAGTCAACAGTATGATAAAAATCCTTTGTTTGGGTTATTTTAGCTGTACAGAGACAGTGTGTTACTCTGTCTTGATGATACCACCCTTTTCTATAATTAAGACTGACAGCATGTCTGCAGTTTGAGGATCGACTTGACTTTATTGTTAGAAAATAAAAGAATTGCCATTCAAATTTTGAATAAATAGCTAAATTATTCATAGCATTGTATCCAGCTCCAACAACCTTATGTTTGTTACTCTATGTAGTGAAAGGCTGTCAGCTGATAGGCAAACCAGGCCTTGCTCTTTCTGTGAGAAAATATACTTGGTGTTTGGTGAAAATGGCCACAAAACGGTCTAAAATCTGCCATTTTCTCTTTTGTGAACACGGTCATGGAAACATATTGTACTCACAACATCACATGTAGCAGTTTATGTCACAATGTTGTGTCTTTATATGTACCTAACAGTCAAGCACTATTTTCATTTAGGCAGTGAGTCAGATACAAGTGATCGCAGCGTAAAAACTGACCAAAGTAGTCTCTTTATTGTCACTCAAACTGCACCACGTAAACTGTAAAGGGTTTTTCAATCTGCTTTCCACACACAGAACTGAATGTTTGAAACAAAGGTCTTTGTGCTTTGAGCATCTCAGAGACCCAGATAGCAGAGAGACAAGAGATCTCTCCAGGCCTGTCCTGAAAGAAAGCATTCATGTCAGACTGATTCAGAAAGTTACGGCCCATAGTTGCCTGCGTCTGTAGGAAATGTTTCTGAGATTACAGTTCCTGGGCTGATGGGTGTAAACACAGTGGCAGATGGCGAGCGACCGGGGCCTGCACAGAAAAAGGGGTACAGTACAGGGGGAAATCTTGGCTGCTTCTCGCCACCCTGAGCTCTTTTGTGGTGTACAGTCTCCATTACAGAGCCGAGAGCTCCACATCAAGAGATAACATTGTTGTCAAAATCACCAAAACTCAGCCTCAGTTACAAATATTATTCACTTCTCCAGCAGTGTAATTGTGTTGTTATTTCTCTGTTTTGAAATCATGGGTGGGAGGGAAAAAACCCTAAATGCTATTTGCATGAGTAATCGTTTATTCCTCTGTCTGATTGCTGGAAACGAGAGCAGAGTTCGTCCCGCACTCTAATTTTGTGAGGCCAGACTGATAAACAAATAACAGACGAAAAAAGGAAACAACGGACTGTGACAGCACGCAGAGTGAAAAGAGAACATTTCTGGCTCAGAACGGATGGATCAATCACAACTTACAGAGCTCATTACACTGTAAAAGCATGTCTCCTCAAACGAGCATTCCTTTCATTGTCAATGCAGACTTCTTTTTGTTGGGAGAACAGTTAAAAAGCCATGAGAAAAACAGCCACGAACACTCCCTGAACGTTGCCCCGGTTAGTATCGACTTGTGTTTAACGGATTGAATTTGCATCCAGGAGACACAAATTGAATGTAAGTGAGATCTCATCGGGAATTTTTTTGCTTTCCTGTGAGTAGCTGTATGTGCCTCCTTTGTGAGTGGGTTTGTTTGTCCCCCCCTCTGCTCTGCCGACATGTCACCTATATGGAGATTAATGACTTCCTCGCTGTCCCAGATCCATTCAGCCTCAACAAGGAGGAGAGGGCCACAGCCAGATGCCCCCAATGCTGTAGCAACATGCAGGTCCCACCCGTCGGTGAGCAGATTGTACTCAGGGAATCCCCCACAGGATGGATCCAACCCAAGCCAACTTACATTGTCTTCTACACACACACCTGTAACACACAGAAACAGGCCACCTGGCTAGCAGCATTCCTCAGACACTTGATCCTGACACTCCTTTTCGTCCACTACATCAAAAGAAGACGCATCTGCAGTCATGTTAGCAGCTCTGTAAGGCTGTACAGAGCTAAATGCTAATGGCAGCATGCTAAAATGCGGATGTTTAGCAGGTATGTTTATCACGATGGGAATATCATTAGTTTTGCAGTTATTTGGTCATAAACTAAAGTTTTGGATACATTTAAATGTTGACCTGATAATCGTGCTAGATGAGAAGTTGTGAGATCACCAAACCAACCTCATGGTCGCACTACAGGTTAAGTAAGGGGATGACCAAAATCAGTAGGATTAATCCTCTGAGGACCACAAATGTCCGTACAAAATGTCATTGCAATCCATCCAATAGTTGTTAAGAAATTAATTTCTCAACATCATATCTGAGGCTGTTCTCAGTTAGCCCTCCAAAGTTGTGAAACCGCTGTTTTTCTCTTGGAGCCCATTTTGGCATTTCGCTCCATGCCGCCCCCTCAGCCAGTCAAGCGTCTGAGGTCAAGCACATAATTTCAGAAGTCGGACGCCGTCTGCCACTTTATTCAATCACTTGGTATTTACTGTGAGCGCCTGTAAATAAACACAGGTGCACAATGTGTGGGTGAGGCTGCTGCGTAAATGCAATCGTCCCCTGATGAGAGCAATTTCTGCCACGTCAGAGGATGAATTTATTACAGGTGGTGGTAAATGAGTGTTAAGGACAATGAGAGGACAGTGTTTTACATCCCGGAGTGTGGGAAGTAATCAGTGCAGAATGGGAGCTATTTCACCCTCAGCTGGGTTTTGCAAATACAGTAACTGCTTTGTTATTTCTAAAGGGCAGGATAGTTTTGTTTAACTAAAAGTATATTTGACTCACCGGTGATGCCTAGACTCAACAACGATTAGTGGGCACTCCTATTTTGGGCTCAAAATGTCTCAAAAACAACAGGAAACAGAGGTTGGCCTACAGAAAGCTGTTTCCACACCTCTCTCACATGTCAAAATGTCAGTAATAGGTTGATTAGCCCCCACCTTTGTTTTAAGGGTGGTGGAAAACACAAGACTCACCTCCTGCATACAATAACACAATGGACAGTGTAAGTGACTGTAAACACAACCTGTATACGCACATATAACTATGTTTATTCAGTATCTTCATTGTTAGGTCAAAGCTGTGTAAACCCAATTAAGAAAATGTGTCTTGTTATAGCCTGTGCCCTCACAGAGCCATCAGAGGGTGCAATGATTGAAACATCAAATGTGTTTTATCCTGATTCCTCTAAGAGCCACATGGCAGATGGTGGATGAAGTTAACAAAATATGTATGACCAATGTGTAACCTCGAAAATGTGTGACGCCAAAATGGATGGAAACCCTCAGCAAAGTCCAAGTTGAGCAGATTAGGCATCAAAATGTAGCACATTTGCTTCATCACAATCCACTCAAAGCTTTCACACTAAAACACATTGGTTGCCAGATAATATTCACACAGTGGTAGCCATTGTCGGTGTCGCAGATAGCATTGAGGACACTGAGGTCATGTCCTCAGTTTTTCTGGGAATTTGGGTTGGAACTGGGGCTGTTCTCTACAATTACAAATGTACACATGGTGGGTATTTAATTGGCTGATTTCAGTATTTTTAGACTCCATATATTTATATTTGACTACTCTAAAGCCAGCAAAATGAATGAACAAAAATGAACTCACTATTTCCAGACACAATTCCTGGCAACATACAGAAGGCTTTGAAACTGCATTTAGAACTTAATATGTGGATGTAAAAGCTACAGCAGATGATTGCAGAGAAGAATAAATCAAATTTTAAAAAAAAATCCAAATTATTTAAACATGTTTTCTTTTGGTGCATCTTGTCAGATTAGTTTGAGAGTGACCTCAGTTTATCTAAAAATCCAGCTACAGCCCTCAGACCATTCAGCGGGAAATGTCAGCAACTTGGGGGCGTGGATGCATAATTTGGGAAGAAATCAGAACACAAATCAACACATTTTTAGTTGCTATAGACAACAAAGAAACACCCCAGACTCTTTAGGTCCAAGAGTATCTACAAACAACAAGGGAAAACAACCTTTTTGGAACATGCTGAATGATACAATGACTTTTCTATATTTCAAACACTTGCCAACAAGTCAATAAAAAAAAAAAGGAGAAGCTGAATTTCACTATCCCAATCTAGAGGACAGACAAAGCTCTGTGCCTGCAGTGGCAGTTATTAAATGTCAGGTAATAACTGAAACACACGCACACCTCTGGAAATTCCCCACCCGAAGGGCATTCAAATGATTATATAAATCAACACAAATGTCTGTTAGACTCCTATCTGTCTTTGCTGAAGCCAAAAACATTCGAGGCATTAACTCACATGAGCCAATGCGAATATATTCTGTATCAAATTGTTTCAGAGCCTAGTTTGAGCCAGAATAATTTGGATATGGTTTCCTCAGTGCTGAGAGCATAAATCCACTAAAATGACCCAAACTAGAAACATATGCTTTCAAATAATCCTGAATAATCCTTTGGATTGAAAGACTATACTCGCTCTCTCAAGTGGACGCAGAGCAGCAGAGACACAGTCATCTCCGCCCAGCTGGAAAACACAGACTATGATGACCTACATTATTGTATATGCACAGGCTCCAGAGACCTCGAGCGGGCATCTCGGCAGCCAGACTGCGCCGGCTTCAAGGCACAGGTCTAAAAAAGCAGACAAAAGAGTTCCAACCTAGATGCACAGAGGACTGTATGTTAAACACAGCGGCTGCAGATTAGTGTTCTGTGTTCCTGGAGGGCCTTCCCTCTGTTGCCTGCCATTGATATGTGGCACAACCTGCCACCTCCAGGGGCAAGGCAGACTCAAGGGGAATGTTAAATGGTCCTTCCCTTTGAGATGAAATGTTCAATATGAATCATTGATGACCCCCCTCCCCACAATTCTTATACCTTCAGGCTAAAATAACCCAGCAGTACAAATGTTATGCTCTCATTAAGAGCACCTCTGCTAATTAGAGGCTAATTCATGGCAGATTGGTTTAATAGCTGTTGAGCAGCACAGAAGAGGAGGCTGTTGTGCTCTTCAGTGGCTGGAGAAAAGTAGAATTGTTGTAAAAATCGATACGATATTGCACACTTTTTTTTCAGATTAAACTCTCTTTTCATTCTCTGTGAATGAGTACGTGTGTAGGCAGGTAAAGGCAGAGCCTAAATGCCTCTCCGCATTAGCACCTGAAGTTTATGTGTCATTTAGATGTGCAGAAAATGGCCCTGATAGCTGAGCCCTGTGCAACCATGTCCAGAGGCCTAAACACATTAATTCAATAGTCTTTCTGTTTGCTGACATGTGTCTGGCCTCCTCGCTCCTGCTAAAACCATGACAAAATGCATCACATCACAGCAGCACTGGAGCATTTTGCAGCATAAAGCTTTAGATCCAGGTAAATGTTAAAATTTCCCATTAAGTTCTTTCTAGCGTGCCGCTTTAAGTTTTAACGAAGCTTTAATCCCCTCCTCTCCATGACAGCAGCGTGGCTGCCACTGGCTCGTCCAATTGACAGGGTGGGCTTTTATTTAGAGCGTAGGGAGGTGTGACAGAGCATGCTGTCTGATTGGTCAAGTTAAGTTTAACAGCCACCATGAACATCCAATCAGAGCAGCTCACAAGTGAGGCCGTCCATCATGAACGTTCGAGCTGCCGTGCGTAATGGGCACAAATAGAGAAATAGATTTTTATTCATGATCAGCTACAACTGTGGTTTCTATATTAAGTCATATCAGAATGCACGTTTTGATCTCAATTAAACACTTGTACTCTAACTGAATTTTCTGATTAAAACCTCTTCAACCAGCGCAAAAGAGGACTTTTGCGCCCCCGTGGCACACAACTGCAAAGCGCTCAACTGCACGGAATCAGACCTACCCATCCCCCGTTATCTTGTATCCAGCTGTTCAGAGGTCCATTTAAATACTCCGTCATCCACTCCGCGATGTTGTCCACCTGCAATGTCATCTCTTCCTTCGCCACGCACTCCACGCACACCGTGCCCCCGAACTCAAAGAAAGCGATAATCCGGCCCCAGTTCACCCCGTCCCGGAACAGTTCGTCTATCACCTCGGCGAATCTCCTCTGCGCCGTGGTGGAGGTGAGATACAGCTGCCGCGACATCTCCGTGAAGTCCGGCTGGTATAGTCTTTCAAGTTCATCTCCAGCCTCGCGCAGGACTCTGTGGATGGCGGCGTGCGGGTCGGACTGGGGGAGCCGTTTGCAGAGGTGGGGGGTGCTCTCGTTGTCAGGCCCGGTGCTGTCTTCACGGCACCGGCGGACCAAAGTCGGTGGAGGGGCAACTATTGACCCATTATTAGCAGAATCTTCATCCCGGGCATCGTCAAATCCCCACACGTAGCCCTGTTTGGAGAGTTTATGGCAGATATACTTTTCCACAATGTTGCGGTTACACTCGTTCGCCATTCCGGCTTAATTTGGCACTTTGTATAGACAGATGTTTCCCTAAATAAAATGCATTGTGATCGAATTTGTGCACTGTACAACGCACAGCACGGGCTTCACCAAAACTCGATTAGATTCCACTATAAGCAATGCAACGAGTAATCCCACGCAGAGAGCAAATGCTTCGTGAGTTGAAGGAAATCCCTTAAATCAAAACTGCGCAGAAAAACGTTTCTAAAGTCAAAAGAATACTGAGTCCGTGTCAGCAGCAGTCTTCAATTCCCGAATCCTTGGAGGGACATTGGCGACCTTCTCTTTGCACAGAAATCCAATATGCGGAAGAGGTTGGAGTAGTGTTGCTCTATTCCTGTGCACATCACCCAGACGTGGACGTATCGCGAATAAAAAACATGAATGAGGGCCAAAGTTGTACGCGCCCGAAGGGGCTTTTAACGCCGCCAACTATTTTAGCAGCGATTACGCACAACTAGGCGCGGGACTGTGAGCCAGACAAGGTCGGACTGAGTCCTCTTCCACGATTGCTCCTCATATCCTCCTCAGCAGCTCCCTGCCCACCGCCAGTGGGCCGCGCTCTGCTGGTGAGGTATTCCTGACGTCAGCTACGCAAAGTAATTCTTTTGGCTGCGCTCGGAGACTCCAAGTGCACACGAAGAACTGCACTAATAATCCTTAATAGCCCCTATTCTCACGATAGCATTTCCTGGCGTCAATTTTATGACTTAAATCCAGACAACTTCACTCATGCTTACCCAGACGTGTGCAAGGAAAGATCTTAGAGGATCCTGGTTAATTAATTCAAGAGTGGGACCATGTGGGGGCTTCTCTGATGTGGTCCAGCCACCACTTTCGGATGGAGATCCAACCTCGCAGTGACAAAGCATGACATCAAAAGCAATTTAAGAAGAGACAAGAGGGCATCTTGAGCCACGAACATCCACCAACACCCCAAACTAAAAGGAGTAAGACTCGGAATTGGATATTGTTTCTCTTCACAGGTATTTATTTAGTTTGTCATGTAAGAAAAAAAAGACAAAGAAACGTTCCACTTCTCACATTTGCTTTCCATGGCACACAAGGTGAAGGTGTTAGGTTTTTTGGCAGAAAAAAAAAGGAAAAAAAAAAAAGGAAGAATGAAACAAAAGAGTGCATTATGACTGTCATGTTATACATGACTGTTCAATAGCTCAAAAACTCCATGTACCTGGTGACACCACTGAATAGGATAAACTAGCGTGACTGTTACAGAACTTAAATCTTGACTGTATGTTCAAACAGACCGTAAGCATAGGCTTCGTTTGCATAGCTTTAGAGGTTAAAACTAAAATGTTAGAACAAAACGTCTTTTTTTATGCGCTACATTTTCTATCAACTGTGTGTTGCTACCTCAAGAAAAAAGGGAACATTTAATGGCAATAAACGTACAATTATGAAAAGCTCTTGAGTGCAGGACATTATGCCTTTAACCAATATCGAATGAGAACATCATCAAACACGAGTCATGCATTCTCACTTTCATATCCTGGATTTCAGAAAGGCTTCTCTTTGTCATACAAAGACTGGAAATTGACAAAATACACAAAACAGCTGGCATTTAACACTGAAATGTATTAAAGATTAAGTATTAAATTAACTGGTAAACAACATGTGGATTAAGCCACATTGTTCTGCGGACAGGTCCATTCTTACAGCATTTAGCTTCATCAGTAGTCACGTCTTAAGGCTTCAAATGGGTCCCCACACTGCTCCACAGCTTCAACAAACTAACTCTAAGATCAACAGAGCAGCAACATCGAAATTAATCTCAAAATAAATGCATTGCATTTACAGGAATTATCTTAACACATTTTGGCATTCAAATATTGGTGTATTTTAAAAATAGTGTTCTTATGTTATGATTTGTATGCTTTGTATTAAAAGTACATTCTCCCCGTTTGTGATGGACCAAAGGAAGACTTGCAAGAGTCAACATTGTACTTTCTCGCCCTCTAAATGCAAAACATATAGAAAAGACATACGGTAAATACAAGATTTTTCAAGGCTTGACAGAAATCAGGATGGAATCGATATTGTCATTTAGGGAGCTACAAAGTCCCAACTGTGCATGACAGTGACAGCAGGTCAAAATCAGATGGGACAAGGGCCACACTTCCAAGCTAGTCACTCCACTAGTTCATCTCTTATGTAAAACAAATCTCTAGCGCCCTCACTAGACCTACAGGGACATGACTCGAACCAGCAAGTCCTGCCCTGCCCTGCCCTGACTTACCAACCAACCCTGGCAGATTATGGATCTCACTTGGACCTTGACTGGGTTGGCTGAATATGTGCGCTGACACATAGAACCACATGTCAAATTGATACTCTTCCTTTGTCACATTTAATGAAAAAAAACAAGACAAAGAAAAAATACCTGTACTGCCCCCACCCACAAACCCACCAACACCCACAACCAACAACCCCACACCCCCCCCAAATAACAACGTCTTATTTAATCCTCTATATTAATATAAAAAAAAAAC